>CM023201.3:34733620-34945671 GCA_004115045.4 Sinella curviseta
TAGTTGACATCCAGCAGGCAATTTCATGGAACCCACTTATTTCCTTCCTGTTCATCTTAATTCATCCTCCTACTCGTTCTCTCGCTAACTTGTGGTTCTCGTCATCATCATGATCGAGTGAGCTGAACGAGCGAACCAGTTTTCCAAATCGAATTTTCTTCCAGAAAATAAAGAATACAAGAAGGAAGAAGTAAAATAGATTGTGTGTGTTTAAAGGTAGTGAAAAAGCACACACATTACGTTCCTACATCATCATCGTCATCACCATTGACATTATATATCGTTGTGACTGACATCATATTAAATAGACGGATGCGAATGTGAAACCAACAACTAAAGCCACACGTACGATCTCTTCGTTTTCACATTATATTCGTTTGACGTATTGTGCATCGGCTTGACTCGCTGTTGGGTTTGTTTTGATGGAGAGCGTCTCTAATATATGCAAACTCCGCGTGTGTGATACGGGAGGAATAATAATCAACAAAGTAAACTGTTTTCTAGTGTCGCATTGGTAGGCGTATCTGGATGAAAAGTAGGAACGAAAGAAAAAATGAATAATAGAATCTTCCAGAGAAAGGCGACAGCATATTAAATGCTATAACGGTATCTGTACAGCCTCAAAGAGACTGCTTCCCGCCATACAAGATGAGAACATTGGAGAACGAATGTTAACTTTTTATTCTATTTACTTTTTCTAGTTGTCAGTTTTTTTCTCTTCTGTTCGACTACAAAGTATACGTAATTGCGGTAGGTTTCAGTATGACGAGAGAAAATTAGATGAATTCCCGGGAAGGACAGATGGAGTGGAGTGAAACTGAGAAAAAGTTGTTTGAGTTGAGAGCGCTTCAAGAAGACGCGGAGAAGTTAGAAATGTGAAGCAGCAAACACGCAATAAACGTAATAATAAGCAAGAAGCAATTAAATAATTGTCGAGGAAGCTGATAAATAAATACCTACTACATATAATATTGTGGGTACGTAACGAATACAATTACATTGTCACATATGTATAATATGGTAAATTATATTTTAAGATGTCATTGTCATTAATTACTACGCTACTGTTCTTGCTAAGATATTTTAAACACTGTTCTGCTGTTTTCTTTTGCATATTTTACACGAAAAAGTATGCCCGCTTCTGTATTGTAAGTAGAAATGTCGAATGTGTCATTAGATGTATGTAATATTGTCGGAAAATATAAGTTGCGAGTTTGATTTTGGAGACAACCCAAGTCTTTAAATATTGTTGGACATTCGTTTCATTGTATACTCATATGTATGGTACTGTTGCAGTCATAAATTGATACGTCTTAAAGTTACAACTCTATGAATATTGGTGCGGAATGCTTGAAACAGAATTGTATTTTAAGTTTCAGAAATCGAACAAAATACATAAGTTGATATTATTTGTTGTTGTAAACTGTATATGCATAGCTATTTCTAAAAATGAAGAGCACAGCGGTTGCATCTGAGAATGAATTTCAACAAGTTAACTGTTTTATACATTTTAATCAAACAATTATAATGACATGAGTGCGTGATCCTGCATTTAAATAAAGCACAAAAATACAAATATCGTTGTTGGTATTAACAGGAAACATTGCTGCTTCACGCAACCGATCCAAATAGCTCATTCTACACGTCGATATTTGCCAGTTGTTACCGTTAATCATGGCTATACGCAACTTTGTGAAGAAAATATTTAAAAGAAATCCTTTCAAAGCACGCTTATGCGTCAATCTAGATCAGAACAAACTTTACGATTGTATAATTTTCCAATGTTCAGAAGTTTTCAGAAATAGACTTCACACACCGAATTCATTCATATCGATCAGTAATTTATAAAGCTGCCAAACTTGATTGTATCAAAGGCAGGATGTAGCGTAGCAAAAATTCCCACTTCTTTTCCAAAAGAACAATGGACTGTTAATGACTGTGCCATCTCGCAATCTCATTTTTAGACGCTGACTCTTTCATTGAATTCCTCATGAGCTGGATGAATTCTCATTTTCAGTTGAAACACAGACACCACCGAGCGCGCTCAACAAAAGCCTCGCTGTTATTTTTTCCTTTGTTTCTTTCACAGATTTTAATGTCCTTATTTTTGCTTGCTTGCTGTTTCCTATGACCTACAAGAAGGCGTATGAATAGTATCCTCCTCTCAAGCGGCATCGCCGTTCTTTCGGCACTTCATACAAAACTCGAGTGAAAAAATACAGCAAAAAATGTATATCGCAGCCAAAGAACAGCTCAGCGACATAGCAAAAACCATGAAAATTGATCAATGCGATCATTTACGACACATCATTAGTGCTCCCTGGGAGGGTCATAAAGAAAATCTGTAGAACATAGAATCGTTGAGCCACGTGAAAGCATGTATTTATTAAATAGTGGCAGCATTAGCAGGAAATGACGGCCAAACTCGCCCTCTCTCTTGAGATTAATAACATTACTATGCATATTATAGTAAGACGAAAAGGCGCTTTTATCCTGCACATACATAATATGCTATCATACTACCACCGCTGCTGCACCAGCCAGCGCATCGCTTTGGTCTGCATTATCAGAGTCGACTTGACTTGCTTCACTGCCTCAGTACTTGTTTGGCTTTACTTGATACTCTCAACGTAATGGAACATATCATCGCTTGAAATGAGTATCAACATTATCATCATCATTCGCATTTCACATCATCCTCAACATCAATATCATCAGCATCAACAGAAACAGGCCAGCTCCATCAACATCACTGTTCGTTATAAGCTGCAACTGAACACAGAAGCAGGAAAAACTCTCTGCGAATCTTTCCTCGACATCACGACCACTAGCCAACATCGTTATTATTTCACTATCTCCAACGCACATCCAAATAAAACTTTTCTTTTTGGCTGAAACTGCTTTAACAATGGCTACGAAAATGATGCTGTCTATCTTTATCGCTCTTGACTATTAAATTGGTTCATTCTGCAATTCCTTTGGTTGGTTTATCTCCACTTTTCTTGGGTGGAAAGTTTTCATTGTTATTTAGTCACATCATCAAAATGTCTGTCATTACAAATATAACAAAACATACATATCCGCAGCATAAAGTTCATCGCATTGCATTCAGGATCAGAGTCGAGCATTGTATCATCATCATAATAACAACAGTGAGAGTAGCAGTAGTGGAAACGTTTGAAGGAAAACATGACACAATGTGTAGGATCGAATTGAGAGCGAAACAAAAGCTTGATATTCTCTTTTGCTCTTCACTGCGCTGGACATTTTCCAAAAGAAATTTTCATGTTTCATTTCAGTTTTCCTCTTTGAGCCTTTCTTCTTCTTTTGGTCTTCCTCGCTTTATTCCTTCCTCCTCCGCAAACAAAAAAGAAGAATGTTCAGGCTCACCACCACTCGCCACCGTCACTAGCACACCATATCACGCCACCGCCATTGTATTACATAGCACACAACTTTCGCAGCAGGCCACGCTGTGCTGTTTGATAACAATGTGGACTGACAGCAAAGTCTATATTACATCTATATGTTAGAGCATTACAGTATACATCTATGGGAAAAAGAATCTCCATTTTTTTCTCTTCTTTCTTTGATCATGATTAAAGCCAAGTTTTCCGGTTGACTCTTGGAAAAAGGCAGTAGCAAAAAAAGTTCTTTCTGCGTTTGTGTGTAGTTCCGTCCGGAGAAAATGAAATGATGCAATAAATTGGCCGAGTTTCGGCGTGTAGCTGAAGATACAAAAAATGTTTTTCGTACATATTGCCGTT
Organism: Sinella curviseta; assembly: GCA_004115045.4. Classification (NCBI taxonomy): domain Eukaryota; kingdom Metazoa; phylum Arthropoda; class Collembola; order Entomobryomorpha; family Entomobryidae; genus Sinella; species Sinella curviseta. The sequence goes on from CM023201.3 coordinate 34,737,388, forward strand.
ATCCGTTATTTTTCTTGAGTATAAACCATATAGAGACAAATCGAGCATGATCGACAAGCCACTATATTTATAACTTTATAAAGCAGCAGGAAAAAGCTTTTTACACCATTTTCTCCCCACCCCCTCTGTCGATTATTATTGTGCAAAGTATCCGGACCTAGGAATAGAAATTACAGGGCAAGTACATAGAGCAAATTTTTGTAGTAAATTCATACATCATTTCGGCCGATAATAAAAACAAAACTGCTGGTCATGCCATGCCTCACGACTTCCTCCAGTTAGAGTGCAGCAACTGCCATTACATTTTATCATCATCATCCATATCATCTTTCCTGTTATACAAATAGATGGACAGATTTGCAATAAAAGAAACGCTAAATAAAACTAACGTCAATGTGTGAAATAAAAATGGGAGCAGTTGCAGTGTAACAGCACAGTGGTTGGTTTATTGTTCATTTATGAACTTGATATCGAAACTAATAAACATTTTCTTCTTTGACGGAGATTCGAGCTTTTGCTATAAATTGGATTTCTGTAGTTTAGCCAATGAATGCGGGAGTTTTCTACCAACACATGATTCAAGAAGTAGCATCCTTTCTTATTGGTGCAGGATGAAAATATGAAAGAAAATAGTTTTCTAGTCAACTTTCGATCCGTCAATTCAAATTCAAGTTAAAAATTACAGATATAAGTATCAGCACCAATTTATGACTTTTGAACATTGTCCAATTTTTAGACGACTTTTAACAACAAAAAATGTGTTGTTTGAAAAATTATATTGTATACGTCAATATTGCAACGAAATGTCAATGCATACTAGATTCTAGTATCTAGTGTGACTTGTAAATGAAATCATTTGGTATCAAAAGCATCTTGCGATATAAAGATACCACTTTGCCCCAACATTTTCCCATTATAGTCGTCGTCAAAATGTATACTCTGAATGCAAATTGTCTATACTCACAACCTGTCTGGCTTAAATAAACCAACATTTTTATGCAGGACTTTGTAAGTGCAAACACTGCAGAGTTATATACACCATTTCTCCTGACAAAATAAAATCTCCAATTTTTGCATACAGCATTCCTGGGAGAAGGCCATGGCGGTAGTCCGTTACAAGCACAGAGACAGGAACTATGTTTTATATTAGCTTTCACCTACTAAAAATCTTCCTAACAAATAAGTTTAGATTTTGGAACAAGAATGATGACTGATGACATGATTGCATGGTTGAGCTATTTGTACCCTGGCTCTCCTTATTACTCTCCCATAACACATAACATTTTCCTTGATAACTACTAAAACCTACGCTCGATACTCTCTTTGCTTTGCTAAACCTGAGCAATGTATTTAACTGTAAGATTTTTTCCCTGCTTATTATTACTGCAGGCATGCAAGCAGATTTTCGAATCAGAATGATTTGCAATATAAGAGTAACGCTATAACGTTATCCAATAGGTACAAACATCTTGAGCTACGATGCAAGTAATAAATTGTTAATAATATGCTTCTCCTCTCTGCAACCACCATCAGCAGGAGTCAGTGCAAACTCTTTCCACAAAACTTACATCATCAGGCACATATATAACCCATATATAATATTGGCCACCTGGGAAAGTTGCCGGTGGTGTGAGAACGACCATGGAATATGAAATGGCTAGGTCATCACAAATCATGATCATCATCATCTGTGGGATCGTTTGAGTTTGAATGTTTACGTGAAAGTTGAGCTGGTAATAAGTTTGTGTATACATATATACACGGTGAACGTGAGTAGGCGCAAATTATTATTTTGCTCAGTATGTGTTAACGACAGCAAAGTCGACATTCAGTTGCCGAAGTATCGTAATCGTCTTTGTACAAACTTTTTATAATAATATGAATATTTATTATGAAAACGTCGTGCGACTATATGCTTCTCGTATACCTATAATATTATTATTATGTATACATACAGGGGAAATAACGCTTAAACGTGGTCCTATAAAGAAGTAACGAATAATAATAAGAAAGAGAAAAAGGTAAGCAAAAAGCAAGGCCATTTTCATGCACAATAAACTATATTATGCAGGTCTGCTTATATATACACCATTGCCTGCCACGAGTCGCGAGACCAACAAAACCAAGGAAAAAGGAAGAAAAATATAATATTTTTGTTGTAGGTACTTTCCCATGAAAAGAAAGCGTTATTGGGTGCTTTTTGTGTTGCCATGTTATACTACTTTGCATGCATTGTGGCAAAGTCCTATTATATGCACATCTCATCTCATACCATCTCGGCATGGTACTCACGTTACTTGCGGATTTTTTAATATACGAATATGCCAGGCTGATACTACTACAGGATTAATGGAGTAGAAAAGCTGGACATTGATTTCATCGTCCTCCTCCGTCTCCTTCATACTTTCGTCTTGCATATTCTGTTTCTGTTACAATACGAACGTTTACCGACGATACCGACATAAAATGAATTTTTACGAGTCGGTAGAGAGCTCAAGAAAAAAGTAGTGCTTTACTACAGATATTTATGCAAGCAGGGGTCTTCTACTTACAGTTACGACCATCTGAATAGTACGGAATAAAAAAGTCATTCGATTAGTTCATAGAGTTAGATAAAAAGGTGTCTGCAGAGAATATAAAAGGGTGGAAAGGGTAACGTAGTGAAAACCAATGAAGATATTATGATGCTGACGATATATTCCATGGTCATATATGGTAGTGTAGTAGATAGGAGGACTCTGCAAAGCAGTAATCTTTAATAAAAAACACTTTTCGCCTTCACGCTTACCATTCCCTAACTTCAGAGTGTCCCTTTTGTTATGCAGATTGCAGAATCAATATTATTAAATTCCTGCATACCATCAGTATTTGTGGCGGGCCAGAGAGTAGAACAGGAGGTCAACAAAATGCTCTTTCAGGTTATGGATTCTGGAACAGAGGGAGTGTTTTCTATCGATAATAATGTTATGGTCACACAGAATCTACTACACAGACAGGTGGTGGCAAAAATGTCTAAATGCATAAAAATATATCGGTTGCCTTCATTGGAATTGGGCTACATGAACAGAAAACCTTGTTGTTATTTAGGTATGTTGGGACACGACGACAATTCATTTCGTCCGTATTTCCGTTTCTCCGTACTGTTGACTGTGTGCATGCAGTAGCTGGGCGTTACAAGTTCTCATCAAACAAAACGAAGTAAATAAATGAAGACATATGCATTCATGCATACATTGGTACACATTGTTTGCAAATACTTGCATATAACGTATGCATGTGCTCAACATTTTACAGTTATCATGTTCGGATCAAAATGTCTCATATCGGTGGGTAGTTCTACATACACATAAATGAAAGGCCTTCTACGCTTTTTGATTAGCAAGTATGCGTTGTTTATGTAAGTGCAATATTTCCGGTGAAATTTTTAATTAGTATATGTCATGCCATATATACGTTGTCCGGGCGTACACGATACCAATACAAGATAAGATAAGAAAGGTGGTGCTTATTCATCGCATAGAAGAAAGTAGAGAAGTGAGATGTGTGCATTGTGTATATTTACCTGGCCCTTCCTGCTCGTAATTGTACAACTAGGCTATTTATACGAAATAAGTTACAATCAAATCAAAAGACCATCTATGTGACGACGGCCCGTCACTGACGGGTAATGAACAATGAACATATAGTACATATAGCAGCAAAGTTTCGGAATTTTATACCTAATCTTTGGGATTCGGAAGTATTTGTGTAAACAACATGAATAGGAACACTAACCGTTAAATATTTAAAGCTAATGTAATATAATTAAGTAGGTAGATATGGTGGATGGTATGGATTTAACAAGTTGCCAATATACAGTTGGTTAAGTCAATTTAACCATATTCTTTGCTGGAATATACGATTGGGGATCGGTGAAGATAATTATATACTGGTGTTGATTGATTGTCATAAAATTAGTGGGGTGTAATAAAGTACATATATAATTACATCTGACATTTGGTTCCCCCTCTCTGCATATCAGCTTATAATTTGGGACTTACGTTGTAACATATTCGTTGCTTCGTTTTATATTTCGTGTAATCCTACATAATGAACGGAACGTCTACTTTCTTGCTATAACTTTTTTCATTACCACATTCATACTAGTGTTCCTACATATTAGTACCACTTGATGATATCGAATTTAATGATCGCATTAAGGAAGAGTAAATAATAAACGATTAACACTTAAAAGACACAGCAACGTTTATTTGAAGGAAAGAACAGAAGCCAAACAGTGTAGAGGTGCCTACTTTCCCCCAATTATACACCACATCAGCAACAGAGATTTTTCCCATGTAATTTTATGCCATTCACCTTCACAACGACAACTATATACATACATAACTTGCGGAATAACACTCTATAAAAGAATCACTACAACATATAATAACAGAGATGCAATGTGCTCACTAAAAACAGCGTCATCCGTGGAATAGATATACTGTAGCTTTATAGAAAAAAACTTTCACTACCACCACAAAATTTTCCAGTAGCAGAGCACAGTAGTAGCATTGTAGCAGCAGTAAACAATTATCCACCTAATTATAATTATTGCTTCACTACTGCCATTTAGTACACACTGCAACTGTAGCACAGACTGCATGCAAGGCGTGTAAACATCCTATATAGCAAAAAGCGCCATTACAGAGGAACAAGAGTGATTAGATATAGTACTTACTTTTAATTGGATGAACGTTGTTGTTGTTCCTTTTGTGTTTCCATTTTATTCCATGATCATGATGATGACGACAATGATGATCATTCCTCCTCGTTCTTCTCTCTATTCTCTTGCTGCTTTCTTCTCTTCTTTTTTTCTTCTGCTCCGCTTTCTTTCCAACAGCATCCTTGTCGTCAACGTCGACGACCCCATTTCCCACGTAGACACAAACTTTTCTTTTCCCTCTTTTCCTAAGCTTTTACTCCAAATCTGATTCTGGGAAAGTTTGTAGGTGGTGCTGACACAAAGCTTTGCTTTCACTAAATGCATATATTCTCAATATATTTATTAGCTTATCCTATGCAAGTCGTTCTTGCAGAAGGAAAGTAAAAGTACTGGTTACATAAAATATAATGGATGTTATTATACATCACCTGTATGGTCAAACCAACCATTTTATACACAACGTCTACCTACCACGGACCAAACCAGAACTCATTATAGGTAATAATAATTATTTGTCCTGACAGACTATATATTATATGTTGTCTATATGTATATTTTCATACAATAGACACATATATGTATCTATTATGAAAAGTACATTGTGTTTGTTTTTCCACTCATACAAGTGGCAAGAGGAAATACAAGAAACAGAAAGTCCCTACTATACATACCTATAGAGAAACCTAATAAGTTTTTATAGCTTTTAGCCTAAAATGTGCATTTATAAAATACTTACCTTGTTTATTTCTCTCTCTGGAATGCCAGCAACAGAACTCTTGTCGAGTGTGTACGTTAGATGTGCTTATCTTTAGCCTTATTGTGATGAGGGTGATGAAGGCTATATGCTATATAGAGAGAGAGGGGGAGAGCTCTTATCTATTTTGTTGTGATGAAGAGCTTTGATGATCTTCCTTGTATTTGGACAGGCTGGTGAAGTAAGTGAAGGTATGCAGCGATGGCAAACTATGTAGGTAGGTATGTGTATATGTGCCACCACTACCTTACCTATCGTCGCCTCCCGGTGTATTAACAGCGTTTTCCTTTGGTAGATGATGTCGTGGATGAAGTTACGTGGTTGTTGTGGAGTGGTGTAAAAACTGCAAAAGATGATAATCCAACGAACGTGCGGAACGATGAAGGAATGACGATAAGTGCCGCCACAGCCACTGCTGTTTCTTCTTCTTGTCTTTTCTTCTCGCAGGGAAGATGAATACGAGGATGGGTAGCTGAATAGATAGTTGGAAGATCTCTCTTTTCACTTTTGCTCTATTCTGCCCTCCTTCCCGGTGTAGGATTCCTGTTGAAAATTTAATTTAAACTCTTCAGAAACAGCAACAACAACGACTCTTCACTCACACCACTTGCGGTAACGGCTTAAATGTGGTGTTGAGACTTTTACCAGAATATGAAGTCATGTCAAAACTAAATACATAATGGACTATGTCTCTCAAGCGATGATTATATAAAGCCATGACTAACCAACGATGACAATATAATGCACACGGGCAGGGGTTTTTTGTCTGTGTATACCTAACCAATACATTAAATTACACGACGGTATCATGATGAAGTTTGAAGTAATGTGAGCAAGCTGAAAAGCAAACAGCTTCATTCCGTCTCATATTTCTCTCCGTATGTTCCTATTTGATTCTGACCCCAGTAGTATCTATCGACTGCTTGTCCAGTGCACAAAAACATTGGACGAAGTGGATTCTATCTAAAATGCTCCGAGCTGTACATAAAATGGATGTGCGTGAATAAAATAGGAATAAAATGGTGTGTAATGCACTATTGTTGCTGAACTATTTCATCTTGAAAGGATAAAATTGAATTAGCTTATTTTACTTCAATGCGTTCATTTCATCCGATTAATCCATTTCTTTCAGGTCCGCATTCGGACTTTCAGAGACGCGGAGTGTCTGATTCACCATATCCAGTGAAGCATGCTTACGGGTAAGTATACCGCTGGAGCAAGTTAGGTAACATCACTTAGGACATTTGAAACAGATACAGTTTTTCCAACTACTATCATCACATTCTTTTGGTAGGTAGAACCTGATATAGTTTTATTACAGTCCGTTGGGAATATGGAATTTTTTATACCGCTGTTGTTGTCTAAACTGCATGTTACGCTTTTATGGTTTCGGATGTAGGTTTTTAGGAAAGAATTTCCCATTTCTGGGTATACTCCATTGTCAACGTTAGCGTTATGATAATAATAAATGAAAGTATAAAGTGGATCGCCTATTATCACCTCCCTAATTTTCTGACGACTTTCACCCGTACTCTCCAAACCTATTTTTGTCACGTGAGCTTGTGGGACCACAAGACCAAACGGGTTTTTAAGTTTGTCACTCTTACGGTATTAAACCTATATAAACCATAATATTATATTGTTTGTTGAGTGAAGCCTTCAAATGGGAAAATTAATCAGATAAGGAAACTAATAACATGAAGGGGCCTTTTTCTACAGAGAAGCGTTCTGGTGACAGGGAGAGAAAGGCGATGAATCCAACATTTCGTTGTTGTCAACTTTACTCTTATTATCATCGTCTTCTTGTTCATCCTTTTCCCCTTGCCTTTTCTTTCCTTTGTATGCCTAAGTGCTGAATTTCATGTAGCGATGAGGACCGAAAAACCAGGGCAGACTTCACAATACAACCCCTCATCTACTAAACTCATTTATCATTATACACAGTAGCATAGTGTGTAAATATATAATGAATGACATGATGGCAAGGAAGAACATTGGAGTGAGAACGAAGGCGAAGAGATAATACAAGTTGTGTGTGCGAGAGAAAGAGGTGAGCTAGTTATATGCTCTTCAAGATTTGTTATAACGATGAAGAAAAGCAACGATGATGATGCGTCGTCTTGGATTAAATAAGTAGCTTCTCAACTCTTCTCTGATATCATTTTCTTCCCGTGTTTCTCTAATTTTCCTCACGTAGTCCGCACACTATTATGCACATCGTTTTCTTTCTCTCGGAAAAAGTGACGGGAAAAGAGTGAAAAATATGGAGTAGTAATTTAATGTACGTGAGCTACTACTACTCCCTACACCTTTTAAGACTGTCATTGACGTTCTTCCCTACCCACCACTTGCTGAATTTCTAATGAGCAAGATACAAAAGTGTCACCCAATTATCTCTAGTTACAGTTATGCTGCTTCCTTTTCTTCTCAAGATTTTCTCTGGAAGTTACACGGAAAATATATAGGACGTTACCAAAAAATGTTGAAAGGGAATATACATGTCCGATAAGTTTTACGCACTGTAAAGTTTATTCGCCATGTCTGATTCACCGAAAATATATATGAAACGAAATTGCGCTAAGAAATTAATGAGCTAGGCCTAGAGAAGTTATGCGCACAACGAGCATGCTTGAACGTTGGATTACTTTTTCCCGAATTTTTTCATCAAACTTCTTAATAAACCGATAACAGAAAAAACATTATTACTTTCATTTTCGTTTCGTTCCTTTCATTCGTACAACAGCTAAAGTATCAAATTCAGCAGCAGCCGTAGAAAAAGCATGAAATAATCAATTTGACCGAGAATGTATGGAGGCAAGATGCATGCACAGGAAAATGGTAGACTATGACACAAGCGTAAATTTAACACTGGCAGCAAAATGAAATCCCCTGCGTAGTTTATTCCCTTTGCTAATTAATATATGGGCATTCTGTATACCTTTCACGTTCTCTAGAAAACAGCCTTATTTCTCCTTCTGTGAACTGTCTCGATAATGCCAATACGGTTTCTGCTATTTGTTGGTTGTCCGTAATGGGAGATAGGAGGATTCCACAGGAGAAATGTCAAGAGAGACCGTGACTATCTCAATATAATTTTGTACAAAACAAAGAGACATGTCTGATCGTGAGCGTCAACTTCATGTAATGTTCATCAGATATGGGGCTTCGATACATTCTATTAAGCTTTTAGAAGTGAGCAGGAATTAACAACTGTTTTCGGTTCAATGAATAATTATTGTTGCTTTTGCACCACTGCTGCTGCTGTTTACGTTAAATTCCATGTTGATTTACGTTGAGTTTCAAGCACAAGTAAAAAATTTGTTCTTGCGAACCGGACTGCCTCCCATTAACGCGCCATCCGTTCGAAAAGGTAATTGTTCATTTATGCATGTACATATATGCATACTTTTTCAGATCATCGTCGTATGAATGTATTCTGACGTGTCATGGACGACATGTGGATATATTTGGACACATAATGAATAAGAAATGTTTCGTTTTTTTGTAAGTGAAAGTTGAAAAGGAAGTGAAAGCTAAAAAAGAATTTACGGATCAGAATACAACCTCATCTGGATGCATCCGCTACCACTCGTTTACGGTTTTTCCTTTTTTTCTATTTAACTTACATTGCAAGCGAACAGCTATTTTCCTGACTCTTGTACTTTTTATATTTTCAAGATGTATGTGGTGTTGGTGTGGTCCCTCTGGAGTATTTTTTCTTTCTTGCTTTCTTCACTCCCAACAACAATAGCAATAAGAATAGCTGTAGCAGCAGCGGCAGCAACAACAAAGTTGAAAAGGGAAAGCTAGGAGAGAAAAGAAAAGTGTCAGAGGAGAAAGGAGGTGAAAAGTGGCTTGTTGCTTCCAGCAGCTTCTAATCCAATCCACACAACCGAAAAAATAAAAGAGTTTCTCCTTTTTCCCTTCCCACATAAACTGAATGGATGAAATACATAATTGGGAAAAGGCAGGGTAATGGGGAAAACGGACAAGATAAGCATTTTTTGGCTAGTGTGCTTACATCAGGGCGTTTGCAATGATACAGGAATAGCATCTTTGGACAAAGCGCTACAAGCTCATTTAAACACCATGTATTCACATTGTAAATATTAATAAAATAGATGTGGAGAAAGTATTCCTATTATTAAACAAGTTTAGTGGGTGTAAGACGAGAAACACTGGAAAGATGATAAGAAATATAAAAAATCTCCAGTTTTGGGTTTTTATGTCGTCAGCATTTCTGCATGACTTTCTCCACTTACAATAATTCATTGCTGAACACATGTCAGTTCTGTTACTAGAAAATGCCGCCGACATTGGTAAATGGCAAAATAAAATATAGAAGTTTGCTTCACTTTGTTTCTGTCCATGTTGTATAGTATACCGATCTGTGTCATCGCCACGTTTCCTATTTTATTTGCTGTACATCATCATGTGGTACAGTAAGCATGTACAATCCAATCCGGATGGCGACAGGAAACTTCCGTCTCTGCACAACTCAAAAACATTGGAGCGAATGAGCAAATATTTTCTGCGCTTCTTCTCACCGTACACTTGCTGCTCTTGGTCTATTATCATATTTGGTGTCTGATTACACTTTTATTTTTTACACGTCTCTCTGTAATTTCTACTTGTCAAATCCTTTCTTTCTTTCCCTCACACTATTTGCCTTTTCCTTGCGTTACGTTTTGCATCAAGCAAGCATAGAGCATGGTTTTTAGTGAAAAGATAAAGTTGATTTCTCTGGTTGATTTCGCCTTGTATTGCAGGATTATCATCACTACCACCATCGTCATGTTGTGAAATAAATATTTTTAAACAGTATTTTGCACTATATTTTAAGTATCTTGCTTTTTCAGTGAAGCCTACTTTCTATTAGCTGCTCTTGGTTGGTTCGTGTAAACAATAATTTTTGCTGACAGTGAAGGAGTAGTAGCAGAAACAGAAACAACAAAAATTGTAGTCTTTCGGTGAATGTTACCGTATACATGGCGCGATATGTACAAGACATTATTATGACAGGAATAACATGAAATATGGAACTTTCCTCTCAAATCTTATTTGTTGCTTGACAGGACACCAAGACAAAACGACATGCTCTGATATCATTCTGGAAGTACAACAAACTACATAGTAGACCAATATCGAGAAAATATTTTGATTGCACTGTGCATATGGTTAATATCCAAAACTGTGTGTTGAGTATTTCACACAGTGTAGTGTAACCTTTAAAAATGTACTTCCTCCTATACGAACTTATTATAGCTTATTCCATTATAAGCCATCATTTTTTTGCTTTTGCAATTAGGAGTATCTCTGGACTAGACTCATAAAACATTTGTACCTAGCTGCATATTGAATATTATGTATTATAATAATAATGGAATCATTCAACATGTATAATATAGGATAGTATGGTAAGGAATCCAATACGCTTTTATTGAATATCCACGTTATAGTAAACGTACACGTCATATTGAGTTTAAGCACAGTTTTTATCTGCAAGTCGAACCGATCTATTTAACCAAGTAGGCTAATATATAACAGAGTAAACGTCAAGAGAAAAGACAATGGTCTCCAATCCAATATCATTCATCACCATTGTCATTCGTTTTGTCCTTCTTCCTCTTCTTGTGTTATTGTCTCTGCCTGTCTATGTGCTCATGTGCATGCTTCCTTCCTTTGCTTGCACAACATAAATGAAGGAAAGAAGAAAAGTAATGAATCCCAAAGCATCAATATCTCTGACTATTGAAATAAATTGTGAGGCGAGCGTAGTCCGACTCACTGTGCTCACTCTCAGAGACCACTACAGCAAATAAAAGTAGATAGCGTGGAGGGATTAAACAAAGTGAGTCGTGAAAAGAAGAAAAGAAGAGGGATGGGGAGATAGGATCGAATGACAGCAGATGTAATAGGCAAACCACCACTACTACTGTACCATGAACTGAAACTACTTTTCTGTTTTGCATCGTTTTCGTATAAAAAGATGAAATAAAAGTTTTATTTTTCCAGTTGATTCAATTCATCAACTTTGTTTTTCCTCTTTGCACACATCAGGCACATCGTACAAAAGCGCAGAGAGAAAGTGAAGTATGTATGTACCATAATAGCGTCCTTTCAGCTATACTTTCACTTCTCTCTCCTTCGGATGAATGGAAAGAAAAAACTACATTTATACATTATATAGACATACCGTATTTTACCTATGCGAAATCTTTCAGTAGTATTCCATCCAGTATAAAAAGCAGCACTTTGTAATTTAACAGAAATTGATTTTTCCAGCTGAGTAGCTCAACGGAAAAATAAAGCAGTAGGAAAATACGGAAGTAAAACAAGATGAACAGTAAAAGTGATTGACTCTGATTTTTTATTGCGTTCAATGTTCAATATCTCAATTGAGTAGTGGTTTGTTTCCGGGGATTTGGCTGAGTTGTTTTTTGTGTCTAATGATGAGAGATACAATTTTCAGTTATACTTCATTGTAGGGATACGCATGTCGATGTTTTTTCCATTAAAGCACCTGAGTTTATCTGCATGTGTTATTGATAATGGTATATCATATCCCCGTGCGGCTTACGCTCTTTTCCCTACTCTTTGATACATAAACTCTCACATATATGCTTCCTTTGTGCCTGAAAAATTCATGATTGTGTCCCTTGATTTGATCTTGTACTACTACACAGGACAAATAAATTAGGTTGACTATACACATACTAACTTGTTGTGAGTTGATATTATATGAAAAAAAAACGCAAGATCAAAGGTAAATAAAAATCCTTTAATGTTGGTACGGTTCATAAACCATATTCGTTTGTGCGTAGGTATTTTTCTTGCATAAAGCAACAAATCCTCCTTTCTTTCCTACCAATAAACCCAGTCCTCTATAACTGTTTACTTTCCAAACTAACAACACGTGCGTGACATCATAATATCATCTTCTAATTCAAGTGCTTAAATTAAATTCCAAATTTGTTCATGGTTCAGTGAAGAGAAAAAGCGACATTTTTTGCTTATTTGCAGACAGCATATTATAGCATACCTGTGAGAAAATATACGCAAACTCTTGCTAATATCATAACCATGTGATGTAAGCAACGTAGATCATTTTTATTTACTCTTCCACTCAACAATGTAATGACAAATTGACAAATGTCCTTGACTCATGACTCATGATTATTTAACCTCACTTTACAGTCACAGCGAACAGCAAATCAATAGTATACATGTACAGACAACCAACCAACCAACAACAAGTTTCCATACTATTTCATCATAGCACAAAAGATTTAACACGAAAATCATGCTGCAGGAGTTCAATTGTTCCTCACTCAACGACCATTCCGTCGGCAGAAAAACCAGATTCACTAGCAGACTACTAGTTGTAGTTGTAGTAGCTTCATTTAATTCACTTACTCATCCATATGATAATTTATTCTGTGTGGAGTACACCCTCTAATTATTACTCAACAGTGAACAGAAGCAGATTTATCGTTATGATAGGATGAATCATCCTCAATCAACTATCAAAGCGGTTTATTATATGAGCATTAGTAGTAGCGCCAGTACAAGTACACATTCTTAAAGAGAATTGTATGTTTTGTGTTTGTATAGAAGTTCGTGAATCGTGAATGCCCATGGTGTATGGCAAAAAAAGATGCTGAATTGAATCTGAATGCATTGCAAAAAGTGAGTCAACAGGACAGAGTGGGAGAGAGAGAGAGCTAGCGAACCGGCTCGTCGACACTCACGTCCATCCACAGACACACAGGTGCAACTACTAATGCAATAATCCATCCTCATTCCTTTTATTGGTGATTACTCATCCAATTTATTTTATCGTCGTGTTATACACAATTGATAGAACTATAACACGTGCTTCACAACACAATACAAAAAGCAATTGACAGGAACTGGCCAACATAAAATAAGTTGGATTATTAGATATATATGTACGTAGAAATGTGTGTTATTGTCAATCTCACCGCCACATAAATACAACCTATATTAGCGCAAAAAATTAACTCAAATCTCTGCACACATTCCTTGGGTATATGCTTGGAAAAGATTTCAACTTTTATCGTTCTCATCCACCGACGCATCAACGGCTATACATGGCAGTTACATTAAAGCGTACAGTAAAAAATGCCGGTTGTGCAGATATCAATCAGCAATGATAACGGTAATAACAACCACGCATTCAAGTGTAAAGGCAGACACCCACGATAAGGAAGAAGATAAAGGAATGAGCTTGTAGGCTTTTTAATGCTTCCTCTCATAATCCAATGGATGTACATGTATCGATCTCGCAATTTTACCGAAAAAATGTGATGAGGTTGACAAAGATGCGATTTTTCGAAGGTCTTGCTAACGCATAAAAACCAAACCAAAAACCGTACTAGCTTTTTTTTATAAAAAGAAACTTCACCTTACTTTTATAGAACCGCGCTTTATAGCTCACAATATTTTGCGGCTGCTGTCAAGTTGCCAGACGTAAAAATGTACATTAAATGTATACACAAAGTTGGCTTGCTTATACATTATAGCATATTTATTGAATATGTGCGCGAATAACATAGACGCGTGACATTATTATTAGCCAAACCACTACTCCCCCACCGCATCTAGCTTGGTTCATTTTGTTGTACTTACTTTTACTTATTATTTATCATCATGGCATTTGGGAATACGAGTAGCTGTAGCACATTATTCGCCTTGGGTCAACACTTTTTTCTTTATTACTTTACTCACAAGTCACGGCACGTCACACAATTCCAATGTATTATATAAAAGTCTGGTTTGTAGATATAAATATTACTATGATATTACTGTTCCCTTTCCTTGTAATACTATTTCATGGGACACCTTATTCTCTGCACAAATCAATCAGATCAATAATGCCAATCCCCGTTTCATTCCATCACAAACGGAGAAATTGCCAAAAAACAAAAAAATTCGCCACCGAAACTGCAATGACACTTTGACAGCACACACCACACAGAAGCTTCTGGCCTGCAGACACACTGAATGAAATAAACCTCTTGCTCCACTACTGCTGCATACAGAGAGAGAGAGAGCGAGAGCGTTTTGTTTTCCTTTTTAGAGTCACCACCGCCGACACTGCAATAAATGACCAAGAAAAAAGATGCCGACTTTTGTGTCAGCAGTAGTAATAATTTGCCAATGACGGAGTGAACGGTCACTCTGCTACTCCTCCACCAATAACAACTTCCACTAATAATAATGATAAAAACAAAACTTGGCTTGGTTGACGGCGTCTCCTGTCACCAGTCAGCACAACGAGCGCTCTCGTATATGTAACATCAACAAACCCAATATTTTGATCTATAACGCTTTCTTCTCGCGAGGAGAAATTCTCTAATAATGTATGTTCTTGTTCCGTTTCCGTGAAGCTCTCTCACTCTCACACGACTGATCCCCCGGAATCCAAGATTCGCGTTGGCAATTTGTGATTGTGATTATTATTGATGCGTTCCTTGTTTTATCTCACCACACGACACACTCCGTGTACAACAACGCCATAGCACATTCCATAATAATAGCTCTAGCTAGAGAGAGAGAGATGCACCACAAAGAAGATACGCTGCAGAAATGAGTTTCTTTCTCTATTTACTTTTCGAACAGATGACCGTTGAAGCATGTAGCGTTATAACGGTAAAAAGCACACACCACCGTGTCACCTATATACCACGGACATCACAACAAATGGTGTATGTATACGTATTCGTCTATAATTATTATTTTCTCCTTCTCACAACGAGACCATCTCACCACCATCAATACAGTATGTTATTATTATTTCTGTTTTTATTAGATTTGCATTGCTTTCCAATTATGCATGTAGACATGCAAGCATGATCAATGTGTACTTGTGTATTTTGCGTATATAGTGTGTACTTTCGGGAATGCTCGTCGATACGGTGGACAAGCAATTAAAGTGAAAATGCTAATGATATTTTATTGTATTTATCCCGAGGATAATTATTATCGTGAAGACAACTCCTCTCGCACACAGCACTCCAAAAAACACACACTCACGAGCAGGAGCAGCAGCAATAATAAAGTAATGTTGTTCCTTCCAATGAAGATAATTGGGAACTGCGATGTGAGCAGAGTCTGATGATACGTTAAGTATACGCAGAGTACAGAGTGGTTCTGTTCTGTCTCTCTAGACTCTACACTTGTTTTGCTCTTCCACCACCGCTCACTCCGCCACCACGACGGTGGAACACTATGGATGGATGGATAGAATAGAGAGAGGAGACAGGAGCAGCACAGCTGAGATTCTCCCAAGAAACTCCATTCCACTCTCTCAAGTCACAGTCACAACAACAACACTAAAACGCATAAAAAAGCAGTAGTAGCACCACCACCACCACCATCAGAGCAGGTTTTTTAGCCGTGCCGTTTTTTGTGCATACTAGAAAAACCCCAGTCAGTAGAGCAGAGAGAGAGAGAGATAGAAAACAACGTGTGTACAAAACTATCCAAAAGAGAAGAGAGGATATGATGATGATGGTTGGTGTGTGCCTAGTGCCAGACAAAAAGGAACACACAGTCAGTGAGAAAGAGAAAAAAAGAGAAAAGAGATTCGCTCTCGCTCACTTACTTGCTTACTTTGCTCTTCTCCGTACTTCACTTTTTTCCACCGTGAAAAAAAATTCCTTGTATCAAAAGGAGACTTTGTAGTTGTGTGTGGCGGTGGCAAAAGCTGTGCTTATATATAGTTAGTTAATGCACACAGCAGTATACTTATTTATACGACATACGACGACAGAAGCAGCATGCATGCACGCATATTGCAAAAAAAATGATGATGATGATGCTCTTTTTTCAGCGAACAACAACGTGAGTACGGCATAGAGGTGTTTTTATGCAATAGTATGAGAAATGTACTTTCTTCTCTATAGCGGATGTTGTTGTGTTCTCTTCTCTTGTCCGTAGATTTTTTTTCTTCTTCTCTTTTCTTCAAAGTAGCAGCCAAGGCTCCAAAGAGCGCGAGGGGGAGAGAGGAAAGAGGAAAAGAGAAGAATTCTATTCTCTGTCTGTTCACTTCTCTCACCACTGCTGCTCAGAGAGGCTGCGATGATTTTGATGATGACGCTGAGTAGTCGTACAAGCAAGACGATGATGAAACCAGACCAGAACACCAGTCAAGTTACAAAAAAGTATATTATGGTAAAGGATGCATTTACCACTTTCAAAAAAGTATGAGCTCTCATCAGTCAGCAGGCTCTGGTTTGAAGAGAGAGAGATAGAGAGAGAGAAAAGGAAGGAAAAAATAGTAACGTGAGTAAAAAATATACTTCGGACACGATGCGATGTTTTCACGGAGCTAGTCGAGCAAGAAAGTGAATCTAGATTTGCGATTCGATGTGTTTTTACCATAAAATAGATTCCAGGGAGTTTATACGTATATAATATTATGGGTTCTAGTAGTGGCAGTATCGTGTGAATAGTAGCAGTAGTAGTGGCTGCTGCTGTAGTGGAAGGCAAAGCACATTCGTTTCTTTTTTTATTTCCCTTCTGCTTCTTCTTCTGTTGCGTTGCTGGCTGCCGTTACATTACAACTATTATACAAGCGTTTCAGTTTTGTTCCACCAAAGCGTTGTCATATTATACCTGCTTGCTGCTGTGCTGTGTAGCCAGAGCAGAGCTAGGCCAGACAAGTAGTATCTCCTGGCAAACTTTGTTTGGCAAGAATGCTGGTTTGTACCAAACTTGTGGGGAACATGGCAAATACATAATACACACGTAAAAAAGTATGCCTATATTTTATGCTTATTCATTTAGGCTGCATGGCCTGCCTGCTGATTGTACAGAAGCGGTGCCGTGGTGGCAGTGGTTGTGTGTTGTGCTCAGTTGAAAGACAAAGTGGTATTGGTTCAGTCAGTCAGTGAAGAGAAGTGTTTCTAAATAGCTTTAGGAAAAAGCGCACATGTACCAGTGAGTAAAGCTACCTATAATTCCACCGTCGTGCTTGCATGCTATATTCCATACACACACACTTTTGAAATGGAATAAGATAAGAATGTAGTACGGTTTTCTGAAGTAATGCAATATATTTGTCTACCTAGACTAGTATATCTTATATAATAAGTATATTATGTATACGTAAGTAAGTACACATATTTCACTATATTACGTATACATATATTACACGTAAAAGGTAGCAGCAGCAAAAAACATTCATACAATCCTTTGAGCACCAGCATATATTATACTGGTAGAAACTAGGAACATTATCAGAAAGGAAAAAGAAAATATGCCTTTCTTATTCGTACAGCTTGGTTGCATTACGTTTTCTGCTTTGCTCTTTTTTTGCTGTATTTAGGTTTAGCTGTAAGCTATTGTACAAAGCAAAAGCAGCAGCGGAAGCTGAATAACCAAGGTTGTGTTCGGTTCACTCTCTGCTTTTCCTTATAATGGTTACGTACTTTACTCTATTATTATTGTGTTTCATGCTGTGAAAATATGGTTAAGCAAAAAAGACCAAGGAGGTATTGATGCACATGGAGACTTTCTTACGAGGAGGAGTGTGCGATAGTGGTACGTTCGTAGGAAGACGAAACATCCTTTAAGGTGAAATGTGTCACGATGACACGACATACAACACGATGTTCCAACAACACTGACTTTCTACATGTAAATCTAGAATAAACGAGCATGAATTGTGAGCGTATTCACTTTAGTGCTCACTCACATCAAAAAAGATAGTGTACGTATTCGAAAAGATGGAGAAAATGGATGTATAAGTGCCGAAGGGTGATCGGTGCGATGTGATGCGAGAAGATTGTAAAATACGGAGTACGATAGGTATATTATAGCAGTAAATGCATAATAATATTGTTGATACACTGGGAATTGATTGTGATAGAAAAATAATAATACAACGTGTATACATTGTAGTCGTGTTGGAAAGTGTTTTTTATCATTGCCTTCAAAAGACCCTAAATGCATTCATTTCTCCTTGCCAAATCTTTGCAGGGATGATGATGGTGGCGAACAAATGCATGTATGGATGCTTTGCTCGACAACAACAACAAATAATGGCAGCAAGAAAAAAAAATGAGGAAACGTGTTCACAAAAAATAGAGTTGAATTGTAAAAGATACGAAGAAAGAGAGGGAGAATGGATTGGTGGATGTAGTAATGTCTGTTGGATAAAGTGAGTGAATAAGTGAATGACGACTCGACAGATGAAATGCAAACAAAAATGAAGCAACAATAAAAAATAAAAGTAGTTCTGTAATAGAAACACAACTTTAAATGTAGACTAGGGTAGTCAGGTAGGCAAAAAATAAAGTAAAAGTGATCCAAATCCAAATGAAAACGAAATGATTATAAAAGGCAGGCGAGCAAACATGCGAATTCCTTTTTGGAAATGCTGCAAGAATTACTTGCAACACTTCGGCAAGCCCAAAGAAACTATAATATAATCATAATCCATATAGGCATACGTAGATTACATTATACATGTTATGATTCTGTACCAATGCACCACAATATATTGAGTACCTTGCAATAGAACAACTTTAGTAGGCTTATAGGTGAACTTGAAACATGTCCACGAGACAAGAAAAATATCAACATGCCTATTTATAAGAATTTATTTCCATTTGTGTTTATACATCTCTACAACATGCACATCCTAAGTATAAACCAGTTACATATGTATGTATGGATTTGGTAGTACACAGTAAATACACAAATAATATTGGCAATCTTTTGCTGGCTTGCTGACTGTCTTATTATAGAACGTGCCAATAGCAATATTTTTTGCGTGTACTTACAGAGAAGTGAGTGAGTCAGTGGGTAAGTTAAAAAGCACATCAAGTATTGCACGATACTCAATATTATTTTTCCATATGCCATAGAAAAAATAATAACGAAACACCTAAAATATCCAGAGGCAATAAGTGCCTGCCCACACATGCAAACACAATACATCACCACCAAACTACAACTACTTTACAATGATGTATTGCCTTGTACTAATGGCAGTAGTACTGCACACAAATTAATTATGCATGGATCTAAGTTCTCTATATAGAGCCTTCTTGACGCAGAATGTCTATAATCATTATATTAATAATGCCTCCTTACCTTTTATGATGGTAGCAAGCAATAATAATAATAATAACAAGACCTCGTGCGCCATGTCATGCTGTTGTGCTAATAATAATCATACCTTATATTCCATCACCTAAAAAATAGCTCTACACGGCAAAGTTTTTCGTAAAGTAGCAGCTCTAGCAGTGAACATCAACTACACAATACAATCTAATCTTCGCCAGGAAAAGTTTGTTGGATGACTCGTGTGAGTGAATGAGTGAGTAAGGTTGCTGCTGGAGAATATTGCATTATGAAGCAGCAAGGTAAGTTGTGCTGAAAATATATACACTCACACGGTCAGT
This sequence comes from Sinella curviseta, assembly GCA_004115045.4. Taxonomy (NCBI): domain Eukaryota; kingdom Metazoa; phylum Arthropoda; class Collembola; order Entomobryomorpha; family Entomobryidae; genus Sinella; species Sinella curviseta. The sequence goes on from CM023201.3 coordinate 34,757,285, forward strand.
AGCTCCGCAGCGGCAGCTGCTGAAGAAGTTGCCCAAGAAAAAAGCTTTAGTTTATTATTATGGTGATGATGATGATGCCAGTATTTCTGTATTTACTGCATAATAATATTATACAGGGAAAACAAGGGAACAAGACAGATTTGCTTCTGCTCTGGCTCTCTGCTGCTGCCGTTGGCAAAAAATGGATATTAATAGTAATGTATATAAACATCTTGATTATGCACGTAGGTATATGCATTTATAGTGTTATATTTAGTATTTTATAAGCCATATATGTATGGTGATAGTGCATGAAGCCCGCAATGTAGTTGTGATGAGATGCTGACGATTTTCATAGGAAGTAAAGATAAGCTAAACGCAAAATAGCAACAGCCTACTCACTGGCAACAGCAGAGAAACAACAGCACTCCTCTGGGCTATTGTTATCCTCATTTCTTACGACGAGGCCAGAGAAAAGAAGTGGAAAAAGAAGTATGTAGTCTATTTACATACATTTTATGCTAAACGCGCACGTTTTTTCATTTCGTGTTTTATCTTGGCGTTGCAGTTGAATGGGAAATGAGTTGTGTGGTGGAAAAGGTAGCTAAAAGACAAAAGAAAGTCTTGTGTCATGTTATCATGCTGAGAGAGTAGACTCTCTGATAAGCCAGCCTTCACCCAAAGCTTTAGCTTTTATCAGACGGTGATGTTATTAGTAGAAGTGGTATTTAATTTGAAAGGCGAAATGGAATGATTATTAGTACGATTACATTGTTGTTATTATTATTGCTATTTTTGTCGGGCCAAAGCCGTCCGACAGCCTTGACGTGAAGGAAGTTTGCTGAGCTTATTATGTTTAAATTCGGAAACCCACGCAGAAAGTTACATTTTACACAGCGACGAGAAAAAATGTCTTATTTTTTGGGTGAGCTTCCAGAGAAAAGACTATTATGTCAAGCTACTGTTGTGTTGGCTAGCTCGGGTTTTCCTTATCTTTCCCGAGCACTACAATAAAGCGCATTTCAATGCCCGTCTCATCTTATTTCTTTTAATTTTATTGAACTCTGAGAACGGAACATGAATTAACCTTTTGTGTGACTCACTCAAAGGAGAAACGACAGGAAGACGAGCGCGAGCAAGGCAAGCAAGCATGCATGCATGCACAACTTGTTCCTCAGAGAAGTATTAGATATATTACCCGTGTCCCTTTTCAGTGCTCACGTTGTACTTGTACCGTTTTCTCTTCTGAACTTCTCTCCGCGCGTCCGTCCGTCGTTGTACATGCAGACACGTAGTCGAGTTGGATTTGTTTAGAATGAAGGAAAGGTTCAGTCGCAGTCATCATAAAGTCAGCAGGCAAGAGGATAAAAATAAGCTCTATCCTTTTTATTCCTTGTCTTCTTTCTTCGCCTCATATAGTTCTCAATTCAACCTCAATCTTTAGTGGAGGAACGTCCAATAAAAATTATTCCTGTGTTGTAAGATAGACGTCGATATTAATGCTACATGCATAAAAAAGATAAGACAAAAGGATGTATGTTGAGTTTGATCATCATCATCATGGTCGACGTCGCAGTCGCAGTATTCTCATGATATCATCCCATTAGAAATAACAAAACACGCACACTAATTTCTTCTCTTTCTCTTCTTACACAGTAGCCAAAACTCGCGAGGTATTTTATTCAGCTGCAGCTGATATACTCAGTGCCCGGCAGACATAATATCTTCTGCAGTCATTACGTAATAGAGCTAAACGGTAGAAGTATCATTATCCTATCCTTTAAAGTGGATATAGATACGATACACATCCTGTTCCCTCTAAAATCGCTTGAGTTTAAATTGTATTGCATTTTGGTAGACTGAACAACAAAAATTAAAAAAGTAATAAAACAGCGAGTGGCTCAATAGAATGTAGAAGGACGAGACGGGAAGGAGGATTGTGAATAATCACGCGAGAAAAATAAATGCATAATAAGAAAGAGAAACGTAGTAAAATGACAAAACAACGAAAAGAGATAAAGTGTTGACTTGTGCTAAATGAAGGAACGAGACGAGAGGAATAAGGGATTTTTGTAGAGCGGAGCAGCAAAGTACGAGAAATAATGAACGCTGTATTGAAAACGAAAAGTAGTGCTTGCCGCGCTTGATGAAACTAAAAGGGAATGTAAAAATGTGTAATTATTATAATTTAATTGGCTCGGGAGACATCATCATGGGAGATCTTACAATCACTATTTCTCTTCATATAGCTTATGGGTATATGTTTACATTAGGCATTATGTTGTATAGGAAGTGCAAAAGGCGAGAGATCAAGCAAGAAGAAGAACTGTAGTTAAAATTGGTTCATTTTTGTTCTTGGGGAAAAAGAAAAGCAGATTTTTTTCACTTGGCGATCTCGGTTGCGATACTCTTGCTCCTTATTGTATTGTGTGGCTGTGTGAAATTCAGAGAGCGAAATGCAATATCAACAACACTCATGGTACAATATGAAAGAGATCGTCGGAGAAGAAAAGTTGTAATGCGGCTTAAATTGAAGTGGTACATAATATATCAAGAAGACGAATTACATTTTTCTTGCTCTTCTTTCTCAGCTCACTCTTTCAGTTTCTTTCATTCAGTTACACTACTCTCAAGCATTTACTTGGTGTACCTATATGTTGTGTTCCAAGAAGGGGAGAGCATATACGGCTCTTTTACCATCCTTGCGGATGTGACACATGAAGACATGTACATAGAAATATTCGTAGACAGCGTATGATAGTGCCGGGCTGTAACAGACCAGAGAGACCAGGCAGGCGAAAAGGGCAAAAAAGAGTAGGATAATACAATCCAGGGTCATTTCCCATTTCTCACATGTGACTCCACACCACACTTAGTTAGATTCCCAGTCAGGGGCAGCACACACAGCAATATATACGACTCTATAATATGTATTTATCCCTTTTAGTTTCTTGCGAAAAATAAAGAAAACAGTGGAAAACGGTGGAGATTACGAAGACGTTGAAGTTTTGAAGAAGAGTTACATAAAGTGGATAATAGACGTTGTGTGTGTGCCACATCACAAGGAGCGGTTGTACACTTGCGACGGCAGGACAAAAACGTTTTGTTTCAATTATGTACATTAATGTGAATCTGTAACAGCAGTAGCAGCACATTTCGGTGATGGCAACTATCCGCCAAACGGTGATTATGACTAAAGGGACTATATAACATGTCTCAAAGAGTGAGAAGCAAAAAGGAATGAGTGGGATATTATTCTTAGTTTAATGTAACACAGAAATACTTTTACCGAGAATAACAAAAGGCAAACGCTAACACACATTACATATTAAATCTTGCCATATTAAATCGTGGTGAGGATGAAAGGTAGGTTGGAATTTGGAATGGCTTTCTTAGCTGTACGACAAAAATGAGGTATATGGTTTTTTTTCTAAATTGCTCAAACATCGCGAGAGTTAAATATATAATTTTTATTATGGCATCAGCAGATCTGGTTGCTGACAAGCAAGGCGATGGCTCTACGATTATGACATGACGTACACCTAGTGACTACACATTATGATAAGCTGATAAATATTTGTGGTCTCTCACCCGGGTTAGAATTTATTTGCTTTATCTGTTACATATAGAGTCATTTTACTCTGTATTATTTTTGAACATTTCGAATGGAAAGTCTGAGCAGATTTTTGCTAAAAGCGCATCAATAAATCAATACAAATATGAATTCATGGAAGCTAATAGTTTCGGTTAGAAATTTTGGTGTCAGTCTGTCATACATTTCCCATTCTGCGGGTAAGCACATGTATTTAGGCATAGTATGTGTATACGCATATATATACTTTTGAATTTTGCAAAGGTTTCCTCATTGTCATAATCATGTTCCAATTTAATTTCAGACAGGTCTATGGGCACAGTTTCAGGGTCGCCAGACTGTAAAACATTTTTAGATAGAGGAGAGATTTAATGCAGACAAATTGTTGGCAAATTACAAAAATATTAGTTTAAATCTGGAATAATGGAATGGATGTTGATATCGAATGCACTACAAATTATTATTAATATTATTGAATAAATACTGCAAATAAATACTATTCTGGTAGAAAGTAAAACTCAATGCCGTGCCACTTCCTTTATGGCCTTACAAGGAACTAGTTTTTACAGCCGTTTATGCTATTTCATTATTATTATGCTTTCCAAATAGCAATCAAAATTATACACAGTGTGAACATCCACCTTCCACAGTCAGCGGCACCACTTCACCTTTTCTAAGTCTCTCTCTCCGCTTGACTGTTTGCATTACGCGAAAGTTATCCTGCTTGCGGTGAGTGTCCAAAATAGACACAGACCTTTCGGTAAAAGGTTTACTTTGCGTTTTTGTCAGAGCGCCTCTTTGTTTGCACATTTAGATAAATAATGAAGACTGTCTACTGCCTTGTATTTTGCAAATTAAAGTTTTTCGTCCTTCTACCTATATAAAATATAAAAAGCAGAGATAAAATTGAAATTGATATATATCCATTCCATCGTCCTATTACGCATTCACCCCCAAGATCGTGATGGTGGAGGAGAAATATATTTTGACTTTTACTTTAGTACAAACTTTGTTGATCATGTGATATTTTATGTCATCATTTTACATACGTACATTTTTGTAATCGAATTGAGCGAACGAACGCAGTTAAATCGAAACTGTTTTAAACTATAGTCGACTGTATTACATTTTCAATCTTTACTATATTGCCTTTTAGCTTAGCTAAACATTTGGGTATATTCATCTAAATTGCAGGAACGATATGATGAGATGATCTTTTATTATTTGCCTCTCCTTTTCCTGCCAGTGATTCCTTGCCAGAGAGTGTCGCTTTTTTACGCTTTGGTGGGAATTGTTTGCCGAATGCGAGTAACAACAACAAAGACAAAGAGAATCCTTGAGAGTGTGTGTGATGTGTGATATCCTGTCGGCATTTCCTCTCGGATATATCGACTGACTTGTATGAAATATAACTTTGTACAAGCGAGTCCCGCTCTATTATCTGCTATGTATATATTTGCTTTGTTCCTGTGTTAAATTGCGTGGTTTAAAAGATCTGGCAGGCACAATTTTTTATTTGTCGAATGAGGTATTATTTTGGGGACTAAAATGAATGTAAAATGAATCTTAAAAAGACTCGTGGACTCATTACACCTTGTAATGTGAGTTGCGGTTGTACACAAAATGTAATGGCTTTTATAAAGTATGGCACTTTGATACAAAAACTAAACGCAGTATGAAACCGAATCAGTTGTCCTCTCGTCCTTGCTGATGATACGACGAAATGAAAAGTATCAATGTTTCGATCAAACGCCAAATACATACGGCTGTGCTAAATGTGTGGTTCGTGTACGCTACGTTGGGTGTAGCTCGTCCCGCAGGGAATTTTAATTAAATATTTTAATGCAATAATTTGGAATGCTTATATAAAGGGAAAACAATCTCTCCTTTGATGTACGTGATGTTGACATAAGAAGATGGACCAAAAATAGATAGATAAATGATGACAGTGAACCGTGATAGAAAATGCTATTATTTTTAACCGGGGAAGTAATCGCCTTACCATCGATTTGATTGGAAACAACTGATCTGGAAACCATGTTATTTCGGGTTGGAGGGCATTAATTAGTAGAGGCAAAGAAGGGAATATGGGATTGATAAATTATACAATTTGGGGCAACGGGCGAGCTTTACGTGACTTTGAGTAAAGATAATAAAATACTAGTTCTGATGAAATTGTTGTATCTTCTGATTTTATAAGTGGATGCAGAACGTTTACAAAAAGTCTTATAACATTTACATATTTCAATTTCAGGCTTTGCAATTAGGCTCAGGCTCCCAACTGATTCGTTCTTGGAATTAAGATATTTAGACATTTCGGTTGTAGGTTATTTAGTCGTATGAATATTGATCACAGCGAGTAATGGTTAGAGAGCCCACTGATACAGGAGAACAAATGCAAAGTCACGACTAGATGCAACAACATTATCCGAACTTTGTAATCAGTATTGCAGAAAAAATCAATTTATAAATAACAGTTGGCCATTTAATTTCATATACCACATTTTGTGAGCTTCATTTATTAATGCAGAGTACCGGGTTGCTAGATGAAAAACTAACCTAGAGAAAATTAGATATACTCAGTAAGTTATTAAATGCTGGCAATGTTTTGGAGCTCCTATTAGCAGGAACAAATGATTCAAAGAATTATTATGCATATTTGATTTTTTTAAATATCCAACCATCATTGGCAATGAGCATTGCTGGTATTTACAAATATAAAATGATTTTAAGACCGCATTTTATATTAATTAAAAATTAAATTGAAATTTTTATTGTTCACTTTATTGTTATTTTTACACCAGATTAGGAACAGAAATTATTTGGTTTCAAATTGTGGAAGTAAAACAATAAAGATATTGACATGTATATAAAGACATAATTCGTTTTCACCTTACTTTTTCCTTCTTTTCCAAATTACTATAATGTACATATGTACCAAATTAAGAAGAACGGTATAATATAGGGAGACACGTACATAAAATATTATTTATAATATATATAATTTCTGAATGTTTTTGTGGCAAGATATTTATATTCATGACTCTATAATACAATAATTTGTTTTCTAAGCTACCTATTTAGTATGAATACTCACGTTTGAAGTATATAAATACATAGTTAAATACAGTGTGTTGTTAGAATCATTTGGTGCAGTACTGATAATTACGGATTCTTCCCCGCTCACATATTCACAATACATTTAAATAGAGATATATACACGTACTTATTATCTATGCCCACAAGGCATAATATAATATCAAAATCTAACGCGTAAGCATGCTTGGTTCAGAGCAATTTGGAACTGACACTGCTATACAATTACCTATATCCAATATTTTAGTATAGAGACGATATGGTGGTGGATAAAAAGACACTGAGAATTTTTAGATCATATTATAATATCTTGAAACCTAATTCATATTAAAGAAAAGGAAAAATGCAAATTGCATGATTGAATTTGAAGCTTAAGCAACGCTGAAACTTAAAATCCTCTGACTTTTCTCTTTAGACATTTTTGACAATGACAAGCATTATGCAGATAAAAATCCTACGAGAGAGTCTCCTACTATCATTTTAGGTACAATATATTTAGCGCGCTGTACATTTTGTACAGTTGTCCTTATGTAGATACTTTATACTTACCACGTTAAGAGTTGAAGATTTATATAATTTACCTGTTACCATTCAAACTATGATTTGCAGATTTTTACAGGTTCATTCATGCTGAAACTACAGAGCGGTAAACACAACAAGCCAAGACAAGGAGCATAAGATTAATATTTAGTTATCCACCACCGCTATTTACAATCAGAAATCACATTCGTGCTTTTTCGCGCATTTATACAATTTGACATGAGTATGTCCATTGTTCCGCATTGCTTTAATCTAATACATATATTTTATCTAACCTGCTTGGGTAAATATTGAATGTAATGCTCACTCATTGAAATCGACTATGTACAATAATTGTATACACTTGCCTTACGTTATATCTTGGAATGTATCTGATTAAAAATCACACTCGTTATTTTAGAAATGAAACAAAATATAAAATACCGCTAGCTACAACACACTGAATTATGTACACATAAGCACAGAATTCAAACCCTTTTCAGCCATTTAGAACAAAATTAAATGAATGTTAAATGCAATTAAGTTAAGTTTGGCGGACGATCATGAACTTGTTGAATAGTTCCTTTTTTTGAGACCGTGTAATATAGTAGAGAATGGGAAGAGAAACATGTCAACTTTTAATGAAATGCTTTGAAACTAGTTATTCAGTCTCGTTCCAGCTCGAGGTGTTCGAGAAGACCAGCAATCTCTTTAGCCAAGGCTTCGGAAGAAGCACATACAACACGCCGGTTTAAAACGTCAAATGGACCACCTGTGAATGGACAGAATAAGATAACATCATTCTAGAACCATGAAAGCTAAACACTTGAAGTACGGTTTAATGAAAAGGAAAATGGAAAATGAAATGTATCAGTTAGAACAATATAGAATGGCAATGTGCTGAAAATTAAAAGACGAAAAAAATGTAAAGGAAAAACGGAAACTTTTATATGGTTATTTCGCTGCGGTCGGATAGCATGCAGAGTGAAATATTGTGAAAATTTACCCGTTGTGTCATAAACTACTCCACCAGCCTCCCTGATAATTAAATCTCCTGCAGCCATATCCCACGCGTGAAGACCGTACTCATAATAGGCATCAAACCCACCACTTGCAACATTTGCCATGTTCATTGCAGCCGAACCAAGACTGCGAGTTCTGGAATAATTTAGTTAGCATACAAATAATTTCACCTCATGAAAAATCCTCGATTTTCCTAACCAAATTTTCCCCATGTCATTTGCTAGCTAATTATGTAGTTTATGTAGTCGAGCAGGTAGTATTCAAAAAACTTTTCCATTTTCCTTTGAAATTTTCCAACTATACAATAATTTCCCACACAAAATTTTCTCTTTATTTAATAACCTCCATAATCACAGAGGAAACCTCCAGCTTCTTCAATAATAAGCTGACCCGCAGCCACATCCCAGACATGCTGACCCATATGACAGAATGCATCTGCTCCGCCAGAAGCCACAAATGCCATAGCACAACAGCAACTGCCTATACAACGAGCACTGTAGAAAGGTAGAGTAGAATAAAAGAGAAAATTTCCAAACTTTACATAAAGTTGTAAAATGAAGAAAGCAGGTCATTCTGTCATGTTTAGTTAAACTAATCTGACAAATGACATGGGGTAGCTGGATAACATGAAATATTATACAATCTGGTACTTTTCAAAACTTGCTCATGATCTAAACTGAGCTCAACATTTGTGGACTTACCCATGGCACTTTTCAAGGATCGTTGTTAAATTCTTCATAACCACTCGGCGCCTCTCGGGTTCCTTGCTTGTACCACACTCCGTGCAAACCAATGCCTTGCTTAGACCTAGTGTTCAAAACAGTGAAACCAATTTATTGATTGTGACGAATCGCAGTCACAAAAGGTTTAACACCTGCCAAAGCAAATATTTCTGAGGCACGTTTTATAAAGCATTGATCAACATTCATTCTTTCTAAATTTATAAATGTCTTACTTGTTTCACCGGACACGCGGATTTTTTCCCCATTCAGATAGGCACCCTGCCCCGCTCTCGCCGTATAAGTCAGTTTCAGCACTGGATTGCAAATGACCCCAATCACCGGCTTTTTCTCGATCAGCAGCCCGATCGAAATTGCAATCAGAGGAAGCGAGTGGACAAAATTCATAGTTCCGTCCACCGGATCAATCACCCATGTTGGTTCATTTCCCAACACACATTTTTCCCCGCCAGATACAGACTCTTCTCCAATGAACCTGTATCAAATAACGTTCCTTTTAGCTTTACCAACAATTCCCAGAAAGAAATGAAAGCGCATTTTCCTTTCAAGTTAGAGTTGCTAGCTGTAAGCATACACCGGCTCACTCTAGTAGCTGCAGTACTTACTTGTGATCAGGAAAAGCTTTCTTCAGTCCATCTATTAGCAAGACCTCTACTTCCTTGTCGGTTTCAGTTACAAGGTCAATATCACAGCTTTTCGTTTCTACCTTTTTTGCTTTCATAAAAGCTTTGTTGATTACCTATATTTATTCAAATTCAATTCACAAAATAAGTTATTTGAATTCTCTAATAGATTATTAGAAAAACTTCACATTAGATTAGATTATTATCTAGAACAAAATCAAGAATTGTACCTCTGAACCCTTTTCCACGAGCTGCATGCAAGTGCTGTAATACTTGTCAAGATCATGTGCCATGTTTATCGCCTTGTTTGTGACTGATCCCTGATCTGATTTTTACACTTGGTTTGACTGTTCAGATGCTGCACAGGCTGAAGTGATGATGTTGTTAAGTTAATACTGCAAGTCAACAGAAATGCTTATTTGCCAGAATAGGAAGTGGCTAGGATACGTAGACACAACAGGCTTGCTTTTTCACTCGTACAATAGTGCAGTGTGACTCAAATCGTGATTTTTTACGACTTTGCTGTAAGGAAAAAGAGAAAAAACACAAATTAAATGTATAATGGTATATCCAGCGAAGCAATAAAAAACTAATAAAAATTAGTTCATTTCCACTTCAGTACAAATGCTGGTTATTAACTATTAATGCAGATACGAAATAAATGTGGGTCTGTCTTCGAATACATCAACAGAGAAACTGAGCCATGTGCTTTGCTTTTAGCAACTTGCTTGATTTAAGAGGAAAATGACTGAAAGTGCCCTTTACTATATATACATACATGCATGTATTCTTATGCACTACAGATTCGTATATTTTGTTCAGCTAGCAGGTTATACGTAAATCCCACATCATGCATATCACGTTTTGCGAGCATACCTGTGGCTATGTATATACTTATCTGTCCCACTGCACTACAGCCTACCTACATTGAACACGAAAATTCCAAAAAATGAGACTTTGTCCTCATCCGCTGTATTTTTCCTTTCCCTTGGGTGCAGAAACTTTTGCCGAAGTAGGTACACGCTGTGGAATATTTTATTCTGTTCATAAGTCACAGAAATAGCGTACAGGCAGAAAACTATCAAGAACGCACATGATTGAAGGAGTAGGAAAATTTTTGATGACGGTGATTCGGACTGATGGTATATAGAGTTTAAGTAAAAGTGCATGCGCACAGTGAATCAATAATATACAAATTAAGACTGGTATGCCAGAGAAATAATATCTGACGATGGCAGAAGTTAAGAACATACATTATGGTATTATTGGATCTTTCTATTGTTTTAAGAGATAATAAGAATGATGCTCGTAGCCGGCTTATTTCAGAAAATTGAATTGCCCTGTTGATTTCATTGCATGCGATTTTACTTTGTAGAACTTACTTGTTATTAATAGCTCAACTTGCCAAATGTGGACGAATAAAATCGTAATGCAGGAAAGGAAGGATAAACACACTCCAGTTTTCTTGCAAGCTACGCTTCAAAGATGATGTAGCAGTAAGCAATAATCACACTTACGCAAAAATGCTTGCTAATAACCTTGTCACAGGAAGAAGTATGACGAACAACTAGTTGGATTTTGCAGGATACGCTTTGGTTTTTATTATAACTCAGTACCTCATAACCTTTTCCTTCGTCCAGGAGAAGAGCTCTCTCGAGGAAAAACGCTGACAAGGAAAAAACCCTGCTATTGGAATGATATAATTATATGCATAGCTGACTCGAACATACATGGAAAGTATTTCTAGCGCTATGCAATTTTGTATGTCCTTCGGAAGAAAAACACAATACATACATGTGTACTTGTGCAAATAACTCCCATGTTACATATAACTTTAACGTGAGACTACGCACGAAACTTTTGTATCATCGCAAGTCAAATCTGTTTCCACTTATAGCCAAGTCATTGTTTGTTAGGCGTATGGAAGTTTTTAGCTGTCTTTGCTTGTTATAATCAAGTCAGTCAGTCACAAGTGTGAGGGAAGGAAAACATGTGCATGTTGTTGCCGATATAGAATGATGCTGGTGATGATGGCATGCAAAAACAACATGATATAAATATTCCCAATGGGCAAAAAATGTCAATGTAGCAAAGCTAGGCGTACCATCACTCAGTAACAAAAACAATCTGATTTGACGAACTTGGCAAGAAAGAAGCACTAACCATACACACCTAATAGTGTATGTGTGTATACAGACGCGTATGTATGCCATGAATGCCTGTTAATGGCATATGAATACAATTTCGCTTTTGGATGAGTTGGAAAAACACAGAACTCATTTCACATTGCAAAGTGAAAAATCGCCAAATATATGCTAAATCAGACTGATGCCTTTATCGCATCCGTTTCATCTTATTTAATTCAGCAGAAGGCTATGGCTATCATTATATCATATCTCCTTTCCATCTAAGTATGGGTTGATGCAGTAAAGCTTTTACGATTGTGTCTAATTATATTGTTTTAACCATTTTTGGCAGGTATATTCCCTGATATTATTGCACATTAGTCTACAACTAATGCAGCCTACATGCCGATTTTACTGATGGAAAAAGAAAAACGATGTTAGATAGATGTAACTTTCCAGTTCATACTTGACTACGTCATCCGCCTAATAATAATTGTCGGTCGTGATGAATGAATGTAATTGTTGGCTGTGTACACAAGCAGACAAAAATCGAATAATATTATTATTATTATGCTTTCAGATGAGTTCCACATACGTAGGTAGAGTATGTATTTATGTTTCCTTCCATCATCATCATCACGAATGATTCTCATTAAGAGGCAATGGAAGTGACAAAAGGAAGCCAAATGGAAAATTGGTCTCCGTTGTTGTTACAATGTATAAGTTCTCATATATATCGAATATCGGGGTTCTTATGTTTCCGGAGAAACATAGCACATATTTTAGCAATATTGTGCTGTATTATGATTTGATTATACTACAAATACTCGATATATTATATGATCCACTCTCTGCGACAACAATGTACGTATATTTGTAATTTTGTACCAGGTATATAGAAACTAACTGGAAAGACGTTTTTAGAGTGTGAGAAGGAGGACATGAACATGCGATGTTAATGAAATTCATGAAGTTCCATAACATCAGCGCTGCTCCTTTAACCCGTAGCGGTGGAACTTTCTTTTTTTATTGACGTGTATAGGTATGTAGCAGTTTGTACACGATCTTTGCACTTACAGTATCTTATCACGACGTTGGATTCAGCTGTGTCTTTTGTTAAAAACACTTTTATGGAAGCGACACCATGTGCTATATACCGTCGTTGCGAGATTTCTAACTTTGTTGATTGGATAATGGAAACAGTTCATGTATGCTATTAGTGTATTAAATTGAAGATGAAATGATGAATACTGTTTTCACAGCCAGTGGGTGCGTGTGAAGTGATAAATTATATAGACCGTTTAACGCATGAACTATGACTATTTATTTATAGATCTTTCCTATCTGTAATAAGCTGATAGGTTACCAACATAAACTCTATGTATTATGTTTCGCGTGTGTACATGAGTGAAATTGTCGCTTTGCGCAACGTAATATGCCGCCATAAGAGTTACAGTTATCTATCCATAAAAGTACTTTATCTGGTTCATCTTCAATAATTTAATTGCCTGTCACATCACTTATGCTCAAATGCTCCATTGAAAAGTGGAGTGGGCTCACTTTCTATTGCAATGTGAACACACAAACATATATACGCCTATTCATTCTATCGCTTTTTCCACAATTCTCCAGCCACTGTAGCTGACTAAAGGAAAGGAAAAGTGAACTTTATTCTTGTGACAGGATGACATCGACATTTCCACATGCTTACCAATTTCGCAACGTTATTCCAAATGTAATTATATTATCGTTCCATGTATGTATAGTAGCCCCTACGTTGATGACTGCGAGTACTCACATCAACCTTCACATTTCAAAATGTAATCTTACTGAGAATTTTCATTTAACTTCTGTATACTTTTAAAACTGGAAGGTGTAAAAATATTCATGCCTTCAACAACAGACACGAAAGCTGTAAAAAGTTGATTAAAGGTTATTACATAATTTTATGTTTACTCACTGCAGAGGTGATAGAGGTGAGAAGCGAATGTAGTTGAGTTATTTCTTCTGGTTTTGCATGTAGCAAGTTCTGTTCCAAGAGAATTATCTATGCGAGACAAACATTGGCAAAAACTTGCAGGCTATTTTTGCGGTGTCCATTCACTCACAAGCACAACATCGCTAAAGAATACACAGGTATTCTAGATTAGATATACATATACACGCTAACGAGAACACAAATAAACATACACACACCAATGATTTCTATATTGATTTTTCTTCACAGGCTCACAGTGCGCTAGCGGTAGTGCAAGTTTGTATCTTTTTTTTATGAAAAATATTAAAATAATGAAAAAAGGTAGGCAAACAGGGAAGTGAAAGTATTTTAGTGGAAAATGAAATGAGAAGTGAAAATCCTTGAAGTAAAAGAAAGATTATCTACTTATCAAGAACTGATACGACAGATAAGATGACTAAAAAAGGGAAAAGTGACTGCGATGAGAAGAAATAAGAAGGACGTCAGACGTCCTTCCCATTTGCAACTAAAATGCGAGCTCTTGTTCCCAGGGCCCTTTGTTAGATAGTCTTGCTTGAAAATTCGCAATTCGCACACAGTTAATGTATATAGCATACCATTCCAAAATACATACACGGCACAATGGCAGAGACCTAGCAAATTTTTTTTTTCGAGCGAGATAGAAAGTAGGGAACCTTCACAAAACCCCTATACTAACTACTCCTATAACTATACGATAAATATAATACATACTAACCAACGTTGAAAATACATGTAGTAACGTTAAACATGACACCTATGTATGGCGGGGCATATAGCACGAGAACGACAACCAGGCCAGCAGACTAAATGATTAGAGATGAGAGTATAATAGTAAAAGACCAGAGAAGAGTAGACATAGAATACACACACACACTATGTAACTCACAAAATATAGGATATTCCAACAAATAGTAAAACACAAAACTAGGTATATAGTCTTTCCCTCCTCCGCGTAAAAAGTTGGTCGATCAATTTTCTGTGGAATACTATATACCGGAGGAAAAAGTAGGTCAACAAATATAGACCTTACTACTATACACAGTCGCACAGCACACGCTCTCTTCTCATTTTTTACCTATTACACAACAGCAGTAAAAGCGTAGAAGCATTGCGTTTAGTTTGGCTACATAGTATATTATTATTTTGCTTGTTTGTCATCTGTAATTTATGAATATTATGCATATTGCATAATTTGTCGAAACTGTATGTATATAGTAGCGAAAACACTGACGAAGCGTATGTAAAAAATGCTTTATGAAATCAGCGTATATAGTTTAGCACAATCAACAAATAAGACAAAATCATATCCGCGTTGAATTTTCTATGATGTGATCAAAAAAAATTATACGCACTTTTTCTTAATAATAATATAAGTCTGAGATACTCGCTGCACTGTCGCATGTGCGTGCGCTCTTTCCCTTTTTGTCAAACCTATTCTATAACTAGGTACATTACTTTCTGGATAAATATAAATTATACTACTGTTATAGCGGAGTGGATTCATTGCATAGTTGATGTGAGAGATTTTTATGTATACAAGTTTTGACCCACTGACTGCTGCGTATGTATGCTTACTTTTATTTTCTTTCGAAATTTTTATCTGTAAGTCGGTGACGTTGGTTTACTTCAGTTTTTGGAATAGCTGTGCATAGTTATACACATAATATCACATGTATGATAGAATAGAAGCCGAGCAAAAATGTAGGTCAACGTTGGAACACTATATTGCTCTAGTATTTGCAGTTTTTTTGCTACAATGCCGTGTATCTGTGGAGTGCCGCACGTACGTACGTCTAGAACCTATTACCAGACTTATGAATTTAGCTTGTGTATTGACTTTTCCGTGTAGACGCAGACCTTCCACTCTGTGGGTGTATGCATCATCATGGCCTGTGTTTAGAGTGTAAAGTGTATAGTGTATACTAAAATGTGTAGCAAAAATAAAGGAAGAATGAGTCATAGTAGGGAAGTATGAAATCCCTATACAAGTCCATGCCATGCGTAGATTTGCCAAATTACAAAAAAATAACGCAGAAATCCTGCTATGCTACATGTTTTCGCTTGGTATTCGCATTATTTTGCTCACAATAGCCGTAATGTCACATGCATGCATAGATAGATCACATAGCACGAAGGGAAGTCAGTGAGTTAGATGGAAAACAGTATGGAATGGATTACGGATGAAGAAACAGCACCAGAATCAACATGCGTAATGCGTACACTTTACACAAACACTACAAGGCAGTAAGTAAATCATCAGTTTTCAATTCAATGTTGCATTTAGGGATTCATTCTGTGGGCTTGCTTGCAATTCTCTTCGGAAGTCCAGAGTAAAAGCAGTAAATCTTTTCCGACTGCCTCTTGCGACTGGATGGGGGAGTCAATTTTGCAAATTTGGCGAAGAAAATCGATATCTTCTCGTCCATATAAAGCATTTTCTGAGAAACGGGGATAGAATGGCGGAAAACAAAGAGCGACATACCTACATGCATAATATATACATGCTCACGTTAAAAGTGCGTGTGCCATTTTCATCAAGTGGCGGACTAAAATCAGTTTGGCACTCCACTTGTAAGATTGATTTATTGATTTAAAACAAGTATCTGTATACACTCTTACCGCAAAACCGATACCAGTTTTTATTGTTCCCAAAAATGTTATTTCTAATGATTTTTTTTCTCTTTCGTTTCATAAAAACTAATTTTAAGCAAAACTCCTACTTTCGTCAATTAATCTATTTCAGATCATTTCATCACTTTTGTCGCTTAAAGTTGAAATAATAAAAAGTACCAACAACAATCAATATTGTCAGTCCAATGCAAATAAGCGTTCCAAAGACAATATACCCTGTCGTTGGTAATCTCGAAACCAGACGTATCTGTGGTGCCAATTCGTCATCAATACGGGCTCGTTCTTTGAACCAAATGATGGGAAAATAGATTTTGGGCACATTTTGAAACATCCAATACTCTGGGGAAGGTTGAAGTAAAATGTTGATTTGAAGCGACGCTGCCACTTGAAGTGGAATGCCGGTATGCTGCGAGATAATTAAGGTGCATTATTATCATAATGGCTCTTATAATATGATCCACAAAATCTTTTCGTGTGTTCCGCAAGAATCACATTACCTGTTCAAGGTCAACATACATCTGATGCAAATTTTCATTAGGTTCCATTCCATCGACTGCCTCTCTGTAATATGGATCCGCGTTGAAAAAATGAGGAAATGTTATGAAGGCCGGTGATCCCCATCTGCATGATTACGCATTATATCTGTATTATCACTTTTAATGTTTCCAACTAATCACTGAAGTAGTGTATCGTGCATGTAATGTATTTGTACCCAGATAAAATTACTTACTTGCACGTGGAAACATCAATAGCTCCATGAGGTGCACAATCTCCGCTGGGGCAGTAACACCAGTTCTCTGGTTTCACAGTTAAGTTGTCAAAAACGTGATTATCACCCCAGTACCTATAACCTTTAATTCCCTCCACGGTCACTTCCTCTTTATACGTCAACGCAATCATCCTGCAAATATCGGGACTGAAAAGTGAAATGGTTCCACCCTTTTCCGGATGCGGTAGGAAAAATTCTCCGGCGGAACCGTTGAGAGCTCCACAATGCGATTCGAACGCGGACGTTGGATTTTCATAGTTCCACTCCGCCATTTCTCCAAATCTTTTAATGTCACCTTTGCCGGTAAACATGTTAAACACGCCATCATACGTTGCGGAACCATTCCGAGTGTAAAACCAACCAAACTTATCAAAAGGAATAGTTACAGGCAGTGCACCCTCTGGAAGTATATTAGCCAGATCTAAAAGCGGATCCGAGTAGCCGTCGAAAAGAAATTCACTAACTTTTTTGGTTACGGATATGGGCGTGCTTAATGTAAGCATTGCACCATTCAAAAGACCTTTTATCCAGTACGGATAATCTCTTATGGAAAATGCAGCAGTCTAGTATGAAAATGTTAAGCAAAATACGTTAAATTGCATTTTAATAGCAAGGTCGATTTTTAGGTGAAGCTCTCAACTTACAACTGCTGGAATGTTAATGGTTGTGACTAAATCATCCAGAGATCCTCCAGATAAGGTTGGTTCATAGTGCCAAGTCTTGTTCTGTAGAAAGGTCACTGTGTTATTATTGTCGTTCCAGCGCAGGACAACTTTCCTTCGCTTTTCTCTTCGCAAACAAAAAAATAAATATGAAGGAGGAAACCTAATTACCTTCCTATAAAATTAGTTCTAAAAAGGGGAAAATTGATACACATCTCACGTTGCAAAATAATACTGTTTACAATCTACCAGCTTCCTCCTATGCACTTACTTGAAGACATACGGTCCCATTTGGTGCAGCTTTGGTTTCCGAATTTGTGCATCTGTATTATAAATATCTTTCGGATTTGTCCAATTGAAAAAGTAAAATTCAATATATACAGGGATTGGTGTCACTTCCCATAGCTCATTGCTGTACGAATCTTCCGAGAGTACAAGTTGCTGTCAAAATGGAAACCTTTTGGTTATACGACAGTCACGAAAACTTAAAATTTTGCAGAAATATACCTTGCCAATTCTTCACCTTGTATAAGACAAAATCAAATAGTTTCGTCCAAAATCCCATAAATAATGCTCCGGTCAAAATGAAGAAAGCTCCTGCAACGCCAGCCGTTTTAATTTGGCAGGTGCTTAATGAACTCATTATACAAACTGTAATCAATGCCTTATATTACAAAAACTTGATTTGACGACAAAAATTACTGGAGGCTATGATGAATATCGATGTTGAAGGTTATATCATAAAAGTTAGTTTTAAATAATCTAGGTCTACGACACAACATGCAACTGCACTCCGGAAACCGAACAATTCATAATTATGATCCGAATACAATATACAATTTCCCTTCTGTCAACGTCAACCGTCCAGAGTCAATAAACGAAATTATCAAGTCCGTTGACACGATAGTTATACCAGTTGCATTGAATGTCAACGTTATCATATCCTTTATCATTGACATTCATGATTACCAAACTAAACCAAGCCAATCCAATCTTCATTATTAGATCTCCACAATTTTACGATCTGATTGATTTCAAGTGAGTTTGAATGAAACTTCAGTATTTTAAAATAAAATTACCTACATACACGTGTGCGGAGCAGACAAGTTGTAACATTAACATTGATCAAAGAATAATTAAAAACTGTTATCCAGTTCATGTCAATATAACGGGGATCATTCATCACGACTTTGATTGTTTGTATAATAAATTTGATATGATTTTGTATTGATCCATTTATGTGAGTCGCTGTCGTTGTCGCATCATTTCAAAGGAATTAATTAAAATAACGAAGATGAAATCGTTAGATTTCATTTGCTTGAATTGAATGCTACAACATGTCACTACTAACTATACCTATACCTAACTCTAACTATAACTAGGTATATATTACATTAAAGTAGCCTAAAGAACATGTAAAAACATTATAACTAACAAAGACGAGATTAATTGAGGTGTGTATGATCCCCGACAGTGGTGCGCATTTTGTTTTACAAATCGCTAGTAGGCGTTTTCGGTGGAACCAAAAGTGGCAATCGTTGACTTCCAAAGGTTAAGATTAGCATAAAAGCAAATTAGCTGATTAACTAAATATAAATGATCATTACTTTTGGCAACAGCGTCAGCAGGGATGTCATCATCGTTCAAAAACTTCTTGTTGTATCAGTTTTTTATGCACAACTAACAAGTAGCTCTTGAACTGACGATAATCGATAAGCATATCCTAACGAGGTATCCTAAATTCCTAAATGAAAGGTATCCAAATCTCTTATAATGCTTTTAAGAAATTCCAAGCGCTTGAATAGAACCACTATAGGGCAATCAGCATTGTCGTCAACTGAAATATTTTTTATCCCCTCTCCATGTACATAAATATGCCCAAATAAGTATTAGTAAATAATATTATGACTTATTGAGAATTTAATTCTGAATATTGTATTCTGACAATCTCTCTATAATTATAATTAAGTTTTATTACTGGCAGGGCTTTAACAAGTGACTAGACGCCATAGTCAGCAAAACGCAGAACGTGGCGTTCGTAATTTATGCATGTTATATTTTTACTAATTTACAATCAATAACTACGTAAACATTAATTGAACATAGTAGGTAGGTATACACATTTGAGCCTGGCAATAAAGCGAAAGTACAATTAATCAATCACAACAATCAAGTTGATAGCAGTGTCTATTTTGTGTAGTCACAAAATGAACAAAGACTTTTTTAGCCCGGATTTCACTCCGAAACGGGATTAGCTATGCGATTATGGTAAAAGGATTAGAAAGGCAACAAAGTAAAAGCACAAGTTTCTATTATCCCCACTCGGCACCACGAATGCGGGAATTGATTCAGCTGCGAGCAAAGTTAATTGAGTGTGTAAAGTGGTCTGTCGTCGTCCAGTCCAAAGTATTGCATATTGCAGAGCATGTTACACTTGACGTGTAGACTAGTGTAGAGTGCAATCTTGCAGCTTATGGCTTATTTTTCAAGTTTGTCATAATAATGTTTTGTATACAAAAACAAAGTTAACAAGTCAAACTTAATTACTGAACAGTCTAGTCTGTACTCGAACCGTGTGTCGCAGTGTTTTAAGCACTGATTAACTAATTACTTTTCACAATTATAAGGTCGAAATTTGTACGCAGCTGTAGTGGATAGTGAACTTCTGGTCAGCAACAACTTTTTACAGGGACGGCACCAGCGACTAATTCTTCTACAGCCATTTTCATTAATCACTGATGATTGACAGTCATTAACGCGATTAGTATTCATTTACGGTTGTTGTAATTACTTCGTGTGTGCCTTCTGAATTGTCATCGCATTTGTACTAATCGTCACAAGTCCTGCTTCATGTTGCAACATGGCAGACACCGAAAAAACGGAGGAACAAATACCTGCCTTCGTTAGTTTACTTAATATAATTAACTGTTACTAGATTTCAAGCTGTGATTACATGTTGATTTATTTACCTTGATATGTTGTTTGGTTTTTCTTGCAGTTCGATCTGGGATTGCCTCCAGTAACGGGACAAATTGCTGAACTTTTGGAACCGTACCTGCGGGTGGAGGATAGTCCACTACACAGTTTCCGTGAAAATGTTAAGGCAATTAAATGCCCTCGGGACATTAATTCCTTGTTGGAGGTGAATCCAACGCAGCTTCCCTTGACCCTCAAAGTGAGTTAAACCCACTGTCATTACCAAAATTGTGTTTGGAACGAATGTCTTGGGTGCTTATTTTTGACCGTACATTGTGTTTATTTCTAGGTCAAGCGGAATCCAGCGACGGGTCAAATTCTTGCATACGAAGAAGCTGAAACGTCTGTAAGTGTGGAAACTCCTCACAATTCTCTATCGCTTAATCGTGCTCCTGGTCGTAAAACAGATGGTTTGAAAGGCTGCTCTGCAAATTTGCCATTCTGGCCGGGTGGCTTCGACGAAGAAAAAGAAGAAAGGATTAAGGAAACCGCGAGTAGGTTTGGAGCAATGTCACTCGAGGTGGATAAAAACGAGCAAGAATTGTTTAAAGAATTGTTCGAGAAAGGTATATAAAATTGCTGATTCATACACTAATATGTCACGCAATTTGCAAGTAGTAGAGTCTATTGATGTCATTTTATTCTTTATTCTTAGATTTACAATGGATCCCACCAGGGTTTCAAGAAGGAATGAATTTCAGCTCGGGAAAAGCTGGCAATAAATCAGTCGTAGACATGCTCAATCAAATCAAGGCAATTAATTAGACAAATAATTTTAAGCATTATTTGGATAAACATCTTCAAGACGCTGTGAGTCTGGCCGACCATGATTTTAATTACAATATTTTTTTGCTACACTCATAGGAGCAATTGGCAGAGAATCCTGTGAATTTTTGGGATGTGAAAAAGAAGAATGACATGGATTATGAACCGTCGGCTTCAAAAATGGCGAAGCAAGAAAGACAAGTCAAGCTTTTACTGAAGGAAGTTGATGATGACTTATTAAATCCTGACGAACAGGTTCGTATATTATTTTGTTTCATCGTCATCATATTATAATATTAGTTGCAAACATTTTTATACGAGTTAAATTAAATAAACATTAGTGCATTGTCTGATTTATATGTTTGTGGGTTGTACTATTAGGGTGAAGTTTCTAATGTTGCTCCCGTACTGAAAATTAGCAAATCTCAATCGCGCATCAATCCTGTGATTATGCCTTGGGCGGAGGAAATTGATGTTACAAGGCCAATGTTTGACTTTGAGCAAAAGGTTCCAAATATGGCATTCAAATATCCATTTGAGCTGGATACGTTCCAAAAACAAGCTATTGCTAAATTGGAGGACCATGAAAATGTCTTTGTAGCCGCTCACACGTCTGCAGGCAAGACAGTTGTAGCTGAATACGCTATTGCCCTCTCCTGTCGTCACATGACGAGGTATCCTTTTCGGAAATTTTTTTTCGGAAACTAACAATTATTAATATAACGGACATTACATTTATTTTTCTGTTTTGCTGTTAACTGTAATGATAATGAATTTCTATTGCAGGACTGTTTACACTTCTCCTATCAAAGCCCTTTCTAATCAAAAGTTCCGCGACTTTAAGAACCAATTCGAAAGTGTTGGATTAGTGACTGGAGACGTTCAAATCAATCCTGGTGCATCGTGCTTGATTATGACCACTGAAATTTTACGCTCAATGTTGTACAACGGCTCGGATGTTATAAGAGACTTGGAGTTTGTGATTTTTGATGAAATTCACTATCTAAACAATGAAGAGAGGGGACACGTTTGGGAAGAAGTATTGATAATGCTCCCGCAACATATTAGTATAATTATGTTAAGTGCTACTGTACCAAACGCCCTCCAGTTTGCTAACTGGGTGGGGGAAATTAAAAAGAAGAAGATATATGTCATCAGCACTCCCAAACGCCCGGTTCCCCTTGAGCACTACCTTTATACAGGTTCTGGAGGGAAGACTCGAAATGAAATTTTCAAAATTCTTCATGCTGATGGAGATTTTATAAAAAGAGGGTAATTTATCTAATAACGTTGTGTACAATAGATAATGTTATCTGTTGATTGCTGAACATTTAATTCACTATATATGCTGTTCTTTATCTAAATCTAGACACGATGAAGCTATCGATGCAAAAAGATCCCGACAAAAAGCCCATGACAAACAGTTTGGACCGAAGGGTGGAAGAAATCAAATGAGCGAAGGAGCTGAAAAGACTATGTACATTGGTCTTGTTAGCTATCTCAAAGAGAATGTAATTCGAAATCCCCCTACCATTTGCCTAATATCCTTATCTTTCGAAGAAAATATAAGATTTTGTATTAATGATATCTTTTGTGACATTTGCTTTCTTAGGATAAACTTCCCGTTGTTATCTTTACCTTCTCTAGAAAGCGTTGTGACCAATACGCACTAATGTTGAGTAGCACTGATTTGTGTACTGAAACCCAAAAGTCCGAAATTCATTCTTTCTTTATGAAAAGTATTTCGAGATTGAAAGGGAGCGATAGAGAACTTCCACAGGTGAAAATTGTCCATGAAATGTTAAAGTGTGGAGTGGGCGTACATCATAGCGGCATCCTTCCAATTTTGAAGGAAGTTGTTGAAATGCTTTTTCAGAGAGGACTTGTTAAGGTACTTATTTGGGACTTGAAGTTCAATTTCAAAAGAGTGAGATTAAGTCATTATTGATGAGATAACAAGCTATTATTGTAATTATTTCACAGTTGCTCTTTGCCACCGAGACTTTTGCGATGGGTGTCAACATGCCTGCGCGAACCGTTGTCTTTGATTCCATTCGGAAACACGACGGCATCTCCTTCCGAAATCTAAATCCAGCTGAATATATTCAAATGGCAGGTCGTGCCGGAAGACGAGGGCTAGATACAACCGGAACAGTGATAATTTTGTGCAAAACATTTGTTCCTGACGGAGGAGATTTAAGAACAATGATGCTGGGAAAAGCAGCAAAATTGGAATCTCAATTCAGACTAACTTACAGCATGATTTTGAACTTGATGCGAGTGGAAAGCCTAACGGTGGAAGATGTAATGAAGAGAAGCTTTCTTGAAGCAGGCACTAGGAAGCTGAACGTGGATGACACCAAGCGGAAACTAAAAGACATTCGGAACAAAGTTGGCCAACTGGAATGGGATGTCGGTGAAAGGGATACCAGGTTGTTAAGATTCTACCGACAGGCAAAGGATTGCATCGCTTTGCAAGATAGCTTGGTGCCTTTCTTAAGAAGTCATACAAGACCAAACCTCTTGCTTCCTGGCCGTATTATTCTCTTCCAAAGATTGCCCAAATATACCACAAGATTTGGTGTCATTCTTGATGTACTTCCTCCGAGAAACGATCCAACCAAGTTCGCTGTTTTATCCTTAACATCTTATGTGGACAATTTGTCCCTAAAGGAAAGAGGATTTCAGGTTTCAGACTGTGAATATGTGGAATTTCTGGAGGCTAATAATCCTGGCGAATTAGACAAAGTCTTCCTGCGATTCTTGTACCTGTCACATAATTCACTCATTGAATTTGCTCCAGCAATGAACGAATATGGTTATTTTGGGCATGACATTATTGAAGTAGAGTATGCAGAGATTCTAGACATATTGGACTCAAATGTGCCGAGAATTGACTATAGTTCAATCCTTAACGATGTTAAAAGGAGGCAGATTGACAGATTCAGGTTAATAATTAATTGTAATCATTTCCCCTATGTAATACTATGCTGAAGACTTTAATCTGAAGTGAAATATTTTGTTCATTTGGAAATATTATTGTTTCTGTAATATTCCAGGAGAGAATTGCCAACTCCAAATGTCATGAGACTTGTGGAACTTTTGCAGACCGTCCACATACAGCATGCGGACTATCACGTGCTTAGTCCAAACGAACGGTTTTTGGCGACAAAGGACCTCAATTTAATTAATGAAATATTACGATACCAAGAAACCAAAATTAATCTTAAAGCTAAACAGAATATCATGACGAATTGGGGAGATGCGCAAGACTTCTTATTGAAGGTAATAAACAAGATGAAGAACGGAAAATAGACTAAAGCTAA
Organism: Sinella curviseta; assembly: GCA_004115045.4. Lineage (NCBI taxonomy): Eukaryota > Metazoa > Arthropoda > Collembola > Entomobryomorpha > Entomobryidae > Sinella > Sinella curviseta. Next base: position 34,782,111 of record CM023201.3, read on the forward strand.
CAAGATAGTTGTTGTCACTGCAGTGCATATTAATTGCTGCTTTCGTTCTAATTTAAAAGTTCCGAGAAGTATTCTGTTACATGAGACTTCGTGACATGGAAGAGTACATGGACTTCATGTTATCTCCTCGTTCTTTAAGACTGCATGAAGAATATGAAAGTAGGATAAACGTGTTAAGAAAACTGAAATACATTGATGACGAAAATCTAGGTGAGTACAAATGAATCATATGAGTCATTGTCGGTCAATCCAGTCAATGTAATTAATATCGTCATTTTAATTATGGAGAATATATTATAATATCAATATCACTAAATAAACTGTTTTTATAGTCCAACTGAAAGGTCGTGTTGCATGTGAAATGGGAAACCAAAACGAGTTGATGGTGACAGAAATGGTGCTGCACAATGTTTTAGCGGATGCCCCACCAGAAGAAGTAGCTGCCCTCCTGTCTTGCATGGTGTTTGAAGTTAAAAACGCTGAAGAACCCACATTAAAGCAGGCCGGGGGACTTAAGGCGGTGAGTATACAAATATAGAAACTATGCTTTTTCACTTTAGCATGAATTGATGATTACGTGAATTTTATTTTATAGCGCGTCGAAACTGTGAAGGGTATAGCAAGAAGCATTGGTGAAGCGCAGAGAGAATTTGGTATGAAGGAACCTGTTGACCAGTTTGTGGAACAGTTTAAATTTGGACTAGCAGAGGTGGTGTATGAGTGGGCGTGTGGAAAAGTAAGTCTAATCGACAAGATATTTATTATGAATTTTAATATCAGAATACTATTTACAATTACAAGTACAAATTATCTGATCTGTATTGGGCATTTTGTTTTGTAGGAGTTCTATGAAATCATGAAACTCACTGATGTTCAGGAAGGGCTGATCGTAAGGACTATACAGCGCCTGGATGAAATGATCAGAGATGTAAAGGACGCTGCCAGAATAATCGGCGATCCTTCATTGAAAAGGAAAATGGAAGAAGCCTCAGAATGTATCAAAAGAGATATTGTTTTTGCTGCTAGTTTATATACACAGTAAAAACGTCCTCACACCTTCGTCTTTCAATGTTATTAATACAATTTTGCACAGAAATACCGTAAAATTAATTTTACATCATCATGTTCATCATGTTAAAACAAAAGCATAATATTATTTATGATTAAATAAATATGAAACTATATGGAGAAACTTAATACTAATGTCTACTACGTGCTTCAGAATTAATTTATCCTTGTCAACTACCTTCTAGAATGCCATCAACACAAGTTATTTTCATGTCTTGTAGCCTCAAATAAGGTTCTTCGTTGCCATTATAATCCAATGAGCCATGGTCATGAAGGCAAGGTCTAAGTTTAATATTTCTACTATGCACTTTGTCACAGTCGCCTTTCTTCCATTTCAGAATACTGCGTACGTACTGTTACGCATGCGCATGTAAATTCATTTTTTGGGAAATAACGAAAGCATGCACATGCTATGTTCCATATTTGCATAAAGCTGGAAAACCGTTGAATATGTGAAATTGTCATATTCATAGTGCACTTCAAGTTATTAGCATAAAAAGTTCCGTTTTTATAGCATGAATTTAAACAATATCCAGTTTCATTCATTGTCCACCATTTTCAATTTTGTACAAACAAAAATCAAAGCAATCTCCTAGTTCAGTTGGCTTTATCAGTCGTCCAGTTCTGGTTGCTGATGTTGCATCCCAAAGAATTTCTCCTGCTTCCCTTGCCCAAGCTACGTGCGTGGCTGCACTCGACTCTGGACGGATTCCCAATTCCCAAGTGGCATGGTAAATTATCTAATACATATAGATTTTTCAGTTATTCGTGCAAAGATAATCATTATTGCCGATCTCGGATAACTTGATAATGATTGGGAATTCCAATGATATCATTGGGGAATTCCCTTAAAAGTTTCTGCAAATTGAGAGATTATTGAAACGACGCTAAAAAGAATTCACCAACATACCTACACTCATTCACACATGACTATCGCCCCTTGTTTTTTTATGCAAGAGATTCATTTTCGTATATCGCAGTGACCTAATTACCTATGATTTCTCATCATAACCCAACTTTCCTTCAATCATTACATTTTAGCCAGCCCAATCAATTCTGAATCCGGTCGGAACACAGGCAAGCAGCTCTGAGAAAGGTGAGGTGAGAGTAGAAACTTTCTACTAGAAAGCAAAGCTAAAGAAAACTGGAGCGAGCCGTCGTCGTCGCGTCAGCCGTACCGTACCTGCCCCTCCACAACCACCAGCAAAGGTAATAGCGGAGAATAGCAAACGAAACTTTCGTTACGAAAGTCATTTGTTGTTGTAGTCATTCGTCTCCCTACAACAAACAGTAGCCCAGCATCATCGCATCGCATGCAAGCAACAAATGTTCGAGTTGTACGAACTTTCCCCCTTTGATGTTTGTTTGTACTATCATCATCACAGAAGTGTAAACTAAACTGAAGTGACAGCATTTTTAATTACTCTGGGCAGTAATTCTGGGCAGCATAAAAAGTACACCTGCTTTCACTTGAATTTTTTAAAAAAAACTGCGGCAAGTTAAAAGTTGGAGGTGTTCAGTAGGTGTATCTGAGCGGGGGCGTTTTGAATTTGAATAGTGTCTGTTGTTTATTTATGTTTTTAGAGGGGAGGACAGGTGAAAGGCGTTCAGATTTCAAATCATCGTCAGAGAAGTTATTTTTCGGACACGCTGACGTTCTAGTGACTATTGGAAAACGAAAGATCAACTATCCAGTGACAGTACCGAAAGTTAATTGTTGTGACAGAAGAAACGAGATCATGATTCGATCAAATTCAGAATCCGAATTGCAGTCGTCATCGAAGAAGGGAGAAGAGTTGTTAAAGTCGCCAGTTAAACCCCGTTATGCAGATAGATTTGTGCCGTCGAGGGTTGGAAATAGCTGGCATGTTACATTTCCGGAAACACCTAGTGGAAATCAGGTAAATTATTGTGCTTTTAAGATTGAATAGAATATGACTTGGCTTGGCTTCTTTATTGATTACGGTTGAGAGTAAAAAAATTACGAAGTAATATGAATGATTAATCTTTTATTAAATGTACTTGTTAACGTTTTTGTATATAGGAGGAGAACGATGACAATCAACGCACCGCAATGTCCCCTTATTCACAACTGGAAGCTGATGAGTCGACGCCAAATGACAAACAAACAGCTTACTCATGCTTGTTGAAGAATGAGGTTTTAGGATATGATTATGACTCCCCGGAAATCTTAACAACGCCTAAAAGACGTGCTAGTCGTAGATTATTTCATGTAAGTAATCGTATATTGTCTATGAAAAATCAACGATAACTGCTGGTTCAGTTGGTTGTTGTAAATTGGACTGTTTGTTGTCAGTTTATCATGTACATAGTATATACATATTTTATGAAAACTGATCTTCGATCTGTAATTATTCCTGTTATTAGTTCGACTCTTCAGAACGAACACTAAAAAGTAATAATGCCGACTCTATGTCAACATATTCGTCATCCCCAGTGAGCACCAGTTCGCAGAAGTTTGTAAGGACACCAGTTAAAAGGCGAAGAAAAATTCCCAAATACCCCTATAAGGTACAGTTAAGCATGTTGACGTAGTATTGTGGTTTTTAATGTGTCGTGTAATAATGCATTTATTGAATTTCGCTGTAGATTCTTGATGCACCGGAATTGGCGGATGACTACTATTTAAATTTGATTGATTGGTCCAGTAAAGATGTTATCAGCGTTGGCTTAGGAAACACGGTTTATTCTTGGTCCGCGGCCACAGCTAATGTTTCAAGGATTGCCGATTTCAGTGAAAACAATGATCACCCTACCAGTGTCAAATGGAATGAAAAGGTTTGTATTTTTTACCAATATATCTTTACGAACATATGTAATTGGTCTAATGAAATGTTATTTTTTGGTGTAATGACACGAATTTTATGAACTCTTTGCTATTGTAGGGAAGCCATCTTGCTGTTGGGAGTAATTCTGGACTTATTAGAGTTTGGGATGTTCAAGCTGATAAACTTGTTCTTCAGAGGGCGGTTCATAGTCATCAGCATCGAATTGGCGTGCTGGAGTGGAATGGCGACACCTTATTTTCTGGATCTAGGGACAAAAGTATTCGAATGATGGATACCCGAAGTGTTCCCTTAAGTGAAACTATTTTAGAAAGTCATGGTCAAGAAGTACGTAGCACTGTTTCTGCATGTCTATTTTATAGAACTCTTAGAAAATGTTTACTCCAATCTGTATTTATTTGCGGATCTAGGTATGTGGCTTAAAATGGTCGTCCATTAATTCATGTCTGGCATCTGGTGGAAATGACAATACGATTTATCTGTGGAATATAAATAGCAAGAAGCCAATCCACTGTTTCAAAGAACATGCTGCTGCTGTGAAAGGCAAGTTATAAATGGAAAACAATTATTGTGTAAGTTTTAGATCCTATAATGAACATCTATATTTAATTGTTTTCAGCTCTCGCTTGGTCCCCTCATGAAAGACACATTCTCGCAAGTGGTGGAGGATCCAGTGATCGTTGCTTAAAATTCTGGAATACAATGACAGGCTCATGCATAGCGTCAGTTAACACCGAGTCCCAAGTATGCAACGTGGCGTGGTCTCCGCATTCTAAAGAGCTTGTAAGTATACAATGTATAAACATATAATTTAATCATTCGTTCTTTCTTGGTGCTTTCCAGTTTGACAATGTCCATTTCTTGTATTCTTTTAGGTTAGTACTCACGGATACGCACTCAACCACGTGAGCATTTGGAAATATCCCTCCCTTAAGTCTGTAGCGTGCTTAAAAGGGCATTTACAACGAGTTTTATATATGGCTATGAGCCCGGATGGAAATTGTGTTTGCACGGGAGCTGCTGACGAAACCTTGCGATTTTGGAGAGTTTTTGAACGCTGTGGTAGTCGCGTGAAGAAATCCCCATTGGACTTATTTGAAGGAATTCGATAGAAAGGGATTAAAACAGGATTCAGACTATTCCCTCCGAAGAAATCAATGATATTAATAATGATCTTACATACATGCCACAGAACGAAGTGCCTTCATATTCAAATATTTAAATTAATTTGTGTGTATATATAACATAGATTGGTAGGCATATACCCTTTTTACTAACTGCTTAAATTATTTTACTCATACCGGTGATTGATGAGTAACTGGTAAACTTTTGTTGACGGTCGAGAGGAAAATGAGCAAGAAAAAATGAATAAATTAGTTTGCACCATTTCATTATAAAGTTAGCTGTATCGGTTTAAAATTAAGTGACTAATTAATTTTTACTTCCACTCGGCCGTAAATAGTTTATGTATATATACCTATGTGCTGTAAAGAAGTATTGTGTTAATTAATAGTTATGTATGTGATTTGTATTATTAGATGTTAAGCGAGAAGCGAATACCGAAATATTTAACTTAGAGCTACAGGCTAATGTATATTTTTTTGTCTTTTTTGCATTAGTAGATGTGTTGATTTTATGAATTATGAGTTGTGTTGTAGGAACTGGTGTCTCTGTTTGATGTCACGTCAGGAGTCAGTGCACTATTGGTTTTTGTTTTAGATGACTTTTGTGCCAATTCATTCTAATATGTATTAGCTAGTATAGCGTATCTTATCTGTCAAATTATAAACAGCGATAGGTTTGTATACTTTATGATGATTATTATTATGGTGTTGTCGTTGCCTCTTCAAATGTTTACTTTTTTTATTTTCATAAGCAGAGTAAGTGAACTCCAGACGTCTTTATAATTTATGATATATATATGCAATATAGTATAGAGTTGTACAATTTATAAGATGATGATAAAGAGCAGATATCATACAGTATTTTTGTTTAAGCAGATTATTTATTTTAAGTGTGTTATTATTATTTTCATCGTGTGTAAAGTGTGATCTGAACTTGTTTAACATCAATTTATTATAGTTGTCACTTTCAACTGTCTTATCGTCTTTCGAGTGTTCAAAAGTGTGATAGTCATGCCACACTTGCCTCATTGTTAGTGTTTCAGGTTAAGCTTGGCAACTTGGTTCATTTCTTGTTGAAATGATTAAATCTCCAGTAACTAAACAATTTTCATTTGCATCAACCAGAGAACCATCAAGAAGCGACGTTTGTTTAATTCTAAAGTGCATACAAATCACAATTAAATTCTATCAATAGAAATCAAGTAACTTTTTCTGATTTCAGAAACTGTTGAAAAAGGCAATAGACTTACTCTAAATGTAAGCAGTTTTTATGAAATTTTCAAATCTGTCATCTGCAAATGGTGTACTAATTTTGTTTCCCTTTTTTTCAAAAATTAAAGTAAAGGTTTTGTTGCTGCCACATGGCTAACGGTATGCAAGCATCGTCTAGTTCACCATCCACCGCAACAGGTTCTGAAGCACTTCCAGTGCTAAATTGTCGTGGTACGCATTATGAAGTGGGGTTTCGTATTGTAAGTATTTCTCTCTTCAGATCTGAATTGATTTACATCGATGGATACACACTTGCTCTTGTAAAAAACGCTCATCTTCGTGTAATTAACCAATGTAGGGTCGCACATTCCAAACCATGATACAAGAGCTGCTAGGAACATGGAAATATTTCAATAAAGTAGTGACAATTGGGGCCACCAACGAAGGTCAGGCTCTGATTGCACGTTCGTTAAAATTGTGCAGTGCCAAATTTCCTGGGTACATAAATGAAATTAGGGGAATGGCAGATGGGTCAGGAGTTGAGTTCGAGAAGGTAAGTATTAGTACTCATGTTAACAATCAAGTGTGCATAATGTGCGTATTATATGGAATGTAGCTAATATGTAAGAACGGAAAATGTAAGATTATTAATATTCAAGGCATCTTTTTTATGTTCCGCAACTTTAGCTGTTTATGCTAAACATAGACTCGATATTGTGCACTCTGGCGACAGATGATAATGAAATCAAGACAATTGGAGGCACTGGTTGTACAACGGTAGTATGTAACAAAGATGAGGTAATTGTAATTAAAGGCTAGCATGGCAAAGTCTTGGAACAAAACATTATACAAAAACGGACGTAATGTTAGTATAAGTCGCATGTGCCTGGAACCTGTTCTTTTGCAAAAATTCATTTTCAGGTCATCCTTGGTCACACAGAAGATGCAATGACCGAAATAAAAGATCACGTTTACATTGTATCCGCTGAAATCCTCAGTGGTAGTGAGCAAGATAACGAGAGTATTGTCCTTGAGAAGTTTACAACTCTCTGTTATGCTGGGGCGCTAATGGGATATACAATGGGCTACAACAATCACGGAATGATTTACTCTGTCAACACAATTTTCCCAACTGTGTACACAGCCGGAACGCGTACAAAAAGACAAACAAAGCACATTAAATATATTTATCGTAAAAGCCTGTTGTGTATAACGGTTAAATTGATGTCAACAGCATCATAAAATGTAAAAACTGGAGAAGTACAGAACGAACGGTGGAAATAATTTGATGATTTGTGTTTTTTATCTTATTCATGTATGTGTGCATGCATGCAAACTTACACGCACGCATACATTAGCACGAGCCTTTGTTGCGAGGTCCCTGCTTGGAGCGTCTGATCTCCCAGAATTGCTGAATGTGCTCAAGGACAAAGGAAATGGTGTTGCTGATGGTAAGTAGTAATATTTCATGTTGTAATTTACAAAGCAGCCATGTAGACTTTACAAAACTAATGCTATTTGAAAGTAATAGGTAATTTTTATTAAATATTTGTTTAAAATATTATGTTAATGATTTGTTATCAACTGGGACATTGATGGGAGTTTTTTTCTTTCTAATCATCATACATTTTTTATGATATGCATAGCCAGCATATTATTTCGAAATATTTTCTGTTAGTATTTACGTTAAAACGTGTTTGTCTGTAATGCGGTTCCGCATTCAACGGGACTTTTATGTTTTTATTATTTAAAAATGCGAATAGGGCTTGATTTTTGATTCATACAAATTTTGATTGCAGGCTTTAGTGTCAACGTGTGTTTTTACCCAAAACGTGGCGGGGATAATGAAGGACATAATTCCAAAATGATATTTTACAACATAGAGGTGGCTCCACCCAAACTTTGTGCTGATGGCAGCGATAAGATGTCCATTGTTGATGTGTACGAAATTAAACCTGGAACAGCGTTCACCCATTGTAACAAGTAAATTGAGTGAATGCCACATCAGCATATTATATAGCATAGCAGCACAAGTCGAAAATATAGTCAAAATGATAATATTACATCATTCATCATTCCAATTATGAATCCATGGTCTGCTGGATATTTTAGGTATCTTCGAGTTAATATGAATGAATGCAATCCTATAGCGTTAGTCTTCAGTGATAGAAGACACACTGCAGTTTGTTGTCATAAGGAGCCAACTTGTGAAGTTAACGTCAAAGAAATTTTGAGTGATGAAACAGACTATGATTACCCAATTTACAACGATGGAAAACCGAATACGGACGAGTTCAAAATGAGCTTTGTTCGAACGGTGGCAACTGGTAGATAATTAGAAACACATTTCACATGAACTTTATTTTAAATTAAAAATGACAATGAAAAGTGACTTTGGCAATGAATTTGATTGGTATCTCATTTCAGGAATTTTCGACATAAACCGCAGGACATGGAATGTGTACACGGGACCGCCGACAGTTGCGGAACCACTCCATAAATTTGTCATTTACTAATATTAAATTATTTTATTTCTGCAATAAAAATTAAACACATACGAAAATAAATAATTCTGCAATGAGAATGACTTTTGCTTATACCGTAAAGTTAAAAAACTGCTTAATTGTTAATCTTACTCAATGCTCAATATATGTAAATGCAATAGTTCATTCAATGCTATGTCGTTTGAAAACGGTACAGTATATATCATAAAATGGGCAATTTCATGAACAAAGCAAACAATGAAAAAATTCTACTCACTGGCCATGAGTACAACATTCACTGGCACAGAAAGGTAGCCTATTTAATTGCTATCACAAATTGTATGTACTTGAAAAATTCCGACTATTTACTGTCACCGCCTGTTTTAAAATCAGTCACTGATAATGCGCTTCCGCTAAGAGTAATTACCTTCATTTGCCAGTTACTACCAATGTATATTTTGTTAAGTGATTGCATCATAATAGTTTACTCACTTTAGTGTACATTTTGTATGCATGCTTGACTTATGAGCGATAAACGCTGACAAAACATTTTTAACATTAAGACAAGGACATCCCAGCAGCGTCATGTAGATGAAATTACAAACGAGTAAATGAAGCCATCTGATTCCAAGAAACATTAGATGAAGGTGAGTCTTGCAATGGATTTCCCAAAATCAAGAATTATAGTTAATTGTCAGGCCTACAGCCAGTCCCATCGACCATTACTTACTAACGTCTGTTTACGATTCTACTTTTACGATTAAGTCTTTTCTCACATTGCCCCATCTGAACTGTAATAAAATGTCTATAAAAGTCTTGAGGGTAAGCGGTTTTCCAATCCATTACCACTTGGAGACACCGATAACTGTTCTCAAATTCTCAACTTTTAAATGCCTATCTACATCTTGAATGCATCTACATTAAGTTCGTTAGCCCTTAAAATACTATGTACTATTTGTTTTTTTAATATGAACAATGAAGTCAAAGTTAGTTCTTGTTTATAGTCACTTGAATAAAATCATATGCATTAAGATAACCTACTTTCAGGTAATTTTTTCTCACCGTCTTTTGTAAAACTAATCACACATTTATTAGTACTTTGTACATTTGTACAATGTGCACACGGAAAGAACATTACTTTCATTCATCGGCACTAATTACTACTTTTGGAAAAGTGAATTGAAAGGGGATTATGCAACAGTTGCTTGGTCTGCATTTACGATGAAAAAATTGATGACATGTCGACATTGCTAAAAAATTATGTACACATGATATTTTTTATTCCATTCATCTGAAATTACTGTTTGCTGTGTATTCTTCCGTCAAGACCTCTGTTCCAAGAATAATCCTTACGTGAGTAGACGTATTAATTATATTAATATTCACCTTCTTCCACTGAATCCAAGTTTTCTAAGCCACATAAATACACATGCAACAACTAAGCAACATGTTGCATTTACATATTAAGTCTTTTCTCACATTACTGTGCCCAATCTTTCGCACATTGGTCCGTCAGTTTGTCTATGAGAACAACCTTGTATCTTGTTGATTTGGAAGATCATTCATTTATTTATTTTCTTTTACTAACATACTACTGCTGCGGTTTCTGAGCTCACTCATGTTATTTGGCGATATTAATCTGCTATTGCCCATTCATGAGAAAAGTGATAACAGAGTAATTAATTGATGTGTGTTCGTTAGGGTCTTGGGGAATTTCCTTGTTTCACTTTACTTGAATCTGCAACTTGCAATTCGCAGCACAAAGAATATGCATCATTATTAAAACCCGTAAAAACATCATGCAAGTAGCAACGCACATTCGCTGAATACTTGACATGATAAACAGTATTTTGGATAGATCCAGTTGGCTGCACACCTTTGTGTCTATGTATATTTGGAAACAATAGGCATGTTTACTAACAGCATGGTATTATTGTCATTGTTGGTACATACTAAACGATCGCGATGAAACTGAATATCTATGGTAGTCCCAGTCCCACTGGTGCAGTGGCCGTGTTTATATTAACAAATTAGTATATTATTATATAAAACTTATTATTCTAATACGAGATACAACTACATTTACAAAACTATTGCGTTTATAGCTAGCACACGATTGACATGATAGAGTCCTCGTTATCAACTTGCCATGTATAAAAAACGCGATAGTATGTTCAAAAAGAGCTACCCATTACTCATCAAACTCATTTTGTCGTCACTCGTCGCTAATCACCACGTATATAGCGGAGCTTCCTCTACAATATCGTCAGCTTTATTCATTGGCAATGTATGTTTTTAAGCCAGCTCTGCACTGTGGTAATACGTAAATGCAATTCCAGCAAACTTTTCTGATACTCATTATACAGATCGTTAAAAACACCAGTGCTGAGGTGCAAAGTGCAGAGAATCTAACTATGATATTATGAATTATGATGTAGATACATACATACGTAATATTTCTCACATTAACGCTTTATAAACAACCTGTAGAAAAATTGATGAATTCATTTTAATTCGGAACACCAAACTGAATGTGCTAGTGCTCTCTTCAGTACACAATACATACATTCTGTAGCAGTGTGAGAACTTAAAACTTTAATTTACCAGGTTAAACAGTTAATAGTGAGACGCTTGAAATGGCTACCTGTGCGTACAAAGTCATCTTTGTTTCCTGTCTCATGGTAGCAGTGATTTCCTTAGTGTCATCACATCCAGCACCACCGAACTTAAAGTTTACCTTTGGAAGCAAAGGTATGTAAACCCTTACCTGAATAAAAAGTAATCGTTTGAAGCTGGTGTATGTGTGTATAGTATGCGCATACGTGGGTACTACAATTTCCGAAGATTAATATACCTTATGAATGAAATTCTGTTCCACAGATGAGATCCCAGCTGCATTTTTTGAATCTACTCCGCTGGAAACAAGAAATAATACATCTGGTAAGTAAAATATAAGTACTTTCATGAAAGTAATTATATGCTTCAAAACATTATTTAGAAGTAAACACAATTTAAATCGACATACCTTTCAACAGAGCGACGAGCTTACCCAGGTTGCCAAGATGGTAGCGGAGGAATGTGTGTTGACGCCGGTACCTGTCCAAGTAACTTGAAACCAGACACAAATGAACCCGGTGCGTGTGCTACCGGTCAGGAATGTTGTTTTGGACGTAAGTAATCTTTACAGCGTTGGTACATATTGAATTGTTAAAACATTCGAAGTCTAGCTAAATGTTTGCATGTATGACGAAATGTGATTTTTCATAACGTTTTATACCATAGCACCTTCAACAGACAAAACTTGCAGTAGCCGTGGTGGGGAATGCATGCCAACAAAAGAGTGTGGCCCTTCCGCTCCAACTTTCTTGGAAGCCGTAGATTGTGACAAGAAGAATGGGCAAATTTGTTGTATTCTCATTTAACTTGATAATTTCAGTATGAGTATGGAATTTCGGTGTCTAAACTTTATACTAAAAATCCGTGTTCTGAAGCTTTACCAGTATTTTTATTACACTCGTTTTTAATATACATATTTATTTCCTAGATTGCGTCAAGGTACATTTAACACAATTATTATGATATAAATAAAATATCCTGAAATGAAACAATTGTTCATTTCAGTTTTTAATGTATTCACATCGATAAAATATATCTTCAATCCCTACCATTTTTACTGCTTAATAAGGCATGAATGTCATAATACCAAAAAATCATAAAATTCGAGAAGTGCATATTATGTAGTATGTATGTTAGTCACTTTTCCTGAATTTCCTTTTTCTGTTCTTTGAAGGTTAGCAAGAGTCAAGATCAAGTTGATGAACAGACCATGCTAATTGCTATTCAACTATCACACATTTGTAGCTTTTGGAAGTACGACATTTTTGGTCATGTCGAGGATTATTTGAATGGGTAACGATTACAATTTCGAATTGCTAACTCTAAGACTTGTTTTCTCAAAAATAACCGGGTTTGTGGTTCAGTGTAGTTCCATTCTAATATATTCTATGTATATATTCTTTATGGAGAATTTGAAAGCGGGTGTTATTAACTATACTGGATCAGTGTATTTCTACTTCCGTTCATGCTTGCGACAAAACTTGTCATTTCCTTTTCCTTTTCCAAACATGATATACATAATCAAAGTCGCACTATTTTGATGTTTGTCGGATAGGTTTCCAGTCAAAGTCTATCAATCAATCAATTAAAGTTGTCTTCTAAATAAGATACACTTTATGACACATGAACGGAAGGAAAGAGTCAGTCCCAGTGAAAATTTTTAACAACAGCAGTAAACGAAGTATGGAGTTCCTCAGACAAACCAATTGAAAGTGCTAGTTCAGCATAAGACAGCATGATATATTTTTATAGTAGTAGTGCATTTTTATTTTAACACAAGTAGCCATAAAGTAATCTCAATAATTAGCATGCGTAAACTTATAATAAATATTATACTTTCCTCCTATGGCCGATGCTCGCAAACAGGATCGCTACCGTCAGTGCCCTTTTGGTATGTTTCATTATCATCTTTTTTAATTGATTCATGATTCAGCATCAAGATTCAGTATCATCATGAAACTGGCTATACTCTTTCAAAAAACTCGCAACAGTAGCAAAACAAAGAACTGCCTGGAGCATCAAATTGTAGGTATGAATGCTGAACAAACTCGCTTAATTTTTTAAAAAGTAGATCAATCGTCTACTCGAATATATGTACTATTCAAATTAAAATAAATAATACAGTGTCTTTAGTGATGACATATGTATGTATAGCATAACATAGCGAAGACTGTAGTCGACCCCATGCACATATTTTTTTACTTGAATGGTCTACAACAAATCAATAAAATTTAGGTTAGCAGGGAAAACTTCGCAATGATGATACATGCATATGATGAGCGAGAGAAGAATACTAATTATGCTTTTTAGAAAGCTACAAACTGTAAATATGCTTATCCATCTCGATTTGATGATATGATTAAATGATAATATTGATATTTGGTAGCAACATGGTTATTTAAAATATTCAAACTAGCAACTGACTGCGTAGTTTCCTTCTCTATATGATTTTAGTAAATTCTTCATGTGCATTACGAATTTCACTGTAAAATAACAAAAAAGTGTTCACTGCTGAATTGGCCATCTTTTGCATTTAATAATATGCTCTGCTAATGGTTAATGGAGTAAAAAATATGCTCAGTCCATTGTAATCCTAAGGCTCTGACCATCAGGGAATATACAATGACCTCTAACATCTTGCCATCATCCTAAAACAACGATTGCTTAGATAATTATGGCAATGCTAGCTAACAATGCGAGTGGTAATGTTGCTATTTTAGTACTTAAGCGTATACTAAACTGGAAAAAGTATGTATTGTATATTCGCAGCCAAGTAAACTTTTAGATAATACAAACGATGCAACTTTACTAGTGGCAAGTGCCTGCAGCAAAGTTCGAATAAGAATATAAAATGTTTCACATCCATCTTATCATCAAACACAGAATAATGGCACCATAATATAATCCTTAGACCAATGTTGAACGTTATGTTCGAATGTATCCGTTCATTGTTGCTCATATGCTGTCTTTTCAATTTTCATCATCGGCATCGCTGAAAGCAGTTGCGTTGCGTGGGTGTCAAAAATATGATTTATTCATGGACTCTACTCACTATAAAATTATGAAAAATAACAGGTAAACTATAAGCCATGACGTGAGTGAGTCAAGTTCATTTAGTTTTTTATCATATATCGTATATTATTATGTACTTCTTATGATTATTGCCGGTAGCTATTCATGCTCAGCGAAAATTCGCACCAGTACTATTTTCTAAACAGCAAACTCGGGCGTTTTATCAACTTTATGTATGTTCAGCTGCGTTATTCCCTTGAAGCTAAATTTACAATAAATTTTATTGTTGTTGGCTTCTGGCAATTTTGCCTTTTCTGATGTCTGATTTTGCCGAGCGTTTCTTTTTTCATTACCTCGAAATACAGAATTACTGTATTTTGAATTAAAGTTCTGCCCTGTAGTTTTGTTTAGAGCTTAATAAGAAAAAAGATAAACTGCCCTAGGAAGAAATCATTATGCATAAAAATAAAATATATGCCTACTTTAGTGCCACGATAGATTCCAAGATTTATGGATTTTACCAGTTACATAATATACATGATGACCGTAAGACATACACACTGAGAAGTTTCACCTTGAGGCTTTTCTTGGCCTGTCACCTGTATATCTTCAATTCATCCCAAGCTTGAAAAATCCAAAATGATCATACGAACTCAACCGAAGAAAGGTGCACAACGACACGTTGTAGCAAGGAGACGAATAAAAACCTGTCGGTGGTACTAATGCCGATCATCCATTCTGAAGGAAAATAATATGAGGAATCATAAGATATGTACCCACTTAGGTATGTTTTCTAGTGAAAATCGTTTTATATAAAATTATGTATTCACGCATATCTGCATAGTAAACTAGGATGACAAAAAAGGTACGAAGTTAGCCCGGAAGCATTTTAGCGATGAAACCCCATCTTTTTCCCATAAAATATGCGTTGGCCCCGCTAACAGGCATCTTTGGAGAGGACGACGACGACGATTGTTGGACTGCCAGAAGACCAACTAGCTATGCAACTCCTAAAAATGCATGCTAAATATGTACTCAGGTAATATTAGTAAAAATGAACACTTTTCTTTAGAAACTCTTTATTAGGTAGCACTTTAGTGCTAACTTATAATTTCGTTCTGTGTGTCTGTCCGTCCGTCCGTCCGTCCGTCCGTCCGTCCGTCCGTCCGTCCGTCCACGCGATATCTTTCGAACGGAGAGGAATTTTTGAAATCTGTTTTTTGCAATGGGTTCCTAAGCCCATAGGGACGGGCCCCATTGATTTTCAACCCTCTAGCTCAACGGTAACCGTTGGAAACCGTTACAAGGTCAATTTTTTTCAACGGGAACATATGTCAAGTCGCATATCATTCGACTCGTCTATGAACATAACGAATAGATCTGAGGTCATTTTGAGGTCAAAGGTTATCGTTTAACGGTAACGGCGATTTCAATTTTTTTTTGTTTTATGCTCTCCTGCCAAGAATTTCTGACTGCTTCATGCTTGCCAACCCCATATGCCAACCGTAACGGTTAGAAACCGTTACGAGGTCAAATAGCTAGTGACATATCATTCGATTCGTCTATGAATGTAGCACATAGTCCTGAGGTCATTTTGGGGTCAAAGGTCACCGTTTAACGGTAAAGACGTTTTGAAACTTTTTCGTTTTTCTAGCTTTTAAACAAAAGTGTTTGCTAAAGTGCTACCTCTTTATGTTTTCTTACAGAACCTAGTTACTGTATTATATTACATTTATGCAGTAATCTTGAAAATAGATCGGATGGCTTATTCATAAAAGCGACAGTATATTATGCTTGTGGGTGACGTAATGTTTATGGACACGGTGTGGTTTCTGAGAGATACCTTAGGGGTTCATCTTTTCCATCATCACGGAGTGACCGACACGTTTTTAAGAAACCGTCTTGCTTGTCCGGCTTTCATTTGGGATGCGATTGAAAAAAAACTTGATTTTTCGACTATGCTAGCGACTACTCATAGCTGCACTGCAGTGGTGGAGTGAGGGTAGCAGTGCAGTGTAAAAACTGGACATCGACATGATCCTATGGATGATGAAATAAAGGTAATAAAAAGGGAAGAATGTGGCTTCCAGCCATTAAAAATATTCCTTGGTGGCTGCTCCTAGAGGAGGAAAAGAATGTAGAGCCATTGAATTTTTTTCAGAAATGTTCCTTTGACCTGTGCTATTTTTGTTGTGTACGTTTACAAGTTTCCAAAATAGGAGTTGTAAAAAGGTGTCGCCTGTTACGAATTGTGAACATTCTGCATACGAGCATACTTTCCCTTGTTTCAAGAGCGTTTTTAATGCCAACATCTCCTCAAGAAAATATTTTACGGGTTGACCTTTTAAGGACGTTTCGCACCATTTTGGGAAAATTCCAGACTTTGAGTAGGCATGCATTACTAATGTTTTTTCCATGATGCATCAAGATGCGTGTATGTCCCATTACAATGATGGCGAAACTATTATAGCATTGGACTTTTGGATTGTGGATATTGATGTGAAACATAAAAGGCCACAGGGTTAATTTTGTAGTTTTTTCTTGTACTTTTAGACATAATTCTTTTATACACAAGGCATGTACACATTTTAGACTATTTTACCATCTTGCTTCAATTTACAACTGGAGCTAGAGCAGTTTGTGCACTCATTAGCATCATCGCAGCTTTGTCCCTAACTTTTTCTATTTCAAAAATTTCTTTCCTTCCGGCCAAATAAGGATAAAATGGAAGGATAAGGAAGTGATCCATACAAATAAATACATCTTTGCACGTAAGAGCCAGGTGGCTCATGTTTCGAGAAAACGACCTCTGGCTCTTGCTTGTCCTTATATTTGTATTATGTCATAATTTCAAAGGCAGCAGCTCCTCATGCTACATTGTATTAAAAAGACGAACTTTTCCAGAAAATGAAACACAGGCACCTTCCCAAAAAGTCGAGTTATCATAATTCAGTTTCAGTTTTCCAAAAAACCGTTTAGTTTTCCAAATTCGTCCGACAGACACAGTAACGGCTTTTTTGATTTCATGTCCTTTTCCATCACCCTTTTCATATATAACCCACATATTCACAAAACATGGCGAAAGGCAAGCAAACTTTCAAAGTTGGTGGTTTTCATATCGTTTGCGTTTTTGGGTGAACAAAGGCAAAGGAACAGTGAGAGGCCAAGCTATACCATGACAAAGTAAGTAAAGCTGAAAGCGATGAAAAAATAAAGGAAAAGCAAACCACGCTCCAGTCAATTTACTCCTTGTGGGCTTATAATAGAAATATATACATTCATTTTTGGCTGCTTTTACTTTATTTGACGACTAGAATCCCAGCTTCATTCATCATATACCTTAGGTACATACATTGCACAGCACATGGAGTATGTGTGCATGTTACGTTACATATTATCATCAACAATTTTCTTTTTTTTTCTCTGCCTCTCCTTTTGAGTGTGTTTAGTGCTAAAGGCTACTACTATGGAGTTGGAGAGTACGAACAAAACGAAGCAACGAATGAGCCAGCTAAAAGCTGAATACAACAGTCAGCGTTATATACACACATGGCTCTTTTGCTGTAGTTGCTTTTTAAAAAAAAGTTTGAAAAAAGGAATTTGAAAAAGAGAATAATAATAAAAGCTTAGCCTGCAAAATAAACTTTTACCAAACTAACAACAGTGGTGGTGAGGTGCCCGCGGCTAGATTTCCGTACAGCTAGAAAATTCATCGTCTCTCGTTTTTTTCATACATACAGTTTTGTGTGTAGATGTAGATTCTAGGTTCATAGCGTGGTAGTAAGTGGTAGTGGATGTGGTGTAGTGATATAATATCGTGTAGTAAAATGCAAAAAGGAGACAGGCCAGATGAGCTATAGAACGTTGTTGTGATGTATAGACTTCGGTGGTGGTATATATGATACCTTCGCTCGATAGGCTCTGCTGTGTTTTTCGCCTCGGGGAAAGCCGGTACTATACCATGCAGGGCAGCAGGCAAACCAAGGCATTATCATCATCATCATCATCACCATCGTCCTCCTACTCCTCCTCGCTTTATTTTCCCCCATAACAAAAATTTGTATGTGCTCAGTAAAAAATAAAGCTGCTTTTTTCTTCCTTATGCGTGATGGGTACTTGGCAAAATAGTTTTGTGTAGATTTTCCCTGAATTGAATTGTACGAGATGGTGGCTGGCGCGGACGATGATGATCAAACAAAAGCGTTGTTATCATCTCTGTTTTAAGTATGTATGTTTCTAGGTTTGTGTAGTAACCTAGTCCCTGTCTCCGCACTAGTGCTAACATCCTTGAAAATATAAACATGTATATGCCGTCGTGTGATAATGAATGAGTTAGACATTCAGGTAAGAAAGAAAGGTGAGCAAAGCAGATTGAAAAAAATGCAGCTGCGTTGCTTGCTTTCTTCAGCATAACCATTTAGGAGTAAAGTAATGACTGACTGACACTGATGGAATTATAAATGTTTTCACATGTGAACGAAAAAGTCATCATCGTTCTCGTCTTCAGCAACCGACCAGCAGGGTACCTCGGCAGTAAGTCGTCAGTCAGTCACAAGCACCACTACACAACGGCCATATATACTACTAGCAACCACACGTTATAACCCTTGGGTTACCAGTTCAGCAGTATTAAAATTCACCTTTTAGCTTATAGCTCCACTAGAAATTCAAAGTTAATTTTTTTCTACTAATATTAATAACGCCAGAGAGGATGATACTGCTGATGATAGAGGTGATGGTGACGACGAGGTAGATGGTTGGTTTTGCTAGGTGCTTAATATAAAATATCCTCTCTTTTCTCTCTCTCTCTCGTATTGAGAGCCATGCATGATGTATGCCTTTGGCGAAATGTACAAAACTTTATACAAAGCTTTGTTGCGAGTATATTGATGGTGCTGTTCGCTGTTCTTATAATACTCTCTCTCTAGAACTGATGCTGGCTGATGACGACTACGGAGAGAATGCCGGATTTAGCCAAAAGGCATTATTAACCCAACTTTTGCCTACAACTAAACTAAACGCATTTTCGTCGTTTTATGCGCCCTCAGCGAAAGAGCAGACACACAAAAACGAAGCAGGAAAGCAAGTTTTTTATATTTTTCTCTCGTTCTCTTTCTAGCTTGAATATTACAGTGAAACAAGTAATGCAGCAGCAACAGTAGGGGATCTCACTCACTACATCTCTCAAAAAATTTGCCAGGAGTCAATTTCAAGTCAGTACAAACAGACACACACACATACACACGGCTTAGCTTTTATTCCTGCGAAAGTAAAGTAACACACATAAAATACATACAAATTACAACAATCATAAAAACTAACTTGCTGCTTTTTTGTGTGTAATAATAATGTTCCTGTTTCCACACAATATTTTTTCGAACAAATCATATATTTTTTAGGAAAATTTCATATGACGCTATTTTGAAAGCACATGACTTTGGTGATGGAATGGAGATTTGTCTGGGATAAAGGGTTAATATGATTGCATATGACGACTCTTACAAGCCAGCAAGAAATATTACCCGGTTCCATCCACCACCACCAGCGTTCAGCCCGGTATGAAATGGCCTTCCTTTCTTCCTCCTACCGCTTGTTGTGATTGTCTTGGGGCGGACAAGCGAATGTTCCCTTGTATATTATATATCTACATAATGTAGCTCTGAAATTGACGTAGAGGCACAAGCCGGACCATGCGGGTCCAGGCAGGCGGGCAAAAAGGGACTGAGCAAGTAACAAAGCCAAACTTTGCTTTACTTTGCAATAATTTTTCTCTGAAATCCCCAAAAGCTGTGTTGTATTATCTTGCCCGTTTTTATTATAGCATACATTTTTTACCAATACAATAATGTAGCGGCTTGGAGTGTAGTGTGGATAATTTGGTGCAGATAAACATAAATATATATAAGCATTCCATAAATATGTAAGTCTTTTTCAACCACGACGAACAAGTTCACATACGACTTTTATTTCTCTTTGTGAATACATGTACAGAGAAGAAAAATAACGTGGAAACGCATCTTGATTTTATAATGAGCAAACCCACTGTAAAAGTATCCATACATATGGCCACATAGGTAATGATGGAGAGCTAAGATTATCACTTTGAATTGTGATTCTTCTTGAATTGATATCCAATCTCCGTGTGCGTGTTTATTTGAAGACATTGCCAATTGTTATTTTATTTATAACTACTAAAACCTCAAAATTAAACGTTTAACAACAAACCTCGTCTCCGTTGAGTTCCAACAACGTATACTATACTGCTTGCCTTCACTCTTGACATAATCAGAGAGACCAACCTTCCTTAAAATCCAATGGTATTGTTATTGACGTTATATGATTGCGCGAAAAAATGTATACATGAAGAAGTGTTAATAACCAGACCGTCAGACAGATGAATATTCCAACCAAGACAATATATTGCCTTTCGCTTCCGCTTAAGCGTCGTAGTAATAATGATGATCCGGCACTCCATAATACAATAATAGAGTCCATATGTAGTTGTATTTTTATTATTATGAAATTTAAGTCACAAGAGTAAAAAATAAAGGTAAAGCGCTTGTATTGTATTGTTATGTGGCCTGCTTGTGGAAGTTTGTAAAGAGGAAATGCAAAAAAGAAAAGAAGAAAGAGGCAGCAGCAGGCGAATGAAAAAGAGTTGAGCACACATCCATAAGAGACTTTTGTAATGAAAAAGCAGAACGTTTACTCACTCACAAGAGGGAGAAAGAGAAGGCGAAGAGCCTTTGCTTTACTTTTTATCAGCCGAAGGCTCGCATGTGCCTAAAAAGTATTACTAGAAAAGAGGAAAATGAATTTTTATATTTGGATGCATGTATATATGTATGCATAACGCTGTCTGAAAAATGCATATCATAATGATGATGATGTGATAGTGATGATAAAGATGAATGTCTATTTTATTTTACTAAGCACTCCTAAGCAGAGCTGTTCGGCTGAAGATACCACGACCACCGGCCTAGCAGCTACCTACCACTACCAACTCACCGACCTCTGAGATAGCAAACTAGTCACGGATCTCCGTAATGGTCACCAGTGATAAGGTGACCATAGCGACCCCCCAGTGGTCATAATGTTAAGTTAAGCTTAGTGTCTTGGCGATTCTTCCACCCATCCATGAACTCTGACCTGGCCAAAGAACACGGTCCTATAAGTTAACCACCAAACCTACACTGAAAATCCGGTCACTGCTGGCCGAACAGCTATTCTCCCAACATCATCATCGTCACAAGAGGAAAAAGCGATGGAGTGTAGTGCAGAAGTACCGCTTTTTATTCAGGGTAAAAAAACTTGTGAATGTGCCTATCAGTCATACTACCCACCACCTAATATGATATATGCATATGGTTGTATACTATATACAACGTAACGTAGGATTAAAGTTCTATTGTGAACCTTGGTCCGCATCCGTTTTATATTCGCTTTGGTTGGTACAAAATTTTCTTCTTGCATAAGATAAGGTACACAAAACTGTATATAAAAATATACATTTACTCCGTATGTACACATTTTTATACGTGTTCCGTATATATACTTCACAATTTATAGTATATATAAACCTTCTACGTCTACATGGCTGGAGGCAATACAGGCAATAAGCACCACACCACTGCCAGCACTTTCCCTTACCGTTCCTTGTTGGGCATTCTTCATTCTCGCTTTGACTTCTGAACTGTGCACACATGCACGCAGTCACCAACAAACGCGGCGTTGCTGCTGACTAACTTGTTTATTATTATTCATTGTTAGGTAGGAAGGCACGTTTTATTGTTGTTCATAATACGGAAGAGGTGTTTCTGTTTGTCTTCCTTTCTACCCATTCATACTTTCGATGAGCATCATCGACAAAAACTTGTGCGTGGAACGGTTCTCCTCCTGCTTCTCAATCTGAGCCTACTTTCTCCAGTGTGAGGCAAGGTTGTACTCACATTGCCCCAGTTTTCTGGAAGAATTCGGAGAGTATCAGTCAAGTCAACCAGTTGGTAGCACATGCAACCATTTGTTGCATCTTGCTATCTCCAACAACCAACAGTGTAGCGAGCTAGTTCCTTTCTATCCGGTTTCACGCACTACTCCAGTTGCATAATATCAGTTTGAGGATTCAGTTTTCGTCTTTATTGTGGCGAATACACGTTGCACGTGTATGTGGAGGTAGATGTGATGCAGTGAGTGACACACTATACATTGTTTTTACCTATTGCAGACGAAGGAACTTTGTCACAATAGAATAGCAATTGTTAGTGAATTAAATGCATTATCCTTCGGCACTATTTATACAGTGTTTGTACTTTGGGTTCAGTATAGGCATATCGCCACATGTTCAGCAATTTGATTCTTCTTCTGACAGAATCCACGTGCTTACCGATTTCACAGAATAATAGGGAAACTAAGATATTCATTGGGTGAACAGTGAAGAATCTTTTTCGGGTTTTTAATGAACGATACAGTGAAAAATAATGCTCATAATAAAACAAAACGGGTAGCGCTGACTTGATCATAAGTGACTGTGTGTGTCTTCACGTTTCACACTTTTTGTCAAGCGCTTTGTCACAACGTAGAGTACTTTATTTTCTGAAGGGGCAAGCTAGTGAATGGAGCGGAAAGCAATGCCGAAGTCAGTTATGATGGATACGGGTCCCATATGTGTCAAAAGGTGAGAACAGAAAAACATTTTTGTATGAATCTTTTTACAGTAGTCAAATTACAAATAGTAATTTATGCGCCCAGAGTAAAAATATTTTATGAAATTATTAATAAATATAAAAAAGTGTAGTGAACAGAAATGTTAAATACTTTTCCTGATGTATATGTCTGCAAATCATGTTTGAATATTTGAAACCTGTGCAGCAAGTCACGAATAAGGTTTGGCTTTGGTTTTCAAACGTCAAGTAACTCAGGAGAGTCGTGAACCGCATCTAAAGTACATCTTTCTTTCACTTTTTTTCTTTCAAGAATAAGATTATTACTGTCTGCCGCTATATAATAACTGTTTTATTGCCCATTGCATTTCATCTCAACTTGACAAGTTATTTATTTTGATCTGTAGCCCGGTTAGAAACGCACTTGAAACTTATTTTCACCCCCTTATCTTATTTTTATGACACACTGTTTTCGTGGCGAATGGGCAGACCTTTCACTCTATTTATTCTTTTTAAAAGACCATTTACAAACAATAAAATCCACTTTTCGTTCCTCTCTTTTTTCTAAGCATTTACTACAATCGCTCAAATGCTCGACTTGTTACCTCATATAATTATACTGGTCACTTGTGCCGGTTTGAGTATTTACTACTCTTAAATACTTGTTCTTCAGATACTGCAATACATATTTTTCACTGCTTCTTATCAGGTGCTGCCCTATAATTACTTTTCTGCGTAATCACCACGTACTCACCGTTTATCAAAGACTCTATCATGGTAAATGAATGTAAATCATTTTTGTTGTAAAAATTCATTAATGTTAATATGTCTCTTTGTGCTAAACAATTACTGCTTACACTACAAAGCAGTATGTCCGCTACATA
Organism: Sinella curviseta; assembly: GCA_004115045.4. NCBI lineage: Eukaryota > Metazoa > Arthropoda > Collembola > Entomobryomorpha > Entomobryidae > Sinella > Sinella curviseta. Next base: position 34,805,977 of record CM023201.3, read on the forward strand.
ATGCCTGTATACACATTCAACAATAATTGATGCAGTTTTCTAGTTTTTTACTTGACATTTTCATTTTTTTAACGTGCGACCGTATAAAATATTTTCCTGAAACATTTATCCTGAAAATTCAGAACATGCTGTTGAGATATTGATGCATTTTTTCTGCCATGATTTCTGTTCTCCAGTTTTGTAGTGTGTAATTAACATGGAAGTCATTAATTTGACCGCAACTGACACCACAAACATTTTATAGCGAAATATATTGCCTCTAATCAAAGTCATATCCTGCAAGGAACAAGCCATGTAAGTATTTTCAAATTAAAGCTTCTTGGCCTGCTAGTTTTGAGTCTGCTGAGGAGTTGAGTTTTTATAAAAAAAGTAGGTTTGCTAGCCTGACGGTGAGTAGCCTTACCAAAGCAATATTTCTTGATTGAACAGCGGACTCTTGACATTCCACCCTAAAGGCTGTGCTCCCTCATTCATTTTGCCTTTGGCTCTTCGTCGTATATTTTTACTACTGAACATGCAGAGTTTTACAAGTTTTTACTACGTAGCTTGGAATCAGAAAGAGAGATTGCCGTGGTCTTCACAGAAAAATGTTGTCTCATGTAAATGCAGACATGTAAACTCTTATCTCATCCAATTCAGTATGACGCGTGCTTGCACGCAAATTATATTCTTTTTTATTCAGTCATGCATACGGCATAAAACTTAATATAAGACTTTAATATTTGATTCTAAGCAAAATATACGCTAAAACAGGCACGAATGTTACCATTATGCAACAGCATTTTAATAGAAAATGCCTCCATATGCCAATACTTCTCTTAAGATGTACATTTTAACCCGTCACGGGATAATAATAATAGTTAATCCCAATACAACCAAGGGAGTAGAACTGTGTTCCATCCATCCCGTCTTCGTAATTGTGTTTGCATTGTAAATTGTATATGATGAAGCTTATAATAATGTAGTCTGAAGATAAACTCGCAAGAAACTACAATCTTAAATTACGACGATAAAGTAATAGTAATAAGGATAATACATGGGATTGCTCTCACAAGAATTGTAACGTAGCTTATTCAAAAGAAAAGCAAAAATAAATAAATAAAATGACACGTGGGAAAATATTAAATATAGAGGAGAGCGGACGGTACCCATTTGTATTTGTATGGATAACAGCATTATTTATCGTTTTCAAAATAATAATATGCCACCAGTGGCAAATCACAATAATAAAAATGCTCATGAGCTGCATAACAATAATAACAGTAAGTACAGCAGCAGCAGAACAAAATAAAAGCAGAAATTTCATTCATTCATGATGATGATGATTATTATTAAGCTTGTGCACCATTTCTTCTTGTGATATATATTTTACATTCGGTCCTATTTTGTATTTTATTACTTTTCACCTGCGGCTATGGTTGTGACGTGTGTGATTGCGATACGGGTTATTGCGTACGCGACAGTCACAGAAACAGAGAAGCAATTGACTACTGTTGAGTATACTGCTTCTGTAGTTAAATGTTATTTTAGTTCTGCTGCATTGCACTGCCACATCTGTGCTCATTACCATTATATACCTTTGCCTTACACCGCCTCAAGATATATTTTGTATTTACGGTGACATATTTTATATTTTTCCCCATTACATGTCATTTAAGACTTGGGGACCATTTTAAATGTGCTCTCTGGAACGCTGTATGCAAACGTTTTAAACCAAAGAGGAAAATCAGGTCGGCCAGCACAACAACAACAGAGAGGCAGGACGATAACAAGAACTGTTTTATTGTTCTTGTGTTTCCCAGTGGTAGCAGAAAAGCAGTGCGGTGCGATATTGAGATTGCGAATCAAGAAATTTTATGCGAAAACACCGGAGGTCCCAAAAGGCTCGCTCACTGATAAGCTCAGCTAAAGATACTGCGGCCATATCCACACTGTGCATATTGCAGACAGGTTCATATAAGTAATCGTGTATTAGGACGACGGAATTCTCTGTGTAGCTATTTCACATTTCCTTCATTATCGTCATTACATTTTAGGTATCGTATGTACTTATATATACGCCACTCATGTATCTGATCAACTCTGGGCTGTTGCTCTTGTTGTTGCTGCCGACGCTTTATTGCTGTTTTGTCTTTTCTCCTGTATGTAATGTCCTTTTCTGAAAGAGTTACTACTTTACATAATAAACTATTTATGTGCAACAGACATATACACAAGGTATGGAAAGCATGATTCTATTGGCTTGTTTTGTGTCATAAATGTAAATGTAAAATGATCTGCTGTTTTCCTCCTCCGCTTTTGGTTTTTCTGTAACTCTCCCCCTGGGGGTTAAAATACGAACCTAAATGCCAAAGCCAAACCAGCAGATCCAAAGAATTGAGTACTGGCAACTATAACGCTGCTACTATCTATTCGCTTTTAGTCAGGTTATGTGGGTACTCCACAGCCAAAAAGGATTTTCCTGATAAGTATCATTATCGGAATGTTTTTGATACGAGCACTGTATTATGAATGAATGTTATTGCTGTTGTGGCCAAAGTGTACTGCTATGTCACACAAGTCACCAATTTTCGGTCATGCATGAAACGGGGTAGTTACTAAAGCGTCTACAGACAGGGGAAGTTATTCTTCGAGAAAAAAATGCACAAGAGAGACTGATAGATAAACGAGAACGCTTATATGCTCGCATGACTTGCAGCGTTTGATTCCGCATCTCTGCCTACAAATATGTACGATATACTCCTCAATATCATTACAGATTCGTAGCAAGTTACTTTCTTCCCTCGTTGAACAGAATAACTTTGAAAATTACATTGGGAATCCATTTTTCTCGGAGAAAATCAAATTGTGTTCTGGCTTTCACCTTTGTCACTGGAAAATAAGTTTAGTCAGAGTTCAGATGTGAATTTCCAATGTCACAGACGTGTACAATGACTATCTGATTGATATATTATGCAAGTATGTATATATGGGCGAATTAATTTACCGATGCGACGGAGAAGACTGAAAAAATATCAAGCGACAACATCATTATCATCAGCAACAGATCGGCATGTTATTTCCTTACATGGTGCATGTTTTAGCGTAGAATAATGGGAGACTTGTCTCCTCCTAAGGCCATAATATTATAACAAGGTAATAGTATATCCATAATGTAAATTGATGTATGTACCTACTATCAAACCGGTAATTAGTATGAACCTCAACTTTGTGTCAAGTGAATCGATTAAGAAGCTACTTTTATTCCTCTGTGTATGGACGATTGCATAAGATTGTATAAGTTTTTTAAGTAAACAAAAATTTAAGAATCTACACCACCTATCTGTCTACACCCATACACAAACACGGTGACTGTAATTATTATTACCGAATGTGGAAAAACGATGTACCAATGTATATGTATACAAATGCTCGTCTACGTTGCTCCAGGATTTTTATTTGTCTGCTGCTACATGCTGCTTTTGGGGGAAAAAGAAATTCCTTTTTTTCACCCGCAGGCTACTCACTGTATTCACCTTGCCGTAATCAAATATTCATACATACGTAGCACTACAAACTAGAGTTTCTTCGTCAATTTCATTTCTCATTTTCTGGCAACGTTCTCATTATTGGCAGTTTCTCACAAATGCGGTAACAGTACATCTTTCGTTCAGTTTTCACATATCATTTGATGTACATATTATGCAGGTGCAAATAAGCAGTTTAAATACAAGGCTTCTGTGCAAAAGTTTCCTTTACATTTTCTGTTTTGATTACACACAGAACAAGAGAAAATGGTTTTGTAGTAGTGACGATGAGAAAGTCCTTTAAGGGGATTTAAAGCATCTATTTACGTAGGTAGATATTTGTATGAAAGAAATGTCTGTGAGCACAACAGTATAACATTATATGGGTAAGTACCTTATATGGAGTCATTTCCAAAAAGACTGTCTGTCTATCTGTGTGTGTGTTTGTCTATTTGCGTATCTTCTTCTTCTTGGTACGGTTCCATTATTATTGCTTCTTCTTGCTCGCAGTCTTTTTCATTGAGTTCATTCGCGGTGGTAGCACCACCACCGCCACAGCGAACGTGCATGATATCATCATCGTCATTCTTCCTCCTCTTCCTATCGTATCCTAATCGTTTACTACGATCATCATATATATACTATACAGCACAGGACAAAGAGCTGGAGGGTAAAAGTAAAATAATATAAAAGTAAAATAGATGAGAGGATGGGTAGTACATTCTCCATAATATACGTGCTGTATATTCACATCCCCGCAATTCCATTCCATTTCGTCAGAATCCTGCCTGGGGACAGACTTGCGGGCATTTTAAGATCTCTTCTTCTCCTCCATCTCCTTTTCTTCCTCCCTCTCTTCTCTCGAGTTCCCCCCAAATACTTACTTATTTACCAAAGACCTTTCTTCCCTTTCCTTTATATTCACTATGTAGGTATGCATCTAGTTTCGGAGAATAGGCAAAAATATTGAAGTGAACGAGAAAGAAGGAAAAGAGGAGAAAGAATAAGAACGAGCAGGCAGAGTGAGGAGGAGGTGATGGTGAGCATTATATGTAGGTATGAACATTCACCACGAGCACAATGTATTACGTGAGAGTGCGAGGGCTATTATATCCATACTATATGAATGTATGTACATAATCTCCATGAGGAGACTTGAAATGCCCTCCAGCCGGTGATACATTGCTATTTCGTTTTGGCTGGGTTGCTTGGTTTGAGTTTTCGATGCTGCTCCTATATTCTTCTTTCTCCTGATGCTGATGATGATGAGGCAGAAGAAGAGGAGGCTGATGCTCCAGGCAGAACTTCATAATATACAGTGTGTGTAGTCCCTCCACTTTACTATATTCGGTAAAAACAGTTTTTTTTGGAAAAAACCTGATGATGATGATGATGGTAAATGTAGGTAGGTAGATATTAGGTAGCGATGATGATCATGTAACGTGACCTATAGGTTTTTGCATGATGCATACATAAAAGCTTTTTACAATGTACAACAACCATTATATGGCATACAAAGTTTGCTTGTTTAAGGGATAGAGTGGAGGACGATGAACAACAACAAGGGAATGAGAAAATTTTTAGCAAGACGAGAGATAGATAGAGAATCCTCTTTCTCTCTCTCACTCTGTGAGATTTTCTCCGGGCATTTTTCCTATAATAATAAACTCCAACAACCAAACTCATCTTCACTCCGCGAGGCAATAATACTCCTCTACTTAGCAAGCAAGCAGTAGTAGAGCCAAACAGCACAACAGTCATGGATGGTGCTGCTGCTGATGATGACGCTCCACACGTATTACCCATACAACACACCAGAAGCTCTTCTCCTCCTCCGCCTCTTCCTCCTCAACTACCGCTGCTGCTTTTTTCTCTTCTTCTTTTCATTTTGTTCGTTAGTTTTGTGTATATATAGTTTGTTGGATGGAGGAAAAGGCAATAATAGAAGCGGAGTGAGAGAGAGAGAGAACACCGCTGCTGGTGATGGCGATGGAGCTGCTGCCGCTACTTTATCGGCAGATTATATCTTTCAAAACGCTTTGGCATCACTAACAGCAGAGGATAGTATTGGTAGCGTTCTTTTTCAGTGTGTTTGTACTACTTTTACTGAAAAAAGAGAAGTTAGGTTGGTTTGGCTCCTGGTGATGCTCTTGCTGGTATGCTGGTTTGGTTGGGTGGAAAGATGACAGAGGCGGTATGTATTGCAATATATTAGGTATACTTTTGCTTTGCTATTTATAATATACGTATTTAACAGCCACACAGCCAAAGAAAAGACACCAGAGGCAAACTACCTCTTTCCGCTTTAGCTTTTCTCCGAAAATGGAAATGAAAGTTGGGCATAATGGACCTGGCTCATAGGTACATGCACAATACATAAACTTTGTCGTGTTGTGTATGTACATGTGTTTAACTCATATTTCAAAGGCATAAAATGAACTTTTGAAAAAATGGAAGACAAGAAGGAAAACTGACATCAAACGAGCATAAAAATTCTTCCACCTTGCATGGCATATTATGCAACTTATCACATTACCACCATCACTACCGACACCAACAAGTACATCAGAATACCTCCATATTACATGGACCATGTATTCTGTTTGTCTGCATACCTATTCCATTCTAGGGCTATTCGAAAAGAACCTGTATTTGTGTTGTCCAGTTGAGTATATATGAATATGAGGTTATAATGAATGATTTTTTCTTGACCGTTTTCCAGACACATGTCATCACCCAGCAGCTCTCCGGTACCGTTCTCTCCTACAGGCGCACTGTCAAACTCATCACTATCTCCAACTCCACCTGTGGCAGCAGCATCAGCAGCGGCCGCCACAACGGCGGCTGCTGTTGCAGCCGCAGCTGCACTTGCATACAGCAGTCAAAAAATCACTGGAATTCCATGTATTGCTGCTGCCTCCAAGGCCACTGCTCCAGTTCATATTGACGTGGGTGGTACTATCTACACTAGTTCTTTGGACACCCTTACAAAGTGAGTTGAAACGACATATAATTATCGAAAAGAAAAAGTATATAAATGGAAATGTGATAATGATTAGTATTGAACTAGGTAATTACATTTTACCGTCGTTTGTATAAATGGAAAATGTGCCGTGCGTGCAACCGCATATTATTCACGAGTTTAGAATTATAATCCCGCTCAGGGTGCAGATAGATAGACACGCGTATAATTCTTATCTTTTACGTATGAATTCATTCATACCTATCTCATTCATTGATGATTTCATTCACTTTGATTTGGGTTGATGTAGTAGATTGTAGAAATGAAAAGGGGTTTTCTTTCTTTACCCAAGAGATGATCATAAATTATACTTATATATGATATTATAACTTAACTCAAAGAGGGTATATATTTTGATGGTGTATTCAGTTAGCATGAGTATGCGATCCCTACAAGCGATCACGAAGGTAAAAGACATTGAAATCTTTTTTGGAAACATGAATCATACTGTACGTTACATTTGTATGTATGTTGTACACCTTAATACGAGGGGTTTCCAAAAGTAATGAGACGACTTTGACAAGGCATATCTCTATGACGGATTGTTCAATTCAGACCGTGTTCATACCACCAGGTAGACCAAGGTTTGGTCTTTCGATTGACATGCTACGTGTTGCGATGGACATTACCAATTCAGAGGTAGAGCTTGTTAAACCTGCAATTACCTTTTTTATTTACGCAAGATGTTCGTGAGAAAGTGATGCTACCTTTCTTGGAGGGTCTTTCCACCAGTTCAAATCACAATTATTTTCAAAATATGTTGTAGATCCCGTGCCAGTACGGACAACAATCGATTGGTGGCGTCGACGACTTAAAAGAGCTAACATATCGCTGTAAAACAGGCCAAAGTTAAGACAAACTCTAAGTGTTACCAATAAGAGATTTGTAACGAAAAGGATAGCTGTCGTCGATTTAGACAGTCAATCCTAGTTGTGAGAAATATCATAAATGGTTCCCATTAATCCCCTGAATGTGTGGAGGTACTTGGATTTCAATTTTGAACCTTTATTTCGCCGTCGTGGATGCATTTCCGAAGACATTACGTTTGAGAAAGCAAATTTTCAGTGCAAGCAAATCTGCAAAATGGCACCTTTCTCTCAAAGGACGTAGAGTTTATCATACGTCGAAATGGTGACTGGAAATGAACGATGGACTCATCATAACAAGATATGTACAAAAAAACAAGCACTACAACGAGTCCTGGCTAATCTGCAGCATCATTTAAAAGGCAATACCGAAAAAACGTGAAAAAATGGGAATTTCGATTTTTGAACATAGAAGCAAGGCACTCTAGCCCAATGGTATCTGGACAATTGGTGCAATATGGAAACGGTGGGCAAGGGTCCAGGGAATATATGTGGAACACGCTGATTGATTTCGCCCAACGATTTTAAAATGAGAGTAGAATAAAATCGTCTCACTACTTTTGGAAATCCCTACGTAAATAGTGCCTTTCATCGCAGTGCCACTACCATAAGCTCTCAAGTTCCTCATTATTAAAATAGAAAAAAAATCTTCGTTACGCGTTCATGTGGTTGATACAGTACACACAATATCGCTACAATTTATAAGTGGGCATGCCACAGCTTGCGCACATCCGCTGATTTCTCTATTTTTAAATCAAATTCATCATTCATACTATTATCACAAATCACATCGACATCATTTCATCATATCACACTCTTTCGAACTACCTTTTTCTCTTTCGCTCAAAAAACTTGCGGGCAACGACTGCCAACTGCATTGCTTATTATTATACTGCTAGCTTTCTGCATTGAGTTGCCCCAAGAAAAGTAATAATCACCAGCATTCTCGGCATAATAGATAGGCAATGGCGTACACATTTCAAAGCTGCTGGCACAATAACGTATCATTGAGGGGACAGAATTTTTCTAAAAGCACTGCATCAGCAGCAACAACTGTTCGTGATATTATGGCTTGCCTCTTGTAGCATTTCCTCCAGCTATAATACGTACATTATCTTCCAAAAAATTCAGTCTGTGTATTTTTATTTATGGCTTTAAAAAATATGCGAGAATGTGGTGGTGATGATAGGATATGCTGATAGGAACCGATGATGATGACGGTGACGAACGAAACGAGAAGATCCCTCCGGGCTTTCTCTGCTCCATTCGAACCTTATGGGCACGTCCCTGTTGTTTCGTTATGCTGCAAGTATTGATGTGAGTGACGTGTGTGGAAAAGAAGTGGAGGAGTATTTCATACATTGTGTAGATTGAGGCAACAACAGCAGCAGCAGTGGTTGTGCTGAATTTTCTATATTTTGGGTGGATTATCAGCATGCTGGCAGAATAATGCTGAAGGGGATTAAAAATATATTATACGACTCGGGAAGAAAAGCCCTGAATTTTTTAAGTACATGCATACGCATTCGAGCTATTCAGAAATAATGTATAAACTCCGATGTTTCCATTGAGTTACTATCAAGGAAAATTGTCATTTTTAAAGGGATCGTATGGAACAAAAAAAGAAAAAATCCAAACATTAGCTTTTCAAATATCTATAAATTACAAATTCCATGTTAAATATTGAATTTTCCATATCATGTAACTCTTGTCCCTTCTTTTGGGATTCTGATTGATGTGGGACTGTTTGAAGTGTTAACGCGTAGGTTGGATCATGCCATGGTCATCATGGATGAAAAAGACAAGTTTGAGCTAATTTACCATTTATAAGTGCAACTAGGCAGATGTTCAATGCACTTGACACACCACACACCTTCGGGGACACACATGCTAGATCTAATCGCTGTTGTGGTTGATGATAAAAATGGGTAGAATCACCTTTTTCTAATACATCCCCAAGGAGGCTATTTTGCTCACGGACTTTCAAATTCTTGGCAGCAACACTATATTAGAATGTGTGTGGTAAAAAATGTTTTACATGCGTTTTGCTAATAGACACTACGCATAGAACAGTTTGAAACAAGGTTTCGTGTTTAAGATTCAAAAATTGAATCATGGTCACTAAATAAAAATATAATCCATCAAAGTTCGATTGAACCGCAAGTACAGATGTTAAGCAATCCTGCAAGTCAAACATGAAGAAATTGAATTGTCATCCGTCAACGGTTGGTTCCTTAATCAGTTAAGACGCATTAATGAGAACTTTTATAAGTATTTAGTTCAATAAAAATTTGAAAGAAATAATTTTGTTATTAATATTAAGACCGCCGGGAAATACAGAGCAGTGCAGTGCCCACCCACGCCTTTACAGCAAAGCTGTAGTAACAATAACTTGGCTTGTTGTTACATGTTCTGATTTTTCATTTTTGCATTCTTTCATCTTGACTTTTTATAACGAACTCACAGTACAAAAGACGTGTACATAGTACAGTACATAACAATGTCATTCCATAATTCCATATGAGGAAATGGATAAAATGCATAATGTAGTGATTGCTGGAGGCTATATACCATAATAATAGGGCAAAGTAATAACAATGCAATGCTAACAATAAAAATATGGGTGTGTGTGTATGTGTCGTGTACTTACTGCATAATATGGTGCTTTATGATTCCGTTGATAGCCATGTGCCAGTCCGCTTTACCCTTTTATTACATACTTTGCCCGCATAACATTGTCGTGAAGTGAGGATGTGAATAAATGAAAACTGTTATTGGCTGTATGTATATATTTAGAAAGAATTTTTCTCAAAAAGAAAAAAAAAACATTTCAAGCATACACAACAATGCGCTTTGTTTATCAGAAAACTAACTATCCTACCAGATTTAATATGAATAATATTATGTTCCATTGTTAAAAATCATAATGGTCAGACATAAACTCACATAATATAAGAACATATATATGACCAACAATGTAACATGTGGGATTTGCTTTTCTGCCTTAACTTTTTTATTGTTTGTGTGATGCTAGTTAACTCTCTGGCTTCCATTCATTTTCTCTGATACATCAGAACAATCACAAAATATTTTTATTAAGTAGTATCTGCAGCAGGTATGCCGTAGAAAAGTCTTTTGGAATGAATACGTTCGACATTATATATGTTTGCCAAGAAAACAGCAGTGCCGTTGTTGCCGCTACGTTCCCGTTTGTTGTTGTCTTGGAATCATATCTACACACTACTGCATTTAATAGCCCCAGTGCATATTACTTTTTTCCATGTAGGAGGAAAAGAGAGACATGGCATGCCTCTTCCTCTGATTCAAACTCCACTACGGCATTCTTCTTCTCCTTCTGCTTCTTGGAGAAGACCAAGTTGAGTAGATGAAGAACACAGGGCATTATTATTATTATTCGCCCATTGCATTGTTAGAAAACTTTTTGGTCTTCTTCATTTCTTCGTTTTCGTCGTCTTTTTTGCTTGTGTTGTGTGTTAAGGGATGACCTGCGGCTTTTTTGTCATTGGAAATTTATAGATGAGAATGAGAACTTGCTCCAGGTCAATTTCCTTTACTGGTAGTTGTAGTGTGTGTGGTGCTATGGCATGTACTCAAAAACGGCCTACTACTACTTTTGGATCGTCGTCGTCTCCTTCTTCTCATTATTGTACTACCATACTACATCACATCACCCAAGACTCCCTCCTTCAGGGGATTTTTCAGGAACAAGCAGAGAAGAAGGCCAGAGCATATTCTTCCACGCAGACTTGTGCACTATACCAAAAAAGACGATAGGACGATGATGCTGCTGATGTGATATTATTAAATGTTGTTGGCTCTCTGTTCTGTCATGCTCTTGGCTATACTCGAAGAAATGGTAATAATAAATATGTGAATATATTGTAACTCTTATCAGCGTAATCATCATCAAAGTTCTTCTGATATGAAGAACGTTCCTTCGTACTTGTTCGAGTTAGAGTTCTTTTTTCTGGCGCTCCGGGGGAAAATATTAGGTACACCCTCATAAATGGAATTGGCAATGGCAAGTAAATACCTTATTCTTCTTCTTACTTAAAATGTCAAATGAAACTGCTTTAGACTTAGCGTACATACTCCTTCTCTATTGAATTGAGTGCGAAAGCATATATTGCATTTCAATTCTTTTGAGAATTGTGTGAAGGATGAAGAAGAAGAAGGGAGTGGAGGAAAAAAGTTCATTATGATTATTATGACGCCTTGGAGCAATGCTGTACAGAGCAGCAAAAATATCACATGATGAACATCAGAAAGAAAAAGAAACTTACACATAGTACCATTTCTCACCTTTTAATTTTTATTAAAAAGTTTCAAATAACAATAAACAGTCATAATAGTTTATGCGTGAACGCATACAACAGTGCCGAAAATATTCATAATCCACATATATATAAAATTCTATAAAAGAAGATTTAGTGTTATCTACATTCCATTGTAGCTTGGTCCTCCGCCACCCTCTGGAACAACCCAGTTGATATTCTGTGAAACATCCTTGATATCGCATGTCTTACAATGAATACAGTTCTGTGCATTAATCTGGAGCCTTTCCCCGTCACCTTTCTCCACAGGCACGAACTCATAGACACCAGCAGGACAAAATCTTTGTTCGGGCCCGGCAAACTCTGCAAGATTCTTCTTCACGGGGACTGTATCATCTAGTAGGGTTAGATGGGGTGGCTCATCGTGATCATGATTTGTATTGGTTAGAGCAACTGATGAGAGCAGATCAAAGCTAATTTTCCCATCTGGCTTGGGATACGCAATGTGTTTGGCATCTGTAGCTTTCTTGAGTTGTGCATGGTCTGTGCCAGCATGCTTAAGTGTCCAGGGTTCGAGACCACGGAGAATTGCGTAGAAAAAGCCGGTGTACATGATGCCGCCGTAGATACCCAGAGAGTTGTGGAATGAAGGTCGAACATTTCTACAGGCTTTGAGTTCCTTCCAGACGCGGCTGGACTTGAGTTTTTCAGGGTAGCTTATAGGCTCAATGATTTTTTCTGAAGATTTATTCTCCAGTTCTTCCATAATCCCTTCGGCTGCAATCATCCCAGATTTCATGGCGTTGTGAGTTCCTTTGATTTTGGGCACATTGAGAAATCCCGCAGCACAGCCTACGAGACACCCTCCAGGAAATGTCAATTTTGGAATAGACTGGAATCCGCCTTCGTTCAAAGCTCGGGCTCCGTAGGCGATTCTTTGACCTCCTTCTAGAATCTTGGAAACGTATGGGTGATGCTTCCATCGCTGGAATTCTTGGAAAGGGCTCAAATATGGGTTGGTGTAGTCCAATGCAACAACGAAACCTAAGGAGATCAATGGTGAGTCATCTTTCAAATGGTACAGGAAGGACCCACCGTAGGTCTTTTTGTCCAATGGCCATCCCATGGAATGCTCTACCCGTCCTGGCTTGTGCTTCTCCTGTGGAATTTCCCAAAGTTCTTTTAGACCGATACCGTATGTTTGAGGCTGTGCGTTGCTTCTCAGGTCAAACTTCTTCACCAGCTGCTTTGTCAAGTGCCCGTGGCATCCCTCCGCAAAAATGGTCACTTTACTATGAAATTCCATTCCACGGGCGAAACCGCTTTTGGGCGAGCCGTCTTTCGCAATTCCACAGTCATTAGTGGCAATTCCTTTCACAGCACCACTGGAATCATAAACAATTTCGGAGACTGCACAACCAGGATACAGCTCTACACCTAAGGCTTCAGCCTGTTCCCCAAGCCAATGTACAAAGTGACCCAAGCGTACCACGTAGTTTCCATGATTGTTTAAGGGCATTCCAGGTAGAATAGGAATGCTAATTTTACTCTTTTCAAAAAATATCCCGAAGTAGTCACTCTTTACGGGTGTGTTGAGCGGCGCTCCTTTCTCTTTCCAGTCGGGGATCAGTTCGTTTAGAGAACTAGGCTCGAGTACAGCACCAGATAAAATGTGCCCTCCAATTTCCCCTGCTTTCTCCAGTACACAAACACGGAGCTCTTTTCCTTTCTCTTTGGCTAATTGCATGAGACGGATGGCGGCTGAAAGGCCAGCGGGACCACCGCCTACTATTGCTACGTCAATCTCGTCTACTTCCCGTTTCATATCAATTTCTTTCCAGCGGGGATCCTTGTCACGAGGGTGAATGGTGTAGTGTGTGGTGATTCTGGGAGTTGTGGGGTCTGATGAGAATTGTCGTCGTAAGATGAGCTTGCTCCATCTTTGTCCAGTTGAAATGATTCCACGAAAATGCATTTTTCTTTGTAACGGCAGAAAGTTGTCTTTTCAGACGCCTGTATAAATTCTCTCAGAAAAAATCCAGCTCTATACATTCAAAAAAACAGTAGAATATGTTTATATAGTCGCTGGTCACATAATGCTGAAATAAATTACCTATACTGAATATTTTTACAGTCTACCTATTCGTTTCTTATAGTTAATGAGTCGGTTGAGTCGTACGTAAGTTTATCTGTGTCTTTACAAATCACGATACAAGCATACATGAAGCACGGCTATGTTCAAACCAATCTTTCCTCCAAGGCTTCATCAGCATGTAATCAAAACAATACAAAAAAGCTACACAACAAAATTAAATTTTCACAAGTATACTACTGAGTACATTAATTAAATTCAATGTTTCTATAAAATCGTAACTGCTACGCAATAAATGTTTTGTTTTCCATGACGAGCCTTCATTGCAAATCGTTGTCTGCCAATACAGAACGTGATTGCGAGTGCTTCACAATAAAAAATGAGTCTATATTTCAAATGAGTTTAATTCAAGATATTATTAATCGCTATCAATGAGAATTAAGTGCATTATAAATGAAGTAACTTTATTTGCCAACATGTGGTTAGATTAACATTTGCATTATAAATTAAATGGCGTAAGTGTAGTTATTTGAAACATTTTAATCTTTTGAGTAAAACATTACATACGTCCGTAGATCATGCTAGTCTAATCATCAATGTCATACCTAATTATAATTTGAACTTAGGCTCAAAAAATAATAGGTACATACATACTACATGTCGAAGTATATATATGTACTTGTGCGAAAGCGCCTCATTTTGAAATAAATATCGTGCATACATTACGATAAAGAGACACACAGAAGATAATCTATGACGGCAATACAACGGCACTGAGCAATAACGAGGGCAGCCATATTATCCTACTCCGCAGTACTCACTCCATCGTCTCCCTGAAAATCAGGCAATTCTCATTAAAGACTTTTCCTTTCCCATGCCGCAGGCCCCTTGAAGAGTATTATAAGGACTCGTGCTCAGCTTTTTCCTCTTTTGCCTGTGAAGGCCTCGGGGAATTTCGCAATAGTCAACATCACCAGCGCATATAGAAAGAGTTTACTGCTGTTTCGCCTGTTATAATAATGCTCTTGTGTTATTGCGTGTCTGTGTGTTCAGCTGTATCTTATAGTTTACTCCTTTTTATCATCATTTCGACCAGGCCATGCTACGTACAGTTAAGTAAATGGCGGTGATGATGATGATGTTGGTATAAAGTACAAAATACAATAACAAACCAAACAAAAGCAGCAGCACTATAAGCGAATATTATAGTACAAAGTCTTGCAATATGACTGGATGGAAGAAGGATGGATAATAACACGACATGCATGTAGGTACATAATAAAATACGTCAGGAGAAAAGTTTTCAGGGAAAATGGGAAAGATTTTCGAAATACCGTTTTCTAGCCTGGAGCAGTTTTCTCGGCAGACTTGGGAGTGTGTATACGTATGTACAGAGAGAGAGAGTATAGTGATGAGATTACTTTTTTAAAAAGGATTTTTTTTTTTCGTTTCGAGTTTGGAGAATGAAGTGCCCATAATAATGATCCTTTGTCGTCATCTCCGTAATATATTATGTAGGCATGCATGGTAGTGCACACACACCCATACAAGTGAGGTATTAAAAACGGCGAACCAAGAAGAGATTATATTATATAGGTGCCTATTTTTATATGAGCACACATTCGTCAGTGTTTACCATGATATAAAGTTACAAAACAGGAAATTTATTTTTTTCTCCCTTATTCTCCTGGAATGTCACGCTGTTCAGCGAACATATTAGAGGAGAAAAAATTCTTTAATCTGTTAAAACACTGTAAAAGGATTTCGGTGACCTTTTACTATCAGCTTTTCAAGTCATATTGAAAGCAGATATATATGTACTAATTAGTTAGCTCGAATTCTGCTATGCTGCTTTCCCCTATCGCCTCCATCATTGTCGCCGTAATATACATTATACACCTTGATGTAACTTTGAGACTTGCTGTCGTTTTGTTTTGCATGGTTTTGTAAATATTTTTATTGCTACTTGCCACTATGCATTTTACAGTCAAACGCAGTAGCTGCTACTCTGCCTGAAGAACAAAGTTAACAAGCTTCTCGTTAGTGTCTGTCCTCCTGTAATCTACTGTGTAGGTGCATACATCTATGGCACAAATGGCCATACATGTAACTATAATGAAATGGAACAGTGAACTACAATTTGAGTCGTTAGTCGTTAATAACATTGATTATCACTAGAATATAATAATAATCATATAAATATGACCAGAAGGTTTTTAGTATACTGCTAAAATGCTGGTTATCCTATGTCCATAAAGTTTGAACCTGAACCACATTAGTGCTTAGAGAATTATTACTAAATGCAATTTGAACAAAGCAAAGTCTCTTTCTCTCTCTCTCGTAGAACTAGTAACATATTTTATTCCTTAGAATATACATACATCATTAGCATGTACTTATGTACAGGTACATACAACCTGAAATTTTCAAATTCATCCTTAGTTTATTGTGAGAAATTACAGGGTTGCCCCATGCCTAATGAATTGCACAAGAAAAGGACTTTTGTGACCGGAGGTTACATGTTATGTGGTGGTTATGTGTGTGTGATGCCAGCTTGTTTGTTGGCACAAAGAGGTGCAAAATGTACGCAAGCATGATAATGTGAAGCAAGAGGGTAGAATTTTGTCCAGGAGGCACAAAAATTTACAAAGCAGTAGTAGCTTGATTTATTGGTCAGGCAAGGAACGCAATGAAATCATAAAAAAACTTTGTATTACATTTGTAGATTCATATATTTACATATTTCTCCTCGTAATGCAAAAGTTTCGCTTAGTTTCTTTTAAAATATTTTGTACGCATGCATAATAATTTTCATGTTTGTGCGCACACGAAACGACTTCCGTGTTTGTTTCTCGGTTTCTCCGCATTATAATTATTACCTGAACAAAATTAAAGAAATATATAGCATGTGATATCATTATCATCATACATGCTGCGAACATGGAACAAAAGGCTGTCTATATTCGTGCGATTATATCTTTATTTCATTGACAGGCCAAGTACATTGACAAGAGATCATTTTTTGCTCATTAATTATACCATGTAGCACAACAGCAGTAATAGGGCTTCTGTTGTTACACTCTGTAAACACTTCAACAAAACAATGTACGAAATAGTGTAAAATAGTGGAGCGGAGGTCACCGCAATAAAGAGAAGGAAAAGGTGTTCAACCTCTTGTAGTTGACGGAACTAGGAATCAAGGGTCAGCAGTCAGAAAAGCGATGGTGTTGGTGCTAACCAGCAAAAACACTGATTGATTGCTTGACAAGCTCGTTATGAAATACCGCATGCCACATTATGATCTCCGTGCTCTAACACTCCCCACTTTTTGAATAAAGACATAAAACTTATAAGTATATTTCACAGGTTTTCCCCCTTAATTTCGCCGATAGCCAAAAAACAACTAAAAATCCTTAGCTATGTAATTAAGTGCTAATAATGCTACTTGCGTTATTATGATTATTACGGTTGCATAATGCATAATACATTTCATCCATGGACTTATTTACATTTCAAAAATGCTTTCAGCTACTAAAATATGTACGTATTTTTTGTTAGATATCCGGACTCGAAACTGGCAAAACTATTCAACGGAAGCATTCCAATCGTTCTCGATAGTCTGAAGCAGCACTACTTCATAGACCGGGATGGCAAGATGTTCCGGCACATTCTGAATTATTATAGGTATAACCATGATAAAAAATTGTGATGAAGGCGTGAGCTGGAACTATTACATTTTAAATTTGATCATGTCCAACTTTTATAGGAACAACAAGTTGCTTCTTCCTGCTGACTTTACTGACATTGATCTGCTACTTGAGGAGGCTCGCTTCTTTGAGATTCAAGGTATACCCTTATATTCACCACATGTCACTGTATTGTGTTAAAATGATTTGCAATATAATATTATTCGGATTTTATACTAGCTGCATGTAATTTTTAAGGAAAAGGTCAAGTCCAATGGCTTATGTAAATACCTACACACATAATATGCACACTTCGAGTGAATGCGTTTTTCTGATTAAGCGCCTAGCATACTAATTCCACAAAAGAAAACTTTCTTAGAGTTTATCATTAACATTTTAAATTCACGGTGCTTCTTTCAGATTTTATTTTCATCTATTTTCTATGTGGCTTATAATTCCCTTCCAAAATGTCATGCTCTTCTTACTCTGACATTCTTGTCCTGCTTGATAGCACCAGCCATCCCCTAAAACTTGTATCCCTCTACCACAATTCCGTTCACAGCAGCAGTGAAGACCAACAACCGAGATAACCAATCCCATTCCTAACTTCAACTCATTTCTGTTTTCGGTGCGGTCTCTCTCCCCAAAGTTTTATCGCCTATTCTCTGCTTAGTTTTTCTGCATCCATACGTCCTACCATACCAAACCATAATCATGTCATAATTTTTTCCATAATTAAAGTGTAATCTTAATTACCAGACTCTGCTCAATTTTTACTGATATAATAAATAGGCAGTTTTCTTCCATGTTCATCAAGAAACAAGAAATGAGCATAATCTCAATTTTCAAGAGTATAGCTGACGTGAGGAAAAGAACCATTTCACTGTTCAGCATTTTAATTTCTTCTTGAGCATCTCTTTTACTTCTTAACATTCGTATCTCAATTTTTAATGAATAATTCTCTTGATTTTTTGACGAGATTCATCATAATAATTTAACAAGATTACTTTGTCTTAATTACCGACAGCGGAATGACGAGGCAGTGTTTTTCTACCAAAGAATCCACCATTTTGAGTTGACATCTTTTTATTTTAAAATGAGCAAGCAAAACGGAAGCTAAAAGCTATTTGCCCTTTTTCTCGTAGATGTTGAAGTAGCTTTAACTTTAGCAAATAATATGAAGAAGAAGAGTAATTAAAGCACGTGGAAGATAGGGATAAGGGTTAATAAGAAAAAAAGAATGACGAGTAGAGTAAAGAACTGTTTTTAATAATAAAAAATCCCATATTAAACACAAGGCAGGTACACTGACATTCCTATATAAGACGTAGTATAACATTTAATATTAAGAACCGGGAAGAAAAAAATTAAATGGTAAAAGCCTTTTTTTCTTTCCACACGTGTGTCTGCCTGCTGTGGATTGTACCATGGGAAAAGCTCGCCTGTGGGAATATCTTCATGCTTCTTGATATGATGAGATACGAACCGGGAAGATGAAAAGGAGAAAACTTTTTTTCTTTGAATCTCTTCTTTTGCTTCAAGACAGTATTAAGTATGATTTGCATGCATTTAAACTACTGTACAATGACTCCAGAGCAGAGGTGGAATAAACCAGAAATTGAACTGTTGCTGCGTAGAATTGTTGAAAGTGACAAAACATGACTAACACTGTTGCTGCCTGCATATCCAATTAACGTTGCCATTATGACTTTAGTCATTTGTACTAAATTACTCGTAATACTCGTACATTCTTTCCTGGATTCGTGGTTTCAATGAAACCAACTAAAAAATTGAGGTTTTTAAGGGCTATGGGATACAAAACTTGTCGTCGTACATAAATTAAAGAAGTATAACCACTGACGATCAAGGTGGAATATCGTCCAATTGTAGCCGTTCCAAAGACGATCTCATCCAGTATAACCAACATAAAAAGGAGTAAAGTATAACTCTTGCGATTACGTTGTAGGAAATAAATGATGGAACAAGTTGTGTATATTATTTCTTATGCTACTTCTGATTCGAAATGAGAAAAGGATTTCGACGAAAAGTAAAAAAAAAACTTCATCCTGCTGTACATTTCCGTCTCTTTTTCTGACTTCTTATTACTTGCCCTCTGGTAATTGTATGCCTACCACTGCAAACTAGATAATATAGTGAAACGCCATGTTTTAATGACCTATGGACATATACTATGTACATATTATAAAAGATTCATATATACCAGAGAAAAAATTAAAGAAAAATGTATGGAGAAAGTTAAAAAGTGAAAAGGAACGAGTAAAAAAGGTTAATTTGACTCTACTTCTTCCGTGTTTTATATGTCTCATTTTATGTTCGCCCTCTTTTTTTCTTATTTCTAGGCATGTACAAACAACTTGAGCAATTAAAGAAAGAGCAGTCAGGTGGAGGGGGAGGAGTCTCAACAGCAGCAGTTATGGGATCATCACCCTGCAATCTCAGCACATGTGGGAGCAATGGTGGAAGTGGTGGAACCGCTGGCGGGGGTAACAATGGTGGTGAGGTGGAATTAAATGTACGACCCAACTCGCAATCACCCGTAACAGTAGCTTTAAAGACGAGTCCCAACTCATCTCCAAACAATCTGAGCCGAGGAAAAAGTCCTCTTGTCATTTCCAGTCATCCTCATCACCATTCAAAGAACAGTATTACAATAACCAGCAATAATAATCATCATCATCACTGTAACAATTCCAACTCACGTGGAAGTCCCTCCATAATTGCCGCGGCTGTGGGACGAATAGCGAGACTTAATCATCATCATCATTTCGTTGAGGACATGATATCATCCGGGGATGATATGAATGATCCCGAAGAGCAATCAATGGCTCATCCACATCACCATCATCATAGTCGCAGGCGAGCTTCTATGTCTCCACTGATGACAGAGTCTGCAAGGATTGCCAGAGCGAGTGCGGAGCGTGACCTCAGCACTGGGAGTAGAAGTCCGGGAGGAGGTAACGGATCAACTTGTTGTTGGGAAGTGCTTGCACTCAATATCAGTCCAGATCTCGGTGAAAGGATCATGCTGTCTGGAGAAAGGGCGTTGATTGAGGAGGCTTTCCCCGAGACGGGGCATGCCGTTATGGATGCAAGGAGCACGGTGGCTTGGCATCATGATGCCAGACATGTCATTCGCTTTCCCTTGAATGGTTACTGCAAACTGAACTCTGTGCAAGCCATTACCCGCCTTCTCAATATGGGTTATCAGATTGCGGCCAGCCATGGCGGTGGGGTAGATAGTCAGCAGTTTTCAGAGTATTTGTTTATGCGAAAGGCAATTCCATTGTAAGAGAAAGAAAAGCTAGTAAAACCGGTTGAATATTATGTTAACGCGGATTTATAGAAAAGATTTGGCTCTCTCAAACGTAATTAGTTGTTTTATTTATTGCGTAAGTAAATGATCGTGCTAACTTTAAACTTAGATAAACAGTCTAGAACCACATTAAACTTACATTAGATAAATATTGTATTGTAATTGAATTGTTTAGTTATCAGCACTTCACACTTTGCACATCTTGAATAATATGCGTCATATAAATAATACATTATTGCTGATATTCTGGATAAATTTCGAGTTATGAATGAATGCAGGAAATAAAATATCCAGTGTTACATAGGACGTTATCAGTCATTTTGTTAAAATTCATACACAACTAATTTATCGCCGAACGGTGCTTATCTCATTGATTTAAAACAGTACTGAACCAATAATGATACGCGAGAAAATTGCATTTTCTCGCAGTATTCTTTTCTAGAAATTAATTGTTCTTCATTGTCGTTCCATTACTGTAGATTCCTTGAAAATTTCAATGAGCTTACCAAGAAAGAGTAAATTGATAATTTAAAGATTTTTCTTCATTTGACTAATATTATTAACACAGTGATCAACGTTTATTTGTTTTTCGCAGTTTTAGTGCCATTATTTTAATGGACAATTTTGTTGTCAAACAATAATGTGACCAGTTTGTACTTGTAGTAACTTGTAAAAGCGAAGGGTAGAATTGAAAATATTAGCTACACAAATTATTAAACTTGTTGAGAAAGATCTATCAATTTGTATGTCTAATGTAATTGGAAAATTGTTTCAAATGTGTGTATATTTGTACCTGTCGAATGAACGAAACCAAATTTTTGTCGCCGTGTCAAGAAACCAAAATACCGTACTACGCACTGCATATTAGTGATGATGGGTGGTGAATGGAATCGAAACCAAATTTGTTTTTTACATTGTGTTGAATCTCCCTATACCAAAACTTTTGTTAAAATAACTATTGTTGTCGATAAAATCAATGACAATGAATATGAAATGCTAATATTATATTAACCATAAGCCGTTAGTTATATACTTAAATTTAGAATAGTGTGTGGAGCTAGGATACTTTATATTATGATAAGCACCTATATTTATTTCTGTAATCGAATAGAAGTGAAAAAGTTAGAATTTAGATCAATTTGGTCACAATCCATTTATTTCTTCTCGATTTACAATCTTTGTGTAATAAGTAATAGCCACTTACGGTTGTAATTTTAAACTAGAAACTTGTTTGATCTCTTCCAGTACAGGAACTTGTTCAAAATGCTTTCTCTGTGCAAGGTCCCTCAGTTTTTAGAAGTCTTAAGAGCAAATAATTTGTGAACAAGGTGTACTTTTTGGAGCACCCTTCGCCACACGTTTGGCATCGTATTATTAGTATGTATTTATTCGTGAGATATTTATATCTATGTATTTAGGAAAGTTGGAAATCTGAAATAAAATAAAGAGCGATCTTTCTTGATCTTTTGAAGTGAAAATTAAAATAGAAAATAACACGTTTGCATTTAAACAAGCGTTTCATACAAACATCCATTTATCAGCATTTTACATAAATCACGAATACGATACAATATTTCACAAGATTTGCCTGCGAAAGCTTGTCAGAAAAACGATACCGACATAGAATTGGTTAATTTCTACAAATGTGTTCTTTACAATACTGTTTGATTTATCTTCTAGTTATACTTTGGAAGTGTATACATATGCTAACATATCTTGACAAATGATTGAAATTAAAACAGACAGTCACGAAATTCATATAATATTAGTTGGCGCGTCTGAATAAAATCCTTGGTTCATTTTCTTGTTGCGCCATCTTCACAAGACTTGAAAAATTCATTTGAGTTCAGTGAAAGTTCAGAGAAAGTTGTTGATGTATAAAGTAAATTTCGCTACATGTAGATGGACACGGCGTTCATACAAATTTTTCATGACTTTCTTCCCGAGACACACACACACATAATTCTACCAGGAAACGTTAGTATTCATTTATATCTTTAGTGACTGAAATAACCATTAAAAATGCAACAATTTGAGCATTTGAATTTGAGACTTCCGATTTTCTACC
The DNA here is from genome assembly GCA_004115045.4 of Sinella curviseta. Lineage (NCBI taxonomy): Eukaryota > Metazoa > Arthropoda > Collembola > Entomobryomorpha > Entomobryidae > Sinella > Sinella curviseta. Next base: position 34,828,846 of record CM023201.3, read on the forward strand.
TTCGTAACAAAACAACTAACTGTTCCACTGAGAAATATCAATTTTTAATAACTGTGTAATCCTCCAGGTCATTTGCATTGGTCACGAAGCTACACAAACATTAGGAACCGGAAATCCCCATCATCTAAAAATAAAATGTAATTATATACAAAGCCGACATATCGCGTCATTACGTAACACTTTCCATTGCCAAAATGCCAAATACGGAAGCTGTGTCGAGGGAATTGCAGCCTTTCTACAGGGCATTGCAATTTACAAAGTATGATGTCCTGTCACTCATCGCATTGTCAAGTTAAGCATCGTCATCATGATCTTGTACCGTGATGCTCACGTGGAATATACATACATAAGGGATTGGAGTACGTTTGTTCGTGCCCTTACTCTGCTTTCTTGTCTAGTTTTTTTAGTTTGAACAAATACATTATACTCCTAGGTAATAAATAGGTCGCATTGTAGAGGACTGTAATTTCATACCGTGCGGAACACCCGCTTATTTTCATGTAAAGGTCGTATATTTTTTCCCAAACTTTCCATTTTCTACCCACGGAAACAAACGCAAGTTACAAATAGCCCAAGTAATCAGAAACTGTACATGCCGTTTCAGCATAGCGTTTGGATTTCACGAAAGTATGTTGCTGCATTATCATTATTACATACTTTTCAGTAATGAATGGGTACCATCCTTCATTCCAACTTTCCAACCGCTCTTTCAAGTAATTGTATTGTGCACAGTGGTATAACGTTTCTGGTATACAGACAGTTCCTGTCCATTGAACAGCAACTGTGCTATGTACTTCTTTTGTAGCATGTTCATCAATAGGGTTGATCACTATAAATTATACATTTATATAAAAATAGTTGCGTAATGCACATAACTTTCACCACATCTTTCATTTTATTTGCAGGTGGTGAAAGCTTGATGTGTGATTTACAAAGAACCTTAACCCACATACATAGGTTTTTTACATGAGGCACTCGAGTTTCGGCGCATGGAAAGGTTTGTTATTGTTGGATTTGGACTGTAGAATGTTAGTTTGTATTGTAATTGTTTACCAGCCTATATAGTTATGCACCGTTAACCACAGATTTGTATTTCATAACGGCAACGGTACATAATGTTGTCCTATTTATATTTAGACTTCCTTCTAACTTCTTTTACATAATTCACGAGTAAATAAACAAGTAATTTAATGTCAAAGTCGAAGTCTTTTGATTGAAACCAGCGGTACTATTTGCGTAACCCCATTTTGAGAACAGTTATGGTGCAATCAGTCAAATAACCCATTATAATTTATCAACGTATTATATTTCTAAATTTCATGTCATCAGAATAGATGGACTGTTTTGTCATTTCGAATTTCCTCTCGCAGACATCATAATATAACACAGAAAAACTAAAAGGGTAACTTATAACGTGTGTCAAGTTTTTAGTCTACCCATGTCTGCAATGTCCCGTGTGAACCGTGGTCATTCGTGACATGTTGTCCTTTGATATCGGAAGAAAATGATAAATTTTTTATACCTGTCTAGTTTCGATGCATGACATGACTTCTGTTTTGTGGTTGTGAGTTATCTTTAAATTGCAGGTATGAGAGAATATTGACAGTTGTTAGTTTTACATCAGTGCAGAACCATTTAATCGCAATGATTTATTCACATTAATTTGACAGCCGTATTTCGAAAAGGTTTGTAGTCGTAACTTTGCAAGGCATATATTTTATTACCAACTACGTACAATGAACATATAATGAACGCTAATCTATTGCTTTAAGTACCTATTGTTGTCCTCAAAAGTTAAACTAGTAAGAAACACTGTAAAGGAACATTGCAAAAAACAGACAACGAGGGTTGTGGAGTTGGAAAATCTAGCGAAAGCAGCAATTTTCTCTACAGCGTAAAATGGGAACGCTATGGAACGGTTTTCTGAGTAGAGAAACCAGTAATTCATGTTAAACTGGAATACAATTTGTAACTTTATTAAAAATGTTTTCGAACAAGTGGAAAACAACCGTTTTATTGTTTTATCTATCTATATATTTTGATAATATGCAAATTAGCTGGGTGTCTATACTTAGCATGGCATTCTACACCTATCCGGAAACTCCCTCTCACTCACACAATAAACCTTATCAAGACTTCTAATTTTTTCTGCAATCAAGTATAAAGGTTGTAGATTGCCCAAATGGTTTTCGCATTCAAATTGACAATGTCCTTCATATTTTAAAAAGTGTTTGAAGTTGACAGATTTTTTTCTGAAGAAGTCACCATACCTCTCCATGTTATTGGGCATACCCTTCCATACTATGGCGTTTGACCACCCAGTCCGCTTCGCGTACCATGCCATATTAATATATCGTTACATAATTACGATTGAAATGAATGCATTTTGTGAATATCTCAAAGACTTTTAATTTCTCCAGAATTACAAATTATGCAAAACATTTAAAATTTCGCAACAAAGGATTCAAAGCAAGCGATTTTGAATTTTAATATGAAAAATCAGTTATTTGAGTCAGAAATGAACCATGTAATTAAATTGGTTATATACGGGGCTGTTCATTTAAAAATTAGTCATTTGGACCAGGAACGGACTGTTAAGTTAAAAATCAGTAATTTTTGCCAACAATGTACGGGGAATGAAGTCTCATCATCATCACTATATATAAAATTCCAAGGAGTTACGTAATCCACACGTTCATTAGCTTCCGGTCCATTTTTCGTCTACGAGATCAATTTTTAAAAAATATTTCGTTTTTATTGTAAAGTAGTTGTCACAGATGGCCTTAAACGTATGTTGACATTTGACAAAAATATCCTTCACCGTTAATATTTTCCTTAAAGTTGAGGTGATTTCGTCATAATTTGCCTAAAGTGCATAGAATAGCATGGAAGGGAATAAAAAATCATAAAAAAGTTTAAAAAATGTGATGTGTACTGTTTGAATAAAGTTTTGAATTGATTTTTTGTCTAAGTTGAGACCATACAACAACAAAAAAAGTTAGGTATGCACATTTTCATCACACTAACTTCATAAATTGCATATATATCGTTGTGGACTGATGAAAGTTGTGCCCCAGGGGGGAAAGTCGTGTCCCAGGGGGGAAAATCGTGACCCAGGGAGGAAAGTCGTGACCCAGGGAGGAAAGTCGTGCCCCAGAGGGGAAAGCCGTGCCCCAGGGAGGAAAGTCGTGCCCCAAGGGAGAAGTCATTTTAAAATGTGGTTCCAAGTTTTCAACCAGTTTTCCAAGTTGCTAGAGCCCGTTGATTTCAACGGGCCTTCTACTTCTAGTATTGTATATATACATAGTACTTAGTATTTCTCTTGATTAAAAATGTTTATGATACGTGAAAAAATGAAAATGAGTGCATAGAAAATAAATAAATTTTGGATGTATTGTACAATGTACGTTGTATGCAGTGCCAGTTCCAGTTCTACATAATATTGACGTATCTTTGATATATAAATAGTTTAATGTTGCATCACAAAATGGTCATTGCCTTAATTCTTTTAATTGGTTTTCAGAGAACATGAATAATGGATAGATAAATGAATCCGTATGCATGAATGCACTAATGTGGACTTGTCCACTCTGTACAAAGCAAAAAATAAACGCATCACATCATAAGGGTTTATAATTTTTGTTTTCAGCCTTCAACCTTCGACGAAGCATTGACTTGTTAGCATTTGAGGTTATTGTCACTTTGTCCAGTGGTAAGTCAAGGTCAAACTTTATTAAACACTTCAATACGATTGATTTATGATAAATCATAAAATGCATGCTATATTTACTAGTATCGCAGTGTATGAATTAGTATTTAAGTCTAAATTTATTCGAAATCAGTCGTTCTATAGCAACGATTTTCACTTTATATTAGATTTAAGTTCCAGCTAACAATGTTTCAATTCTCTGTATAGAGCACTTTAAATTCGATAAATCGTATTTTACCACCATCTTTGAATCAGCGAATGTTTGCAGTTTGCTATAAAATATATGTGTGTGAACTCAATGCGGAGATTTGCATTCTGAAAAAAATAAAATACAAGTAATCACTGAAGTTTGAAATGAACTCAAGACTTGAGCTTTGATTGATGTTTTATTTTCTTACTAATTTTCTTTCTACTTCGTCATGTCTGAAATCGATTTGCAATTTGGTTGCTATCAGTCTCACCAGTCGGAATTGGCACAAAAACAAGGTTGTTTGTAGCATAACATGGTTATTAGAGAAAGATGATTGCTTTAGCATCCATATTGGATGAGCATGAACGCGTAATACAGATATATATATATATGGAGTATGGAATGAATGAATGATCATCATGATCTCTCAGAATGTTTTGCGCGTTACAATTTTATAATTCAGTATTTTTGACTATTAATGATTTATTTCCAGAATCGAACTTCCAGGACATGGCAGCCGGAACAAAATAAAAGGCGAAAGGTTATTGCGTACAACAACGCCCAAGAAGCATAACAATTTAATTCTATCACGCAAAATGTTCTCTAACCATAAGAGGTCAAAGACTTCAGCGATATTTGGGTTGTCAATTGAGTGTCCTTAAGCATAATCAGTATTTACACACAACTCTCACATAAAAGCATTCACAAGAAGTGTGTTGGCATCATGTTGTTTGTTTGTATTGTTGAAAGTGAAAACGATATATATTTTAACCTAAGCCTTGGAACAACACATTTAATTTGCACAAACGTGCTGCAGAAATATCTTCAATGTACCATGTTGTTATTGTGCTTTAAAAGTAAGCAGCTTACAGAAAGTTTGGCAGTAGTTACACCGAGAAATTCAATCTAATTTTGCTGAGGATCAAATCTGCTTTTCTAGTGAGTAAACCTAGTTCTTTGCTCAACTTTGGTGAAAACAGGAAACGTGTGAAGAAAACGAATTACAAAGGCGTGAGTGATAAAAAAACCAGGCCATCGCGCATCATAGCATTGTTCAGTCAACGAAGCATATACCTATCCACTTTTAATCCGCTACTGATTGAAGTTTACTATATGTTCCTCATATTATTGGGAGGAAAACAAATTCTCTGGTAGTCCATTTGTTCACATTACAAACCGTACTTATTTACAAGGCAACAGCTCTTTTTACTTGTTAAAAAATTTGATGTATTGGCCAGTGAATTACTATTATACGGTTTCCTGACAATAAGCACAATTGCATTGAAAACTACGCAAGAGCTTCTCCAAATCCACCTTCCGTATGTCAGTATTTTTATTTCTTCTTTCTCTATCTCGCTATGTTGCGTAGTTGCTAGCTCGATGCACACTTAGAGAATCATTTTTAAAGATATCAGATGGATTGTTTTACCCTTAAAATTAAGTTTTAAATACGGGTTGCCACAACCAGCGATCAAGGAACATCTATGGAACTTCAAAAATGGGATTATTGTGATTGCGATAAAAACTGCGTAGAAGACTTTTATTTTTCAGTGTCACCTACAGTTTTCTACGTCATAGCATATCATCTACTCAATCCATTGAGAAATACTAGAAATTACATGACGATTCTGAAATGCGCAATTGCAAAATACGGTGGATTTGATGAACATATCTGATCGGCGGGAAATATGCATATCTTGTCATAAATACATATAGAAATGTATGCATAAAAATTTAACACCCTTTGACTTGTTTGAATGATCCTGATGGTGTATTTCCAATAACAGCTTTCGTAAAAAGTTCAGCTTCTTATTGACGTAGGTATGGTATTATGTTCATCTAACTTCCTTCCTACGTAAAAAATAAGAGGACAATGAGCCGTTTCTTAATTTTGTCTGTAACTTTTAATGACAACATATGTTCCGGAAATCATGTTTCAAAAGATTTCATGCCAGCAATAATTAAATATCAACATGGCTATCTATATGGAAAATAAGATCTCCGTGAAAAAAGCGCTCATTATATTATCCACATTTTCTTCCAGGAGAACCATCTTATCTCCTTTTCCGCCTTCTTGATCAATGACTAAGATTTACAGAGCAGCATTTTAATTGTTAGAAATAAGTACTAGACTTTGTGCAGCCTCTTTATACGTTTGAATTTATTACGTTCGTTCTTTAGATTTATTTACAGACAGAGCAGAAAAGCAAATCTGTGAAGCGGGTACTGGATTACAGCTTTGTTGTTCAGGATTCACAGCAGTGCATGATTCATTTATTTCTAAATAAGACCATTTGTGCTAGCATTTTTAATCTCGTGTTCAATCTACATCCAGAAATGTTTGTATATTTTGCTGGGTCATACGCTGGAACGTATATGTGCGATACGAACAACCTCTTCAAATGCGCCATCAGTACCGCATTCTAGCTCAGTGAATAACCTTTGCGAAGTACTAGTGCAAATCTAGCTATTTGTATATGTATTTGTAACAAGATGATTAAACTAAGTAAACAGACTTGTTTAATTAGTCATGATAACATCCTTCTCAGGTCATATTTATTTTAACAAGCAACCATTTGAAACCTTCCGTATTGCCAAATCCTTGAAGTCTTAGACATTTATGCATATCTCTGTTATATTTGTATGTAAACAGCATTTAATACAACTGGAAATGGCAAAACACCAAAAGGAAAGCAAGACAAGAAGAAAAATAATGAAGTACAGGAGAAAGGAAGATCTTCTGTAATTGGCCTCCTCAATTTAATGATCCATATACCCTACTGTCAAAGCAGCATACAGTATATGTCACTCACTTACATCATATTATTTATTTACTATTCTTTACTTCCTACTTATCAGTCACTCGGTCATTTTGTCAGTACATCAAAGGGGAGTAAAGAATGTGAACAATTTTCATGCTTGCCATCGAAGACACATCACTCAAGCACGCCTATAGCGTCAAGTAAGGCATATATAGAGAAACTCATGTCTGCAAAGGCATGTCTACAATTCAAAACGCACATCTACAGCCTCCTTTAATATCACTCGACAGTTTGTCTCTTTCGTCGTTCGTGCTATTAACAACATATCATAAACATGCATGCGTGCCACATCGCACACGCAGTAATTGAACGGAGAAAGGGAATCCACAATCACTCTCGAAAAGACCAGAACACAAGCAGTGGAAAGGACTCCGTTTTCTCCTTTCCCTAACTTTCTCCATAACGTATGGGAAAAGTGTATGCGGCAGGCAACTCCAACAAGTAGGCAGGAAAGGCAGAAAGCAACTTTAAGCCATTAACAACAGCTTTCGCGACGCTCATTCTCTCTCAAGCTTCAGTCCTGGGAACACGTCGATTGGCGACTATATACTTTCATGTCTACTTTCTCCTGTGCGTGCCGCGTGTCATTATTTTTGCAGTAAAAGTAAAAAAGCAAAGTTAAGCTGGTGATAATTCGACTCACCGGCAATTTAAGAGAACGACGTATTAAAAGAAATAATCATTGTCAGTTTAATGGTATCTCCACATTTCCTCGGATCTTTTCACGAATCGTTAATTATTGAAGCAATTCAAGTTTCACATGAAAGAATTTTTCTATTTGCGAATACACACTTTACTTAAAGTGTTATTATTTGGTTACTTAAGTGTACTTTCATTGTTGTTGTTTAATTGTATGGTTTGTAATTCCAGTGGCTCTTTAGTATTAACTGTTGTGTGAATGTTGGTATTTCAAAGTAATCAACGTTGTGAAATAACTGAACCCAAAATAATTACACTTCTGCTCGTGTGAGCTAAATCTATCACTAATTGTCAGAAGTACCATGACCGCAAGCTCGTTTTAGTGATTGCACTTTGAACACAAAAGATTTCATTGGATAGGGTCATGGTTTATAATTAACTCTGACAGATATCACAATCAGTGGAATAGCAATTACATGTGCACAAACAAAACTATCAGTCGCTCGTGTGACAAATTCAGGTTAATTATAGATATCATTGTGACTGACAGTTTGAAACAAGTGTTCACCTTGCCTGTCAAGTTAAACGTCTATATAATAGATACATAAAATAGTTTTTTCTATTCGGCGTGTCTAAACAAGCACAATCGAGTGATAAACTAGAGTGAAAGCTGTGTGGTGACGGGAACGAGTGACGTTCCAAGGCCTGTCTCAACTTGCCCCATTGTGGTGAAAGTCGACAGAACTGGATCATGTGCTGTTTGTTTGTGTCGTATCTAGATGGGAAATTTCGAGTAAGGTCTCAGCATACAAATTGTCAATTACATAGACACTGTTCTTCAACAAACTCCATTGTTTAGAAATAACTTGTATCCTATCTAGGTATTGAACATACATATTACGCCCATTTATTCAGCAACATTCCAATCTAACGGATCAGCAAGCACTTTAACAAGTTTTATCGTTATTGTTCGTATATATCCACAGGGTGGTTTTTATGACAGTTTCGTTATTTTTATTGTTCAAGTTATTTTATGTCTTATATCAATTTTCTTGAAAAAAAAAGAAACTTTAGCATCCCCTTTTACTTCCTCACATATACTTCCTATACAAATCAATGCGCTGGTATGCAGCGATATTGTTTGCAATTCTCTCAAATTCGTACAGCAAGAAGGTATGAAACTGCACAATAAAACTTGCTCGTCGAAATAAACTATCACTTTGGGGAAGTTTTCATTGCATCAGTGCACATTTTTTCATTTCTAACGAGTAAAAAAATAACAACAACAAGGAAATAAAACTGGGTTAGTACTCTACAGAATACAGATCCATGCTATTAGCTTGTAAACGTAACTGACTTGTTTCCACCTTATTGCCAGTATCGTATCTTATTTGTCCACCTCATGCCATAGAGAGAATAGATGCGAAAAATACTTTGATTGTTTGCGTTCTCCTGCATACCAAGAAGTTGTGATGTGAAAATTTTGTACATACATACACTTGGATTTCACCATTCTGTAAAACTTTTTTTTGAACAGTACAAGTGAAGTGCTATGTCGTTTGATTTGTTTGCATTTATACCAATATACTATTTCCGTGAAAAACCTCACAATGAATGAAAGAATGATATGCACATAGTAAACAGTATTATTCGCATTGCCAAATAAGCCAAAGTGTACATAAAATTTGAAGAGCAGAAAATATAAACACACGAATAAACAATACTACAAAACGAAAATGAAAGAAGTAGTAACGATCCAACTTAACTGCTCACCAAATACGCCCCCGTACTGTCCAAACATTTCTGAATTGGTTGGAGAGGACTTGTACTTGTACGACAAGCTGCAGAACATTGTACTTATAAGCATCTATGTTCCACTTTTCTTCACCGCCCTATTCAGCAACATCCTTGTCATCATCGTTGTGAGTCGTTATCGATGCCTGCGAAGGTAAGCTATCTATACACTTCATATAAAATATAATAGCCATACTCAATAGAGGAAACAAATAAAAAGTATATGTTATTACCTACCTATGCTCGATACCGCAGTTGACTTGAATTTCCCAAAGAATATAAGCCTCTTCATTAAGTCCATAAAAATAAAACGTGCACGTTTATAATGCAATTTCTTCATTTAATCTTCTAACTTGCTTTATAACACTGCAGATAAAGTCGAACTACTATGACAGGGTCTTATACCTATGCACGGTCAAATATGTTGTGGCACTGGACCATGTAGGCGATAATTTAATTTGATGATGTTGATTCAATGACACATGGACCTTGACTCAGCTCGTTAAGACGAATATCCAACTTAGCATTTGTTGGAATCGAACTTAGTTTTCGTTTTAATGGAACTTTCACTCATTAAAACCCTATTACATATCTACATACTACTAAAGGTTTAATATTAATCCATTTGCGTCCGTAGTGGTGGTGGATATTATCATGACTTCGCACGTTGTCTGCAAAGAACGCATCACGCAACCAGTCCACGAATTCCAACTATCCACCCAGTCTTTCTAGTCTATCCGCATTTTCATCTTTTCATGTAAAAGCTCTTAATCCGGATAGCAACTGTCCCAGGCAAAGCTGGTATATGCTAAGAAAGATTTTTAATGAAATGGAAATACCTATGCATGTGCAAACAAACAAGTCTATTCAATAACTTTAGTGTATTTTAAATCCAAGTAAGTCTACCAGTTAAACATTTTTGGCTCTTATGTACAACGTCGAACTTCCATTTAACTTTTTTCCTTATATTTTGTCCCTGAAAAGATTCTCAGTGAAAGTATGCAGCTTGTGGATATTTTCATTATCTTTAGTACATACTCAACATTTTAATCCACGTAATAAACTTTAAAAATAGGACTGCATTCAAAATTCTACAAAAATGTTATGTACGACACACACACACAAACTGTAGTAAGCTTTCCTTTATCTTCATTTAGCAGAACAGCAAGAATGTGTGTTTTATTCTTTAGCAGAAATTACTTTTTTTTCAGAATAACTATTTCGCAAAATCCTGTCATTATAATTTTGTCTTACTTTGCTTCATTCATAAAAATATGATTTTATGCTAGAACTGAAATGTACAAAACAATTCTTTTATATTTCTGCGCTTTCATTACAACGTTGTGTATGTAATTTGTTAGATTTTCTTCGAAAGATACTTTGCAGTGGTGTACGCTTAAGGGTGTGTAACGTTTAAGCTTTTGTGGTGGTTACTACTGAGCTCTCTTTAAACACGAAAGAGCTCACGGCAAAGCACAATAAAAAGAGGATTACTCATTTTCTAAAGCATGTTTTCCAAGAACATTTTGCAACGTTTTTACTAAATTTTAGTTAGAAAGCGTTGGAAAGTTTCTGGAATACATACCTCCTAAAAGAAGATGGTCGTCATTTACATCACATCTTCGTACGGGTATATGATGATTATGCTCGCGGCGGCACCATGGCATGTATTGGCCAGTCAGTGATCGTGGTACGCCAACCACTGATTGAGAAAGCATTTAATATCACTGTGTCATGTTTAAACATTTTAAAAAATTAACACGAGTTCGTTCATGTAGGTATATATACATAAAAGGTATAAGTTCAATAATAAGAACATTTCTGCACTGACACCATCGTTGACAGGCCCATAGATATGAGTATAGATCGAAAGAGTTAGAACTAGAAATAAATGGACAATGATAAGAGTCAAGAAACAGAATTGATAAAATTGCGTTATTCTCCTGTCATGTCCACACTTTATGGCCTTTTTGACCAGTCAAGTGAAAGTACAGTAGAAAAGTAGCTTGAATGCTTCCTGCCCTACTTGGATGATCAAAGAACAGAACCAAAACGAACTGGATCACTTTCCTTTCACGTATTATTGCATCAATCCGGAAATTACTGTTCTAGTAGTGCTCATCCTTTCACAGAACGTACACAGGTACGGTGCAATACTATAAATTTATTTGCATAGCACTCTGGTACCGTCAGAGATCAGAAATAAAATATAGTGCGCAGATAAACGTTGCGAAACTGGAGTGGGTTACGCAACATAAGATATAAATATACATGCCTACGTCTCTATAATTTCCTTTTCCAAACGTACATAAATCATAAATAAATAGTTGCAAATGGTACAGGTAAACGGTAGGATATTTAATTGTCTAAATGCAAAAATACAATATGTAGGTGGGAAGAATAACCTTTTTCGTGGATAAGTTCGGTATACATGTTACATAGTAGGTACACGTGGATGCAATAAAACCTAAAAAATGCTACAATCTGGTCATTTCCAGATCCTTTTCCAGTGTAATATTCGCATCATTCCATACTCCATTTCCATTTATTGGAAAGTTGGGATTGCACGAAGAGCGAGTGAGAGAAACATATGACAAAAACAAAGTAAAAGTTTTTTTCACTACAAGAACATGATTTTGGTAGGCATGATGGTTTTTCGTGAACTTACATAAACCTGATGTATCTTTAGGAGTTTCAGTGTATGTTTTTGAAGGAAAATGATACGGCAGCGGAAATTAGTTCTTATATTGTTCCTTAAATAATATGCTGGCTTCAGTCATATTTTGAATTAGATTTAGGCACCTAATTATAATAATTTTACTTACATGTGAATCTCGTTTACATTGCTTATGTCTAGACGTTAATATTGGTATGGTATACATAGGTGTACGGTATATGTGTAGTTGACTATTTTATGCATCAAAGGATGTTGTGTGTGCTAACTTCTCTTCAAGGCTACACGTGAAATCCCCAATGATGAACTTTGCACGTTTGCTTTTTAGTATAATCCATGGTCATGGCTTCTATCACAATAGAGTTTATTTTGATGAAAAAACTATTTAATATTTTTAGAAATAATAAGAGACATCTCAGCAATACATGCTATTTAATTAAAGTTTGTACTCCCACATTTTCTTCTTCGCATTCCAAGAGCATGTTTTTCGTCATCTGGAAGGTCACCTGGCGAGTCAGGGTTCTTGTGCAGAAACCAAGTCGCCATCTGTATAAAAATTCTCTGGCTTACATGTATTAACGTATATCAAAACGTCCTTTTCTGTTCTCCATAATGGAAGGAGGTAAAGTAAATCCCTGAAATTGAATTTTTCTAATTTTGTATAGTGTGTGTTTGTGCAATGTGTAGTCATCCATCATTCATCTGCTTAAATGGAACTAGGAATAGAAAGTTGTTTTTCTTGTATTAAATTGTGTCGAAGTATCGTAAATGCACTAGATACTTTTACAAGTTTTTAAAGAAAGTTAAAAAATACCAGGTAAGCAAGTAAAAGTAAATAGCATGTCAATCTCGTTTAACGATGCATCTCTTTTGAAATGTCATCCATCATATTATGTTTTAATGTTTCCGTTCTCGCTAGAGTCCATGAAAGTGTACTGTACAACCATCTTGAATGGAAAATGAAATGAGAGAGTGGGAAGAGAGGCATTCAGGAAAGGGCTCCTCGTAGACATGTAGTTGGCGTTCATGTTCAATTCTTAAAATACTGTTCATTGTTCACACAGTTTATATTTAAATTCGATATTAGGCAATGTCATGTTCTTGAAATTTCACTAATGCAGTGAAAGTGTAGTCGATTTACGTCAACCTGTACAGCTTTGCAATTTATTCTCTACAGTTGCTATATATCTAGTATTCCATTTGACATGTGTTGGTTGTTCCATAGGTTTCATAATATTAATTTATGTAAGTGCTTCTTAGTTAAATATTACCGCATTGCCATCATATTATGCACTGCACATATAATACTTTCCATTTGACTTGGCCCATACAATCCAACGTCGTTAATCTCTTTTTTAATTTTGAGTCCCAATGAACAATCGCATTCCATGTTCACCAGACCTTTTAAATTTTAAATAATGCTTGTGTTTATTTAAATATTTGAATTGTAAAAAAACATGGTATTTGGTGTATTTGTAGGGTATACATAAAAGGTGTATATATATTCGTACTTTAATAGATAGCTAAAGTTAGGAACGCTATCAGTTGAACTTGAACTTGCTCTTCACTTTCGCCATAACAATAGTTATTCTAGCATTAGAATGGAATGAATGTGTGGCACACATTGTGGCATACATTGTGTGCAATGAATCAGAATAGCAAACACAAATAATAGTCTTCCTCCTACAGCTAAAACATCCCACAGGAAAGACAATAGCCTACTTTTTATGTTGTAAAAACCATTATTAACAAGTTTTAGTCTACCAGTTACCGTTGCATTATTACATTTTTAGCAATCTTGCCCAAAGCCATACATGTTTTCGTTTCATTTAAAATGTCATCTCTAACAAACTTGTCAACTACCTATGGATGTACGTATTTGAAAATAGTAGATAAATGTCTAGTAAAACAAACTGCTTACATTTCTTTTGACTCTCCTTCTGACAGAAGGCAAATTCAATCCAATTCAGTATCTTCTGTACTTATAACCACGGCCCACGCACGCTTATGAATAGTTTATATGTTATTTTTCTGTGCACTGTGGGTGACGTGGAGCTCTACTAACTACTGATAGGTAGCTTTCTCTTCCTTTCTTTCTTTTGTGATGTCTTCCTGTCTTGTTGATGACGGTTTGTATGAATCCTGATTGCATAAAGTACATAAAAACAAGGAACACAGGACTTTGTACTACTACCGCTTCCGAGATGATGGAGGTGGTTTCGGAGATGAATTCTGTGTGTGACATCGTTCGTTTGGATCCGTGTTGTTTGTTGACGGAAGAGTTTTAGCAACATCTTCAGCATCTTTGTATTACTGGTGACAGGAAAACATGACTTGCTCACTGGCACAAAATAATGCTTTTCTCTAGCAGTTTCTTTCCTGAAACACTTTCTTAGTTTTTTCTTGTTTACATTATTTACAAAACAGTTACGTTTTGCGTTACCGCTGACCGTATTTTAGCCTGGAGATAAATGCCAGAATAAGTAACTTGAGCTGAATCCCATGAACTGAATTTGAAAGCCAATGTGTGACGAAGGTCCCTAAACGAGTATTTTGTCAACTTCTTTGTCAAGGAGAATGTTAACATTTTTCACTATGACTTTTATACAGGGGCACTTGTAATTCTAAAATATCCTAGAAATATACTACTGAATTTGTGTGATCGTTTCTAAGAAAGGTTCCGACATTTTGTCCATAGGCCCTTTTAGACCATGATGCTCCCAAAATACCTTGTTGTACAGAATGCAGAAAGCCACAGAATACTAATTCCTTGCCAATATCTTACGGTGTCTTACCCTCTTCACCAGCATACAAAAATGGCATTTCGATCGTAGTAATACATTGCGTGTTATATAATGCGACTTGGTACAAAAAAGTAGTTATGGACAAAACAGCTGGAATTTGAATTTTTCTTGCTTCCAAATTAAGGATGAGAAGCCTGTACATGAACAACAATGGAATGATTTTAACTTTCGATGCAGGTCTCATCTTGCCACATTCTTGTGCGTTTGTAATATATTTTGTATATACATTCTTACTATTTCTTTATATATGCCAAAATATATGCATGCATCCTTTATCTATTTAAAAAAAACTATATATTTTATATTTCCATTACACCAACAAAATATTAGATGGATCTAATGAAGTCGCGTCACGTTTATCGGATTACATTTTATTTTACCACCATATTTTCCTAGTATGTTACTCCAAACGATAACAAACGAGAATGTTGGTATAGCAAGAGGACAAATAGCGCTAACAACAAACGCTGAAGAAAGGCAAATAGATTGAATGCCTTTAGATATCATGACTCATAACATATTGTTTGCATTGGCAACAGTTTTCGGCTGAACAACAGGCGTCATTAGAAAAGGAAAATGAAGAGGCGATAAACATTTTTAGCAGCGTCTGTAACTAAATAAATATTGAAGTAACAGTACTTCCGTTTACAATACGTGTAGTCAGTTTTGGGATTCGATTCGATACAGACTATGCACGGAAAGATTTCTCCTTCACTTTCTTTATTTAAATGTTGGTAATACCAACTTGGTATACTTTTATCGAATAAATAAATGGAGTTCAACTTTAGTGCTATCTGTGACGTTTCATGGAGAAATACAATTTTACTACAGGACGGCCATATCACGCGTATACAATGTAGGCACATACATGGTATTGCTTTGTACAGCTCAACAGCTCTTTACCTCCCTTCCCTGAAACCTAAACGAGAACGATCCATTTTTAAGAATGTGGTGGGCTCATGTACTATA
The DNA here is from genome assembly GCA_004115045.4 of Sinella curviseta. Taxonomy (NCBI): domain Eukaryota; kingdom Metazoa; phylum Arthropoda; class Collembola; order Entomobryomorpha; family Entomobryidae; genus Sinella; species Sinella curviseta. The sequence continues at coordinate 34,844,447 of CM023201.3, forward strand.
CCTTTTTCCGCTCTTCATAATTCATAGAAAGTTAGTACCGGAAAGTTTCCGGAAACCGGGGGAAAATACTCTAATACGTAAGGTAAGAAGATATTTGAAAGCCAGTTTCCTTGTTTATTCGACATATGAACGTAAAAGCAATATCCAATTATGATATGCGTACATGATACTCGCATTTCTCGAGGGGAAAGCCAAAGTAGCAAATAAAAGTAATCATAGAATGTTTTTGCTAAGCCGAAAAGGAAATAGATGAATATTCGACAAGGTGAATGGATGCTCTTTTCGTGGTTTTTAAAGCATAAATTTCATCCAAAGTAAATTGGTTTTTCATGTTCTCAGTGGGCAACTTCATTTGATTATGAAATTGGGAAAGCTACTTAAGCTTTTCAGATTAAACTTTCTCCACTCTTAAGAATATGACAAGTCTCCAGAAATTGCGACCTGGTGTTTCTCATATCTATACACAGTTTAAATAGTTCCTAATAATGACGTTGTTGTTATAGGCGACAGTTGAATACGTAACATAAATGTTTGTTCTGTCGTCGTCGTAGCATTCTATCATCTGAAAAATCTATACATTATTTTCGCACTATGAAGATCCGAAACTGTAAATTAAAAACGACTTATGCGGATTATAAAATTTGTTACGCAAGTGCAATTCTAAAACATTTTACTTACGTTTCAAAACGCGTCACAAATAGTAGCACATGTTGTTGATGCATTATCTCAGTGTATATTAAATATTATGACATAAAGACGTTCAAATTATGGAAAAGGTTACAATCACACATGATTAATCATTATTAAAATAAAAGATGATGCCAGATAACCTTTCCTGGCCAACTCGAAATGTGTGTTTAATACCTGCTTAATTTCAAATTATGACTCATTTTTGCTTTTAGCGTTGTATATATTTTATGGGCACAATGAAAGGATGACACTGACATTACATGTCTATAGTTAGTAGATATTATCTACTAGGTATTGTGTGTACTGATAAGAGAAAGTTAGTGAAAAGAGGCAACGAGTAACTGGTATATAACTTATAGGATTGCATTCTGCAGTAGAAGCAGAAGCGGGGTTTCTGCTGCTTGTATAACCGCGCTTCGACTTGACTCCGACTTGTAAGTTGTATTGTAATTCTAATGTAGAGAAATGCGTGCTAACATCTATTCTACCAATGTGCAGCAACGTTATTGTTCAAGGTCAAAGAGAAATACGTACTATCATTAAAAACTAATAGATTAAACTTTGTAATCTAGCATTGTGAATATTTAGCAGGGAAACCACAGCTCAAAAATACTGAATCGACTCACCTAAATATTCATTAGAAGTGCACGAACACAAAAATATCTGAGGTCTTTTAGAAAGATTTATTTTTACATCATAATAATGGTCGTAAAACACGTAACTGCCGTGAATGAATATAAGTACGTGTTTATGCCAGAGATATAGACGATTTTGTATCTGGTCGATGTAAATGTGAAAACATTTCCACTGAAATTAGGAATCTTTATAAATGGAGATTACCATAACAAGATGTCATTAAGTTCCTATGTTAGTTGAACAAAGGAAGTGTAATTTTGTCATAGTTGCAAAGACATGCGAATTCAATATAATAGAAAATGTCAAAAGAAAGCAATTTGGAACAACGTTATAGACCTTGAAACCTGCAGAAGAATTGTCCTACAATTTGTAATCGTTTTTGCTAATAACCGAATTGTACAATTCGAATACTTAAAGATGTATATTATGCAGAAACAACTACTTATATACCTATGAGTACGTACACTTGGTTTTTATGCATACATAATTCCAAGGCTTTCCACAAAATCCTCCACATGTGGTACCGACTGAATCATTACTTTTAACGAAGACCTTCACTTACCCACGCAAACAATACAAACCCACATATCTAAGCATCTTTTTTAAAAATTGATGATTTTAAATATATACAGGCGGAAGGATTCTGAAGAAAAATGTAATTCCTGGGTGGCCATACGGAAACTGCTGACATTTTCCTCCTTAAAAGGGTTTCTTTTCATTACGTCAATCAACTCCTATACTACACACAGCTTGCGGAGATAAAAACAAAGAAATGACATTGCATCATATAACGTCATATTTTTTTCCATTTTAGAACATGTGAAATGATATCTGGTATTTGTCTTTGCCTTACTATTATATTTAACTAGGTCATAGTCGTTCGTAGTAGACGATGTGTAATCTATTTTCAAATTTTCAGCTGACGTACGGTAAAAAATTGTTTACACAAGAAGTTACCTGCAATTTCATGTTAAGTATTATCAAATCATTTCAAGAGACTATTCTTGTATACTTGAGGCTGTCCACTTTCCTCCCTCATTGCTGTAAAGAATATTTCCAGCTGCTCATATTATCAAGACTTGCTTTTTATAAAATAGCTTGAATGTTGTGGCATTGACATTTCATTTACGTTTCACCAACACGATATCAATGATTGCCCTTGCTCTAATATGAGCAACTAACCCCACAAAGTCAATTCATCTTTGCATAGATTTAGCTAAGAAAATTGATTAAACACATACGTCTGGGAATAACCTTTGCCTTTCCAAACATGTCGTGTAACGTGAAATTCTGATCTTGAAATTGTCGCTAATATAAATGGTAAATAATTCTAAGAACCTGTCCTTTCGTTTCCCATCAATATTCATTTAACGTGTCGATAAAAGAAAATATGAATATGCTAAAGTTTGCAAGAACCATGATTATAATGGATAGTAGATTACCAAAATGCCATGATGAATCTAACGGTAAAATAAAAATCGTGGGATGTAGTCACTTGCTTATCTTTTTCTACGTGATCCATAATTCATTTGAAATCAAAATACGCATTCCGACTGACATTGCAATTTTCCTCTTGTTGCACATAATCAAGTCAGATTCCTTTATTTCTCATGTATGTACTTGACGTAGATCACAATGATGAGATGATAATATAATTCGCTAATCTACTTTCTTTTTTATTACAGCGTGACCAATTACTTTTTGGTGAATTTGTCCATAAGTGATCTCCTGGTCTGTATACTATGCATGCCATCGGCTATTGGCACAGCTACCTACTCCTTTTGGCTATTTGGAGACTTTCTCTGCAAGGTGATGTATTATTTACAAGGTAAGAAGAAACTACACTTTTATTACGTTTACGTATTCATATGAATAAAGTACCTAACTGAAGGAAATGCCGATGGACCTTACTGTAATATTTAGCTTAGTGCGCGCGTAGGAACAATTTTTGTTGTATGTATTGTTTTTCAGAACCATAAGTAATACAAAATGTTTCTTTTCATGGTATTCAAGTAGATTTTTGTTTGGCGAAATATGTGGAAACCTTGTTTTCAGTATGCAATAAAATGAGAGAAAAAAAATTGTAATAGTCAGAGTCTGGACTTGAGTCAGAATGAGAGCGTCGATTGCTGAAGATAAGTCGAAAGAGAGAAATATAAATCGCTGTCAATCAATTATTAATTAAAATTGACGATAAGTGAGTAAAATATAAAAATAAGCTGCAGTACATCAACCGAAAATAAAATTATTTTCATTTGCTTTTCTTTGCCTGTTATCTACACAACCACATATATACTTCGTGAAGATATTGAGAATCACAACCACAACGGGTAGTTAGGTGCTTGAATGTTAGGTGTTTGGGTCGTTAGGTGCATAGGTATCTTGGTTGACTGACGTAAAGGCTATGTCACGGTTCGTTGATCGGAAAATAGCTGATTTGTTGAGTAAGCTGTTACAAGAAAATAACAAATAACAAGGATACACGATCATCGTCACGTAGTATATATACATACCACATACTTGGGCAGCTTTTTCCGATCAGGTTTAATCAAATAATAAATCATCTACAGACAGAATAATAATAACAAAAAATATCGTTTTTGGAGCATATGCTACCCTTGCATTTGTGTAGTAGGTTCGTTTATCCGGTGGGACCAACAGAGTTTCCTAATTTCTACGGTTCACTAGCGCAAAATTAAGGTTTACCCCCCGCTACTTCTTACAAGCTAGCAAGCTTCAACGAAGCCAATCTAATCAACAAACTGGGTTTCCAGTTTTTGTTCACGCAACAAAAAATCCTTAGCCATATTGCTCCGTTGATTCTTTTCATGTAAATATGTATTTTGCACATTATCAGTACAGTATCCCGTATGCTTAAAAAATTCCAAGACGTTGAATAATTTGCTACCACAACTTACTATTCCCATTTTCCCACATCAACCCAGCATCAGCATGCACCCCCTCCCCCTCCCTCACTCATCATTTCATCCTGTCAATTTCCAACATTTCACCATCGTTATTTAATCGTTCACATATAGGCTTTCGATGTAGTATTATTCTTATTCTCCATTATTGTGGAAAAAGTCGTCAGCTTGTTTAAATATAAGCAACACGTTTATAACTGGAGGCGTCTTAAAGACTAAAAGTAACCGATACGGTTGGAAACCACAAGTTGTAAATCATTATCTAAATCAACATGCAAGTCCCCTATGTAAACTTTTCCTTTCATTCGTAGTGGTAAAAATTCTTCGTTACTTTTCCTGTAAATTCATTTCTACACATAAAAGGGTTTCCTTTAAGCTAAGGGCCACCTGCATGTATAAGGCCGACATGGGCATTCTACAAACGAGAAAATATACTATTGGGAGTTGGTTCTGCAATCAAGCGTTGCTCAGTCGGTAAACCCATCTCACACAATTTCCAATTGTTTATAAGAATATAAATTGAGATGCAAATTGGATGGATAAGACGGTACCTTGGTACTCTGAGATTTTAAGTTTAGAAAAATGTAATTTGAATTTGCATACGAGCAGAACCCTGACCCTGCAATTTCATCTTTAGCTTAGCCTAACTGCTGGGCATATGCGTGATGTGCGGCTTTCCATTACAAAGTCAAAGTTTGATGTTGGTAGTTTAAACATGCTGACTCATAGTGGAAAAACTTTCCCTCACACCAATCCCACTTCAATCTTCACGATAATAGTATTTTCTAGGAACAAGGCTCATCTGATCATAATCATGACTAAAGAGGCAAGGAAAGTTTGCACAGGAAATCTACCGAGGCCACTGGATGCATGTAAAGCACTTTGACTTTGACAATACAAGGCGTATGGCGTCATTGAATGGTACTACGTTTGGATGAGGAGCATACTTAATAACCTAAAAAGTGCTTACTGAAGAAATTGATCCGTGGGTTTGGTGTTTTTGAAGAATGTTGTGTTCATCGTGTCAGAAAAATTCCACTTGCGAAGCAGACGGTTTAATGGAATAGGAAAAATATATGATGATAAAGACATGACTTTGGAATCTCCACAGGGGTGTAATGAGAAAACGCATTTTTACTTACATATTACTAGATGCGAAGCTGCCTACATGCGTAATATGTGAAACCAACATGCTTAGCTTTCCTATCTTGAGTTTCAAACACACAGTTAGGTACTTATTCAAGGTCATAATTATGAGTGATGACAGGTATAAAGAAAAGTTAACATGTGTTCATTTTCTCCCTGGAGATGACACTATCCGCTCCAGTCATTCTCTTACGAGCATCAGTACTTGATTGAACAACTGTGTGGAATATTTATTTTGTTGATTGGTTGTCGTAAACAACAACTATGTGGCTCACTAATGGAACTGAAAATTTGAACAGTGATATAAAAATAACCCTCTAGTAAGTGTGATTAAACCTATGATGAGCCAAAACGACAACAAATTATCCCGAGAACGTTATGATGTCGGAACGTAGCTTGCAATGAACACGAACACCATGAACGCAGAGCGTGCAATGCTGTTTGGGTGAAAGTTCCATTTTGCAATCATTACTGGAAGTGTACGTGGGTTTGCGGTATTCATTGATAATTCGATTTTCTATGAAAACTCTCAGCAAATCATATGTACCCAGTGATAAAATCAACATATATGCATTTAATATAGACATGTACATGTATATTTCTCACACTACATATCAAGATGTATGGCATATATAATGACGACAATGTATACCTAATTTATCATAAGGAATTAAATCTCATCTGTCAGTCGAAATGCAAATCGATTATTGTATGGAAAGATTTGGAAAAATTCTAGTGCGTAATGATATATATCAGTGATGGTGGAGATTGGAGATACATATACCTACCTACATACACGTGAAATAGCCTATTATAGATTCTGTAATAATCCTGGAACTCCTTTCCAGATGGAAAAATCCTAGTACCCTATATATATAATACATGTGCCGAATTAGATTGAAAAGAAAAATCTTATGTATATTTGTGTTAAAATGTTATGTTTTACATTAGTATTAATGAATATGATTTGTGTACTCATAATTCCATATATATGGAGATATATATTTGGTATTAACTCATCGTATTTCGACTAGAACTTTATTTTTGTACGTATTACTAAAAATACTTTACATTTTCTTTTCAGAAGCGTATTATCAGTAGTTAAATCTTCCTTCCATTCCGGCTAAAGCCTACATCACATATTTCAATATTTCCTAACACCATTTTCGCGAAAGTGCTAACCAAAAAATGCATTTGAATATTTATATAGGTACTAGACGTAGAAAGCCCGTTGAAATCAACGGGCTCTAGAAACTTGACAGACAGATTTACGGTAAGGACGACTTTTCCCTCTGGGGCACGACTTTTCCCTCTGGGGCACGACTTTACCTCTGGGGCACGACTTTTCCCTCTGGGGCACGACTTTTCCCTCTGGGGCACGACTTTTCCCTCTGGGGCACGACTTTTCCCTCTGGGGCACGACTTTTCCCTCTGGGGCACGACTTTTCCCTCTGGGGCACGACTTTTCCCTCTGGGGCACGACTTTTCCCTCTGGGGCACGACTTTTCCCTCTGGGGCACGACTTTTCCCTCTGGGGCACGACTTTTCCCTCTGGGGCACGACTTTTCCCTCTGGGGCACGACTTTTCCCTCTGGGGCACGACTTTTCCCTCTGGGGCACGACTATTCCCTCTGGGGCACGACTATTCCCTCTGGGGCACGACTTTTCCCTCTGGGGCACGACTTTTACCTCTGGGGCACGACTTTTCCCTCTGGGGCACGACTTTTCCCTCTGGGGCACGACTTTTCCCTCTGGGGCACGACTTTTCCCTCTGGGGCACGACTTTTCCCTCTGGGGCACGACTTTTCCCTCTGGGGCACGACTTTTCCCTCTGGGGCACGACTTTTCCCTCTGGGGCACGACTTTTCCCTCTGGGGCACGACTTTTCCCTCTGGGGCACGACTTTTCCCTCTGGGGCACGACTTTTCCCTCTGGGGCACGACTATTCCCTCTGGGGCACGACTATTCCCTCTGGGGCACGACTTCTCCCTCTGGGGCACGACTTTTCCCTCTGGGGCACGACTTTTCCCTCTGGGGCACGACTTTTCCCTCTGGGGCACGACTTTTCCCTCTGGGGCACGACTTTTCCCTCTGGGGCACGACTTTTCCCTCTGGGGCACGACTTTTCCCTCTGGGGCACGACTTTTCCCTCTGGGGCACAACTTTTCCCTCTGGGGCACGACTTTTCCCTCTGGGGCACGACTTTTCCCTCTGGGGCACGACTTTTCCCTCTGGGGCACGACTTTTCCCTCTGGGGCACGACTTTTCCCTCTGGGGCACGACTTTTCCCTCTGGGGCACGACTTTTCCCTCTGGGGCACGACTTTTCCCTCTGGGGCACGACTTTTCCCTCTGGGGCACGACTTTTCCCTCTGGGGCACGACTTTTCCCTCTGGGGCACGACTTTCCCCTCTGGGGCACGACTTTTCCCTCTGGGGCACGACTTTTCCCTCTGGGGCACGACCTTCCCCTCTGGGGAACAGCGGTTTCCTCCAACTTGCACGGTTTTCCCTCCCACTTGGTCGGCTTTTCCTCCAGCTTGCATTCATTTCCAGTACACAAAGAACAAACTACTAATAATAATAAAACTTGGCTATTTGATTACGTAAATTATATTCAGCATAACGTACCTATGTAGGTTAGTATGTAGATACAACGTGTAGAGTTATGTAAAAATGTCCATTTTTCTCTTTCGAATTACTGACGATACGGTTGGATTTTTGAAAAAATTTGAACGTAGGTTCCGTTAGGGAAGCTGTGCCTTTAATTTGATACCAAATTTATTATTGTGGACTGCTAGGTGTCGGTGTGAGAGGGACCCAAAGGTGTCGAATAATATGCCTAATTTGCATATTCCAACTTTGTATAAAGGATATATACTTAGGTAATATGAAACGTGTATCTTCCATTAAGACTTACCTATATAGAAATACACACGCTACTTAATAGTGATTTCCTAGTAATCTGTATGAATGTATGTAATGGCACAACTATAATCTTTCCAACCAGAGAGATTCAATCGTCTGTTTTCTTTTACCTTTCTTTTCTTTTTCAAACTAATCGTCTCATTCGTTTGAAGGGAGAGTGACTAGAGATGAACGTGACATAGATAATTATAAGTAAATTCCATTAGTACACAGGAATGACTAGATACACTGAATACGAACGCTAATAATAAAACCGTGCTTTCACCATCCTCAATAAATTGTATCGAATCTTTTTGGTACCGAGGTATACGTAATTCCGTTAAATTTCATTTAGTTTTTCTATTCATGGTAGATTTTCGTGAGTCTCAAAAATAAATACAAAGGAGTGTTTCATTTTCTGCGCATTTTGTTACGCTTATTTTTGTATGATGAACACAAGAGAGAGGGAGAGACTAGTTTGAATTTACGGATGAAATATAGAGTCTTAGCGAAATGTCAGAATAATAGAATTGTTAATGCTTTCAGTCACGAACTAGGGCAAATGCACAAAGGATAAAAACTTTTCACATTTTTTTTTTGTCTTGATCCAATCCAACCGAATTCTAAGGGTCTATTACATACGTTTTCATAATTTGATGATGTACGAATGAGTGGATGTAATGTAGAAAGGTAAACAGGAATGCTAACATGTTTTCAAGTTTCTATCCCACAGGCATTTCATTCCGCCATATGTATCGACCTTTTATTGAACATGCTACAATCTACAATACATTCTATTTATATCTATTCACTATTCGAAACATATTTTGTGCATTAACATAACGTTAGCTGGTTGGTTATCATGTTGTTATCTCATTGATACCACCTTTACACGAATGAGGCAGGGTGAAAATTGAAACCAATGGCATGTTACAGAGTGGATTAGAATTGTATTATCCAATTTCATATTCATACATTAAATGCATTGAAATGGCAAAGCATAAAAGAATGAGTAAAATATTGGGATTCTGCAGTTGGCAGTGCTCGAATTAGAAAATCTTGTAATAATTTCAAGGTTGTGGGAGGTCTGGAAACATCAGAACTCAGACATTCATATTTATTAAGCTCTATTTTGGTCAGGTGAAAACTTTCAACGTATTGATTTCCTTCCGTAATTCTGACGCTTAAAGGCATCCTGACAAAAGTTTAGATAATATTTTGCTAATGCATGTTCTGGTCGAATGAAAGCAAGGAAAGAGTATACATTTTAATAATTGGATAATTGGAATGTAAACAGATTAAAAAGAGACTAAGTATCAGACGATAACATTTTAATGAAGTGCTGCTTGATTTAATTTATAGTTGATGAAATAATGAAGATAAAGTATTGATTCGCGAAAATAATGTATTACATACAAAAGTGGGAATAATATCTCTGAGTTGAGTTATAATTGTCTTAATTCTTTATTTGCAAGGTCATATGAAGAGATGAACATAAATCAACGTAAATTAATCTCGTTTTTACCAATCGATTATTATGTGAAATATCATTTCTTCTTTAAAGGAATATGGAAGTGTGTATCACGAGCCGTATTGAAAGGATAAATGAAGTAGAATGAGTGGCGGCATTACTGATAACTGACAACTGTGGGCATTAGTAATCAAGAGTGCAACATACTGGTCACTTTCACTACTAAGCATTGGCAGTAAATAGGTGTGGCAATCCAATTGTTAGAAGGGGTAGGTAAACGTCTAAACAAAATCCGGTAGCATATCTTTGCAATTTCATATGATTTGGTTGAGTGCTGAGAGTTACATAAAACTCAAGGGTAAAATCAGAAAAAGTTCAAGAATTATTTTTAGATTCAATTTCGCCTAGTCGTTTTCTATTTTATGCACACGTACAGAGTCTATACAAGCCGAGAAACTCCATTATGTATATATACACGATAATGTATTGGAGAATTTTCTCAAATATTTGCATTTCTACACATGAAATGACGTCAAGATTGTAGTTTGAAACAACATACATTACAATTTGAACTTAACAAGGAAAGGGAGTATAGATAGTAATCATGGTCCTAGAGAACAGCCTTTGCCGAACAAAAGTTAAAACTGGGATATGATAATTTTACGTTACATTAAATTAAGAACAACTGAATGTTTAGAGAAAATATTGTATTATGCATTATGTAATCAGTGTAATGTCAACATTTACTAAAAACGCACCTATTATATGTATTCCCAAAACAACTGATAATTATCCACGAGATTATAACAGAGAGACTTTTCTGCGTATTACGTGGAAACATTTTAGCCATGGTAACTTAGCATCAATTTACTGATAATACCTAGACATGTAATAAATTGGATGAGAAGGTTATATTGTTGGGTTTAGTTTACTTACAAACTTAGTTTACTTACTTATATTGTTAGTTTTTCCTCGCCCAAAGAAACCTATATGGGTAATATATGGAATAGGTAAACTACTATTTCGAAATTTCGGAATGCTTACTGCACAATGTATGTATTAATGCATCCTTACAACTGAAACAACAGAAATAGTCGCCAGGGATTCTTTTAGATCAAATCAGACAGTCCACTAGTCGAAGCTGTGTACTTTCACAAGCTTAGAGCAAGCGATTAATGCCAGAGTCAGAGAAAGTATCATACCTACTTAACTTGATCGTTTGCCCTGCTGAAAGGAAGTCGTTGCTACAGCAATGCAATATCATGTCCTGATAAAAGCTAGATTAATGTGATAGATGATGATGGAGGGCTCGCATTACACTGCAATAGGAGTAAGCATCGTTATTTAGGAAAGCTACCACCATTAGTTCTTCTTGCCTGCGGTATTTTGTTCAAGTTCCTTTAATGATATGATGAGTGAACTAGTGATCATGGTCGTTTTCCTACTAGACTGTTAAGGGGATTGACCATTCACTGAGGTAAAATGAGATACCGTTACACTAATAGTGATGGTAATTGTTTTTTAATGGTCCATATTACTGAGAACCGTTTTCACAATCCCCAGCATCTGTCATCGGTTCTGCGTAGTTTGTAACAACTTTTTTCAAATTACAAAACACATTATAAAGATGGACTTTAATTGGATAAGACGTGTAGGCAGGCTGCAAGGGTTATCATTATGTGTTCCATTAATAAGACAGAAGGAAGTTGTAATTAAAATTCTATTTACATTTTTCCTCTATCTATAGGTGTTGCAGTAAGTTCTGGGGTTTTTACCATCACTGCTATGAGCTTGGATCGATATATGGCCATCCGACATCCTATGAGTCGAAAGATTATTAATCGGCAGAGGGCAAGAAAGGTAAAAATATGTATACCTATATGTTATGTGTTTGTATTTACGCAAGATAAAATATGTACATTATATACCCGACACCCGCTGTCTGGTGTTTACGCCTACACCATACATCGCGCTTCGCTTTAGTGACAACTAACTGGCTTTTAAAACAGATTCATCAAAAGTTCTTTGAAAGGTTGCTCATCACGTCAAATTAACTGGGTTACACAAGTCACTCGCCAAAAAACTTTCCACTAAGCATATACATATGTACCTACTTTCTTTACATTTATTGTGTTCTGATAATCAAAAGAGTATATCAATCATGAACTGTCGTCATGTTATTCACAAACAAATGATATAATATAGTCATTATTTCTATTATGCAACACCATTGGAACTAAATATTGAATATGTCAAAGATTTTAAAGGTTTAGATTTTTCTCCGTAATGATCGGATTTGATTTCTGGCATGCTTTCAATTTAAAAGTACATAATGTAATCGATAAGTTGTAGAGAAAGTGAAGATTGTCGTAAGAAAACTGTAAGGTAGGTGTATAGGGGAATATGAAGCAATAATTGCCGTTTTAGTTAGAGGATGGTGAATAAGAGCACAAACTCCAATAAGAAAACTACAAAATAACTTGACTCGCGTAAGGCTTTAATTATTACAAAATTTATTGCTTCATAAAATATTCCGTTTTAGGTACCACGACGATGGCACGAGGTCACCTGATGATGATACCTCTTTAATAGTCTTTAGGAATTTCCTCAACAGAAATCCCTCGTATTAAACTTTTGCAATTTACAATGACATTAGACGATGCATTTTGTTCATAAAGTGGAGGTGGACAGGCATCATTTTCATAAATGACCTCAAAAGTTTGGCCCTTCACTTGGAAACGCCTGTTGTTTTTTGGAGTTTCACACTAGCAATATGCTTTGATGATGATAATAGTTCAACGAACAGTACCAATAATCCTATCAAGTAACTAAACTTTTTTGTTGTTTTTGAACTCGTTCTTTGCAGATTATTGTCTTCATTTGGTTCCTGGCTTTGACAGTGTTTGCCCCTATTCTCTTTATTCGGAAAACACAGGGATTTCGGTTCGCGTGGGACGTTGATTCAAAAGAATTTCTCTATTGTGTTGAGGTAAGTGCGACAAGTACTGATAGTAAACTCACAAAACTTTTGCATGTAATGTTCTGAGGTTTCATCATTTACTTTCACAACTTTCACCAGCCAAGTTTGTATTCTTCTTTGTGGTTTTGCACCGTACTTGTGGGTATACCTAACTGTATGCATGCCATGATGACTTTCAAACGAATGTCTGATATTCATTACCAAAATATTGTTAATTATTACGATACTTTGGCTGCTAGCATCTAAAAGTATGTCAGTTGGTGTTGGTATACCTTACATGGTAATCTTAGGTCTTAAGCTTCTGGTTGCTTTTAGTAACACGATTTTGTAATCTTATTAAATGTAGCTTTGTCACTATGTAACCATGATAACATCACATAGTTCTAAGAAAGTTCATTAGCCCACCGACCTATAGTTTTTAGACAGTTGGAACTACCAAACATGTATTTTTGTAACAAAATTTACACATTCTTGAATGGCTCTGTCAAGAAACTTTATTAAAGCAAAGTAAATTGTTTAGTCAATAAAGTATAATCTTAGGTTTATACATTTACAAAATGTATCTAATATAGATTTTCTAAGTAAATACGTTTGGATTCCTATGTTTTATTGCAAAAGTTTGTATGGAATGGAATTTAATTTACGCCTGAAATTTTCAGGAAATCTTTCTGAACCCTCAAACGAAATGTACTTCCATTTGTTCATTCTAAAAATATAATTTTAAAATATATTTTTTTCACAGTCCTGGCCTGATAACATGTCACAACGATCCTTTGGTATCTTCTGCTTTATTGCTGTTTACGCCATTCCTGGATGTATTGTGGTTGTTGGTAAGTCAATATATAGTTTTTCATTCTAATAATAACTAAGGGTAAAAATGAACATGCGTTTTTTCCTTTTTAATTTTAACCCTTTGATCAAAGAAAGTTGAATGTCTCATTTGCATCTCAAAAGTCAAACGTTCAATTCCTAGTTCCCACGCACAATGAATCCTATTATCTCGAATTTTTATTAAGCCGTTACGGTAACGGCGTTACCAAAATATACTCTGTCTAAGTCGATGGCATTTAGTTGAACTCCTTGTCAGTTTTCCTTCCACGTAATTTTCGCCTCCTTCAATTTCGATTTTACGATTTGAGCCAAATGAGAAAATGAAACCATATCTTATTGTCGACGGTAAAAAGTGCACCGGAAATTACTCTATATCTGACGAATAGATAGGAAATGTAAGAACAAAAAGGATCTCGTATTGAATACAAAACCGCTTTGTTTCCAGAGGGGGTTTACTTGCAGTAGTAATGACAAAAAATTGTAATATCATATCCGTTTCTTCGTTAAAACGTTTCACAACATTTTTCATATTCATATTATGTCTTCTGTTCGTCCGTTGACATAATATCATATTTCTTTTGTGTAATATCAAAACTGTGTAATCCATTATCTGGAAGCGTTGGGGGAATCCTAGCCCGATAGAGTTTTATTGCTAACCTACATACATACTGTACAAAATCAACCATTTAATATTGAAAAGTTGCTTTATCACGAGCTTCAAAAATGTCCTACATTTTATTACTCAAGGGGATGGAATGCTATACGTGTAAAACGTGTAGGTTGTTTCAGACAATACCATTTTTCATGCATGATTAATTATCCAGATTTCTTTTACCTAGACATACGATACAATACGATTGAGCTCCATTGTTCAAGTTTGCAAGTGTGTATGTTTGCCCCACGGATTCAGGACCGTAATTATTGTGAAAGCATGCAGTTTCTCGAAGTACTCATTTACAAGCTTTTTACTGCTGTTCTTATATTGTGTTCTAGAAAACAACATATTTGTATGCGCAGATCAGAGAGCAGAGGTTATTGAACTATGCTGTGGAGTATCACTTGAAACGAACGTGACATTTATAATTTATAAAGTATAAATTCCAACATCAAAAACCACACTACAAGCAGTAGCTAAAGCATAGTGTTAGTTTGGTTGGATTTACTATAAGTCCCTTTGGCAAGCTGAACGAGTAACGAAGAGCAATGTTTAAAATTACAAATAAAAAAAATACATGAAACACGGAAGCACTCAATCTTACAATCTTGTTAGCTGAAATCTCAGTCTGTAAACAATTTAAATGGATATCTTTCAGCATAGAGTATTATTGTGAAAGATTGCGACAAAAGTACTCAAGCTATGTTATCATATTATGATCCTGTTTTGTTGACAGGGAGAGATTCTTCATTCCATTCACAGTGTTTACAAATATTATTTTTTCTATTACTTTTCAGCATACTCTCTAATGGGACTGCGACTCTGCTCACGACATTTATTACCAGAATATCAACTCACACATATCCCGTCAACTACTGGAAACAACAACAATGGCCCGGACGTGAATCAGAATAACTCTGGAAATTCTTCCTGGCAGGTAGGCAAATGTTTGCCAAAATTACGATATATATTTTGTAGCAACACTTTCCATGTTTTATTACAACGTGAATTCCTTGAATTAATGCGCCCGGATAATTTTGTTGAGATTATGAATTTTTTATTTATTATGATTGCCATTGCATATCCATTGAGTCTTGGTGTCATTTTAGGGAATGCTTAACACTTTAAAAGATTTTACACATTATGGTAGGTAATATCTCTTTCTTTCTAGATGTTCATGCATTTATTTCCGAGATCGCCCTTTTGTAGAATTTTAGCATTCTGAACAATATTAAAAAGAAATGAAGAATATATATGAATGAAACGCTGTCTTCAAAATAAAAGCACAATAAAACTTGCTTTAGAATTCTCAAGAAATGATGATATCACAGAAAATACACTGATGATGTTTGTACACAATTCTCAGAGACGTAATTCATACATAATATTAATTTCATATTTTATCGTGGAAATTTTATTGCGTGCTTTCAACAAAAAGTTTGTAAAACTGCTTAACACAAGCCACACTTGGGAATTTTTTATTGGGTTGTTTTATTTCCTTTTTTACTACTTGCCCTTCCATATGTGCTGCTTCGCAGTTTGTCATGAATTCAAGGGAATTTTTGACTTCCAACATTTGCCTTAAAAAATCGTGAGTAAATCAGATAAACAAAGTCGCGTCTTGCGTCATTCTTGATTTTAAATTAGCTGGGAAGACGTGACGCAATAACGGTAATCATTAAGTATCGTCCTCGACAGGTGAAGTTGACAGCATTTGGCAATCAAAAGTTACGTAGAGGTTGCATGTACTTTGACTTATTTCCATGCTCATACATAATGTGCTTTGAGGCATTATACGTAATGAAGCAGAACCTCGTTCTTACCAGCAATGTCTCCCACATTTTTATTTTATAAAGTAGGTAATACCTTAAATAGGAGGAGATTCATTTGAAGCAATATCTAGGCAACTTTTTCAATAAGTAGGCTTTCTCGATACTTTCTTTTAACCATACTTATGGTAACATCTGTCACGCCGCTTTGAAAAGGGTTTCTCTAACAAAGTTACTAGTGGAAACAATAAGCTACCTGTACGTGGTGATTTAATCTTTTAAAATGCTGCTTCCATATAAATTTCGTGTCCTTTGTCTGCTAAAGTTGAAAGCTGTGTGGTGTGGGCGATGAAAGTGTACTTAAGCGTCCTTTGAAGTGCTTTCCTCGTTTGTGTCGAAATAAGGCATAGCACATCCGAAAGCACTGTCGCTAGGGATTATATGTAGATGGTGAAAGTACAGAGAAAGGGAAAGCGTCGCAAGTTCCCCATACATCGTAAGGGAGATTTTGTTTGCAGCTGCGGTATATTGGCAGGCGTACTCTGAGTTGTAACTCAAGGAGCATAAAGTTACAGCATTTAGGTAGTCTGGTGACTTACTTAAAAACGTTATCTATTATGCATGATAGAATGGTTATGTCGTAAAAATTGTTAGCCCACACGCGTCGTAAAGCACTTTCTCTTCTCCGTAGTCAGACAGCCCAATAAGGTTACTGTCAGTCTTTGAAACTACTGATACAACAAATGTTTGGAGTTTATACTTGCATCAAGCTTTAGTTTATTTTCTATGTCATGTCGTGACTTTGACCACAAAATGTACAACGATAGAAGCGTTTCCGACAGTTTCGGATATCGTATCCTATTGTTTTGCAATGTCACGGTTTATTTCCCCCAAATTAATAACTTATTGTTTTTGCTTGCATGCAGTTTAGTACGCAATTAATAAACTTGTCAGACTATGGTCTGGGTAGGATTACCACTTTTGTTCACAGCTCGCAATAATAAACTAAATATTCATTTGGAACACTACAGCTGTGCCTTCGTTTTTTTAAACAAGGCTTTATTTGTTGAAAATTTTGCTGAATCATGTAGGATTTTACATGTCAAGTAAACAGTAAATCAAAGATTTTGGGTTACAATCTATTGTACTCTTTTCATCTGTATTGAGCTGAATTGACATTTTATATTATTTTAAAAAGCCTTACGTTATTTTTGCGACAGTTCTACAATGAACGAATGAACTATCATTTCTATCACATGCCGCAAATAAAGTTTTTCAAAGAATGCCAAGATAATAGATGACTTGCGTGCGGTAATCCCATTAATTGCGACTTTTTGTATGTCTGGAGAAAATTTCATCGAATTGAAAATCAGCAAGTCAGCTTCTTACTTTTCAACAATGTTATATCGTTAGGATAATAATAATAAGCATGCAGAACAAGTTCCTCTTTCTCCTGTTAACATACTGATTGCGAGTACAATGAAAAAGTACTTATGTACCTAGTTTTCTACGAGGTATCGGTACTCATAGCTGGTAATGCAGGTTACGTGCCTGGGTAGAGTTTGGTACAACGTTAAAAATGAATAAATTCTGTCTTCTAATCTGAAAGAAAAGAGAACGTGCTAAGGTTACTTGAAGATCATGATATAAACCTGAAATGCATTCATGTAGCGTGTTCTATCAGAGTGTACGCTCAGAGTGTCTCTAGTACGCTCTGGTTCTATTGAACATCATTGAGCATGGATACTCAATACTAAACAAGGTACCTTCCATTTATATGAAATGGCACACAATGTTCTTTGATCATTTGATGATTAGTCAAATAAATTTGATTTTTACAATACTTTGTTGACTACAGACACGCCATGGGAACCAACAGTTCGTGGAAAAGGCATGGATATTGATGATTGTTAGCAAAATAAATTCCTAATTATATTTTCGTTATTTTCTATTACAACGTTTCCCCAACAGAATTTCTCTCACGAGTACACTTTTTGACAAACCGTTAATAAAAAATCAAAATGAAATACGCAACTCCAAATGTAAATACCTAATCAACTTCTGGTTTATAGTTCATGCTATAAACCAGAATGCTGTAGCCTGAAATCTAAGGTGGGATAGTATACCTGCAAATATCAGTTAGTCCATTTACCACTTTGCAATTTAACCGTATTTATGACCGTATGATGACTATTTTTAGTTGTGTTAAAGACTGATTTTTAACCAAACTCCGTCTCACCATAACTACATCACAGTAACGACACTTTTTCAAACACGTGCTGAATATGAGTAATGAGGTGTGCTATTTATAGAGTACGGCACTGTTGTGAAAAGTTTTTGGTCCAAAATAAAGTATACTACATATTTTTATACTCTACACTAAATTATGATTCTGCACTGGATGGATGTAACCGAGTTTATGATTGTAAGCAACTGTATTCCATCTAAATCCATTCACGTTGTAGCTGGAAATGAGTCTAGAAGACCAAACAAGTTATTTTTTTGTAAATTAAAAATATTATATTCTAGTCTATTTACAGATGTTATTGGTCGTTGACAGCATATGGACAGTATGAAGCAATTTAGTGTGTTGAGTAAAACACCCTGAGTACGAAATATATTTCGCGAACAAAACACTTTCTACAAGACTATGTTCTGTTAGTGTCATATTTCACAAGTTCAAAACGATGCGATGCAAGCAGCGTTTATAGTTATGGGATTTTCAGAACTGTGATTTATATATGCTAGAGTTTCCATGCTAACAATTCATATACATATTAACGTGTCAATCAATCTTCGTTCCATGTACTTGCACATACGTTCATGATGCTGCACAGACAGCAGCGTCTACTTTTTCATTTACGTATGCACTGCACAGATAAGAGGCTTCTTGCGGTGCAAAATTTTGTTACCTTCAAAAGAAAGCTTTCACTCACATGTGAAGTAATAACAGGCACTTGAAATGAAGAACGTGAAAATAAGTATTAATGTCATATTATACTTTGTTGTTTGAGTTGAGTTCCTGGTATTTGTCAACAATTAAGTAAAAGTGAAATACCTATTGCACAACATGATATTTCCGCATATCCGCATGAATGGCAGTACTAGCAGCACTGACAATTCTAACGTATAAAAATACACAGAAATAAAGCATCCGGCAAAGTTTATAATGAGGTCACGCTTTATAGCATGTGAGAGAACCATTTATTAACTACCGGAAGCATGTAATGCTTGAAAGGTAGTTAATGCGATTAAGTTGTTTGTCTGTGTATCTGTGTGTCCGTGTGTCAGTTAACACGATTACTCCTCTCCACGTTGACCAATTCGGTCCAAATTTTGTATGGAGGTACCTTAGGGCAATAGTAAGTTCGCTATTGATTTTGGGCTTCCAGGCCCCACCCCCAACAGAATGGTGGGGGGTAAGGCCCCACATACTTCCTTATGGGCAAAAATGTTTTATTCGCTTATCTGATATAGAATTTTACGCTGATCATTTTTTGTCACCGCACCATGGGTCAATTCGACCAACTGTCGGAGTGGTGGCTCTATGACCATCGGGGTCACGAAAGGGTCAAAATATATTATTTCGGAAATTCATCGAAAAATTCAAGATTAGTGTTTTGGAAGGTGAAGTGAGTGTCAAATGTCTCAAATTCACACACAACACGCTTCCGGTAGTTTTTTAATTCGGGTTTACACCCGTCCTAGTTTTTTATGCTACCGCGTTCTCCAACTTAATTACTTACATCCAACTAAAATCATTATCACATCCGTATCCTTTGTACAGAATGTAAAAGTGACAAACTTCGGTTTTCATGAAAGCTTAGCTGTTAGTGGCTTTTGTTGTCGATGATTGTTGTTATTTTACTATCTGACTATGATTGGCAGAAAGTTCTTTTGCGTAGGTAGCTTCAGAATTTAATTAAAGAGTGAGTAAAATGTGTGTGTAAGCAAAAAAGCTTTATTCTGCATAGACATGAAATGGTGTCCTAACGTAAATATGTATTTATATCAATTTTGAACCAAGAGATATTTTGAAGACAGCTTTTTAGTTCAATGACTCATCGAAATGGTAGTGTTTACTTTAGTTGACACTTAATACAATAGTACCACATTACACGACCCCGCAACGTGACTGAGAAAGTCTCTCGACCGTCTTATTTTCAAGTTTGACATTGAACAGCTAAAGTACGTCACAATGCAGATACTTTTGTAAGTTTCAAGATGGTAGGGAACAAACACGTTAACAACGCCTAAAGTCTTACAACGTGTAATTTGAATGGATTTCCTATTAGCAATTTCATCACAATGTAAAGATTATTTACATTTTCCAAGCATAAGGCATTATCCGACATCAGTTTAAAATCAAAATGTTGTTTGCTTTCTAAAAAAACTTTGTTTCAATATATGTATATGTAGGATAGAAAGATATTTTTTGCCCAATTTTGTTTTACGAGATACTGTAGTACCCATTATACAATGCATTCACTTTCACTTTTAACAAGGCGTTTATTCTCCGGTCATATCCATAGAAATGTATTTTTAAACGTTGCTCGGAGATACTTCGGCGAGACAAAAATGTCACTAGCGGTGCCAATGTAAATAGTTGTTGGCGAGACTGTTATCACTTCATCTCTTCTTTTTTTGTACAATGGGCTGTAGAAAAACTATCGCAGCTCCCGTTGTCCGATATCTTCAATCACTATTAGGAGAGGATTTACACTATATTCGCTCATTTTTTATTCATGACAGAAATAAACGCTGTCGGATCGCTGGAGTAAAAGTTATATTTATTATCCACACTGCAAACACGTGGTATATTATTTTCTTCACATCATGATAGAGTTTCTAGTCTTACCACAATAGACTGTGTGAGAGAAGATGGAGAAATATTATGGGATAATTAGTTTTGATAACTATGTGTATAGTGACGCTTGGTTGCGTCTCTATGCAGCATTTGCTAAGTTTAGTTGATTCCATCCAATATAAATGCAAATAATAAACGAAACCCATTACACGCATAGTATTATCCTTTCCCTCAGTCAGCAGTGGAGTATAGGTAGAAGCGGTAGTCGTAGTAGTAGTCTGCATTGTGAGCATTTCCTCCCCGATCTCCTGAGACGAGATTTGTATCATTTGGGAATATACAGTTTCCATTTGCCAACTGCAGCTTCCCGTAGATACGGTATAGTAATGTATGTACATATGTATATGTACTTTCACAGGGAGAATATAATTGAGAGACTAAAAAGAATGATAACAATGTGTGTGGCTGGCGCAACTCCTACAGAGAAACACGAGGCTTTCTCTTTCATAACGAAGCACTTTAATCAAAGAACCTACGACTTGAATTGAAAAGCCGACAACCGAGTGGTATGTAGCTTAGTGCAATACTCGTTATGGAATGTGCTTCTTATTTCATTGTCATCATCATCGGACTATAATGTGTCCTTTCAGATTATACACTGTCTAAAATGTCTCAGATGGAATTTCCTTTGGGGAGAAATAAGAAAACAATAATAAAAATGTGTACATATCACTTCGTTGGCTTTAGCCCAACATTTTTGTAGCAGCACTTTGTGTAAAAATGAAAGACGCGCTTTAACAACAGGACACAAGACAAAGGAATGGAGAAAAGGAAAACAGTTAAGCCATCTGCCGCGCTATCCCTTGGCTGTTAATGGTATCCTGACAGGATATAGATAAGAGCCACTGGAGAAAGTATACATTGTTTTTGATTTTTCTCGTTCATAAATACTGCGTTTAGAGATAAGGAAGCACAGCAGCACAAAGCATGATCGTTAATGCAAGGGATAAAATGTAAAAGTACATAAACCGTTAAGCTTATTTAGGTTCTGATTTTTATTTGCTTACATCCAGCAACCACATTGTTTTGATGGCACTATTCATTTGATTTCGTCGTGATGTTTACGATAAGAAATAAAAATATCCATATTGTTTTCACTATATTTATGTCAACAACACAATCTCTCGCATTTATATATTACAGTAGTAAAAGCTCTAGCTGTAAACAGCATGGTATACTTTTATTGGGATTTTATTACTCGCTATTATTACATGAACGGTCAGGGTTACTCGTTAAAATGGAATGTGAGTTGATATTTTATTTGAAGATTTGGAAAAGGGTTGAGTGTAGTTCAGAATTTATAGTGACATCACTTGACAATAATAACGGGAAATGACACTAAGCTGCATAGTGGTAAGTTCAAAGAGTGTTCTCAAGTTGTAAATTTCTCAATCTCATCAAGCCATTTTTCTTTGTCTTTCAAATAATTGCTCTTTTGCGTCACATCGTAACAGCAAGCACTCTTTAGATACAACAACACTATGATCCAAATGTGTGTCATTTTACGCTCCTTTCTTTGACACAACAATCGGAAAGATAAAATAAAAAATCTGAAAATAACAAAATATTATGACATCCCTGACAGGCCACTACCGACAACACACAAAGCATTACTGTAGGCAGCATGCGAAGCCTAGATTCAAACTTTCACAAACAAATCAAATCTAGTAAAACAATCAAATCAGACAGGTGTACATATATTCTATTCATAAATTCATGTGATCAGAGTCTGAAGGAAAACAACAAAACGAAATTGCTAACACCGGATGAAAGCGGGAAAGGAATGCTAGACTCGGAAACAAAAAAGCTGCAACACCTTGAGTGATGATGGTAATCGATTGTGGCATTGTATTCAATCCAAAACAGTAAAATATAGATGTCTACATGAAAAACGATGATTTATCAAGATACGCCTTGTCAATGATATATTGTGGTAGCGGTGAATACTGCTTTCCATGTAAAAAACAGGAAACCAAAGAATTTTTGGCTCAGAAAAGGAAGAAAAGGCA
Organism: Sinella curviseta; assembly: GCA_004115045.4. NCBI lineage: Eukaryota > Metazoa > Arthropoda > Collembola > Entomobryomorpha > Entomobryidae > Sinella > Sinella curviseta. Next base: position 34,867,330 of record CM023201.3, read on the forward strand.
AAAGGAGTGGAATCTTCCTAACTCGTATTAGCGTTTCTCGTCTTGGAGCCAACTTATAATCTACTTATTCCACTGACTTAAGTACAAGCCAGCTTACCTTGAAAGAAGAATAAGACCTTTTTCTTGCCTGTAAAAATTCTTCCCGTGGTTGTATCACTCCAGGGAAAAGATAGACGACCACATATTATTAAGCATAAAAATATACCTACTTGATGGCATGAATTATTCGAATGGAAATGCTTTTAGGGAATCAAAAAATTGAAAGAAAAAGATCTTGAAAGGGGGCCAACAAAAGATCTGCATATTGTATGATACTACATTCGCGCAAACTTGAGAATTTTTACAAGCCGTAAGCAAGACTTTTTTAAGGAAGCCATAATAAGGAGAGATTTTTTTTTCGTTTTGCCATTCCATTAAGCATGTCATGGCTTTTATTATTTTTCCATGCTTTTGTTCTTGGTTATTTTTAGGTATCCAAAGTATGCTTACACTTACCATGCTGTTGGCTATACGGACTGAATTGAGTCATATCATTCGTTGTCATCATTCTTATTTTGGCTCTCTTTTTTTATTTATTTCCTATCAGGTATCTTCAGCAGGAGGAAGATTGATTCGGGAGCGACGTCGCGTCGCGAAAATCCTTTTGGTGTTGGCACTAACTTTCGCAATCTGCTGGTTGCCATACAGTCTGCTTACACTGATACTGGATTTGAGCTCCAAGACCGATGAAAGTCGAGGGGATGCAGAGAACGATGACGTTGATGAACAGCTCGAGAACATTGCTACCAGCCTCCTTCCTTTCACTCTCCTTCTTGGCCATGTGAACTCTGTTGTCAACCCATTGCTTTATTGCTTGCTGAGTAAGAACTTTCGTAGGAGTGTCACAGATCTTATCAGGCATCCTACAAGGGCTCTTCGCAGTCGACAACAATTCAAGGTAAGGAGGATTAAGAAGAAGAAAGAGTACCTATATTGATATTCTACAGAATTCTAGCTCATGAGCTTAACAGTATCATTAGTATGTGTGTTATAATTAAAATCGAGAGTAAAAAAATTCTGGCGTACACAAAGCATACCATTTATCATGGTTGCTGACATTCTTATAATCAAATATAGGCATTTGGGCACATAAGCAGAATCTGAACTCTGTCTGAGAACAGCAATGTTTGGGTCCATACTTCCACGTGCCTACGCAAGCCATACAAAGTCAAAGTCAAGTTGTAAACATTTTGACACCTAATGCTGAGCTCTTGTTACAAGTGGCTACTACAATAATGTACACCTTTCTCCACTTTCTCCAAAAAACATCTTATTGCTAATAATACAGTGATGGTGAGTCAACAGAGCTCACACATCATCTTCCAGATTCAGCTACGCATGTAGGTATTACAAGAACAAAGCGAGACAAGCATCTCACAATAATTAGGGACATAATCAGTAATAGTGATTAATACAACGATAATACGTCATCCTGAGCACACAAGACAAAGATGATATATGAGACAGAGATTGACACTGATGACAATGTAGTGCAGTGGTAGCACGGCCATCCGGTTAATGGTTAGCGGGCGCGTAAGCTTGGGTTCGATTCCACCCATTGTCGCTTCATTTTTAGTCTCTGATCTTATAGATCATAACTGGTGGAGAGTGCTCGTAAGATCAACCTACCTTCTCAAGCCAAGCCGAGTAGACTCAAAGTTAAAAGTTAATACAGTGACGCCTCCTTACAAGTAATCAAAGCAATTAATTCAGTGCAACGAAATAAAATAATTAGTGACAGAGACACATAAGTAGTTCCCAGTTTCAGCGTTAAAAGGGGCGATAGTAGTGATGGTGAGTCAACAGAGCTCACACATCATCTTCCAGATTCAGCTACGCATGTAGGTATTACAAGAACAAAGCGAGACAAGCATCTCACAATAATTAGGGACATAATCAGTAATAGTGATTAATACAACGATAATACGTCATCCTGAGCACACAAGACAAAGATGATATATGAGACAGAGATTGACACTGATGACAATGTAGTGCAGTGGTAGCACGGCCATCCGGTTAATGGTTAGCGGGCGCGTAAGCTTGGGTTCGATTCCACCCATTGTCGCTTCATTTTTAGTCTCTGATCTTATAGATCATAACTATACGTAGTGGAGAGAAATTGTGAAGTTGTTCAACATGAGTACAGTACAGCAGGTGATGATGCCAATGAAAATTGGAAACATTGAACATTCATCTGAAGTCAATGATGCGTGTTGCTCTCTTCCAGCTGCCACCATCATCATTAAACATGTTCACACTGCAGTACCCTTATAATTGGTCGTTGTTGTTGTTTTCGCAATAAAAATTGCTTTAGAATTTCTTTAGAACCGCAGATGTTAACAAGGACCTGGTTGCATAATATCATAATCAAAATACACATTATTGTGCCTTCTGTGTACTGCTGCTGAGATCCTTTCTTTTGAGCTGTTCTGGACCTGAAAGAACTTTCTATTTCCGTTTACTTTTTTGTGTTTCTTTCTTTTCTCTTTTCTATGTATTTTATCCTGCTTGGCAAATAGGAAAAGAAGTTGTAAAGCAGCCTGTCAAGCTTAATGAAGTGCCAGTACAATTGTTCTCTGTGAGTAGAATGGTGGTTTTGTTTGCTCGTGTTTTGATTCCACTTGAAAAGTTGAGATAATAAGAACAGTTGTTGCATCATCTTCAGATATGGGCATATATATGTATATAGGTGACTGAACTTTTCGTGTTTGTCTGAATCTGAATACTAGACGGTAAAAAGACAAAACAGAGAAGGCATTCACTTCTTCTTTATTCCTACTTATTATTATTCTTATTTTTAGAGTTGAACTATCTTGTAAGAACGGTACAAGAAAATTCTGCCCTAAAATAAGATTATTTTTATACTTTAGAAATCGAAAATGTATTTTGCTACCTACTCACTACACTACACTCCATTCAGCAAACCACAGTCGGCCGCATATGTACACAGTGGAGTAAAACCACGGAGCATTTTGGTTTCACGCTTTCATGAATAAACATTTTTTACAACCTGGGAAAATCGGGGAATATGTATATATTGGGAGGTGATGGTGGGCGTTTGTAAATGTTATTAAAATGTCCTACGCTCCAGGGAGCAATAATAAAATCAAAATTCAAAAACTGAATGAATCTGAACAAGATCCCACGAAATGAAAAACTGCAGCGAGTTATGCTTGCCTACTTACCTGTGTTACCAACAGCGCGCCATTAAACTTCGCTTAGGTGCACACTCTTGTAGTCGCTGTCACACGTTATTTTTCGAACAGAATCTAGAAAGCACATATTGTCATGATATTGAAAAGAAGTGAAAGTCATGCTGTACAGTCTATTACAGTGTTTGAAAGAAACCAAGAAATTTCGGATGACATAAGTAGCACAATGGATGCTAAGCAAGCCGGTGTTTCATTCAACTCTGTTGTACTTAAATCCCTCGTCAAATATTTATTCGTTGATATTCTCTGCCTTTCTCTTCACTATGTAATCTTCATTATGGCACGGTGGTGAGGTGAAGCAGTTGTTAATGGCGGTTTGGTGTTGGGTATTAAAAATTCAAACTTCGTCTTGTTACATCATCAAGAAAGTTTCCTCCGCCCACCAACAACGTTCCCCTTTATGGGTGGCAAAAACACAATTACACAGTATGCCGTACTGAAGGTGCGGAAATAACAATAAAAGTGTCTCTCTCTTATAGAACCAGAATAATATGCTTTTAATGAGTCTAATTTTGTCTTCCATTATTTCCGGTCAACAAACTCACTTCCTGCTTGTATGTATTTCAACAGTAAAACTGGCCTAACAGTTTGGAAACTTTTTAAGCATTGTTTGTAGAAAGTATCAATACGTTTCATGGGAAATAAACTTTTTACGAGAAAAGCTCCAGGCATTACCCGTGTAATTCCTAATATACGGCAGGCTTAGATAACAGTCGGAGGTACAGCAATGGAGGTCAAACGTCAAAAACTTCCACACACTCATTGTCAGAATCAGAAGCTAAATATTTTTTTGGCTGAAAGAAAGAAACTTTTAATAGGATGCTCCCAATGAAAGTTAGTAACGTGAGGTGTATGTATTTTGGAGTTTCACTTGTTCCCAGTGAATTGTATCAATCTGAACACAATTCTTGTCTCTATTTATGTCTTTAACCTGATATTTCATAGCTTCTTGTATATAGACGACAGAAAACCGCTATTGTTGTATGAAGACTAAACTGTTAGTTTTCCTGATCATAATGGAAGCAAATAAGGAGCATTTCAAGGACTTATCTTATGAAACATATGTATTTGCTGAATTACAGATAAATTATTATGGGGTATGACTTAAAGTAGGTGCTTCAAAATGTTTCCGTGCATTTAATTTTTTATAGGCAGTAAAATATGGGATCGTTGATATATATGCATTATTTAATAATTTGGTAGACAAGCAAGTAAAAAATTACAGAAAAGTATATTGGTAAATACATACATCATATATGTCTTAGCTATAAATAAATTTATGCTAATTTTCGAATGGATAAGGAAAAATGACTTATGACTTATATTTAAGACCACAGACGCAGTCGAGTGGAGATGCATAATTCAGGTATTTTCTACCTGTATACCTTATGTTTTTGCAACGGATATTTGATTCTGGAGGGAAAAATAAAGCGCAAACACGCAAAATCTTGTACTAGAAATAGAAATGTTGAAATTTTGTGGGGGTAGTTGTTTACAGGAAAAGTAAGATTGCCATTGGCCAGGTTACATAAATATGGCTGGCCTTGATTTCTGTATTTTTTTTAAATGCCCCAAAGACATTATTGTTTTTACATATTTTGCAGACATCTTGAGTCATTAAACTTTAAGTTTGCGGACAGCCGTCGGCATGAATTTTTTTTGTCGTCTACCGATATGATATGGTTCGACTACTGGTGACGACAGCTTTCATCAACTTTAACTTTAGTTTTCAAGGTTAGTCATGCGGTTTCAAGGTTAGTTTGCCCAGTGCGATACGCAGAGGAAAACAAGCGGTTTCTCGTACTCGTAGTCATACATTTATGAAAAACTCTAGCTTAAACTATGAGATGGTAGAATGAAGCAAATTTTGGCTGTGCAAATGTTCAATCAAACAGTGTGGGCACACTGTGGGTTGTCAGTTGACGTACGGTACGGTGCTCTCAGTGAGTACAAACCAAGAGTTATTTAATAAATAGATAATAGTATTACCATGTAGTAAAGTAAGTAGTACCATCCTGAATAATTAAAAGTACTTAAATTCACATTATCGTTGTGAGTCTTCTAAAAAGTATTATATTATGGTATTCTGACGTTGTCAGATACGCCAGAGAAACGAATTACGTACTTGTATTTCTTGCGCCAAAACGAAACGAAACTGGTGGCTGGAGCTACACGTTGGCCCTTAAGGCAATATTGAATATTAGCATGAGCATCCTTTATATTATCATGGTATGTACATATGCATGCTGACAAAAACCTATAAAGACAACAGAGGACTTTCCTTTGTCAACAGCAGAATCCGAATGTACAAAAAAATCTTCATTATTATAAAACGGCAAACTTTTTAAAGTGTTTTCTTTAAAGATTTGTCAAGTAAAGAAAGAGTACTGCATAGTTTTGACAGATCTTTCCATTCTCAACGGACAAATATAATTGCGAAAAGCCGTTTATTTTACATATGTATATTATTACTCTTTAATTCAAGAATATAAGCACGTCGACTAATAAAACTTTGTCTAATAAAGTAAGGCGTTTGCAAATTAACGTAAAGGTAGGTCGCTCACGGCACTACAACAATAAATAATAAAGCGAATATGAGTTAAGGTCCAAGGATTTTCGTTTCATTCTCCTAAATCATAGCTTCACATAATACAACTCAACATTAAAATGGATTCTAATGCAAAATGACCTGTTTAGATATGTAAGTTAATAATGCAAGGTTTCTTATACTTTGTCACGCAGCCACTTGTAAATACTCCTACAACTTGTTAAAATTCCTTTCACGACCCACAACCTAGATCCGTAAATCCACTTCTTTTCTGAACGTAGAGAGCCCAAACTTTCTCACGAGCCCGTTTATCTCGGAAGTTTTACATTTATTAACGTGTGACCCATCTAAAATACAGCAACGGCTTTGTGCATAAAGATTGCGGTAGCAAGAACACCCACACATCTTAAAAGCAAACCGACCACCCAAGCAACACGCATAACGCTTAAGTAAATCTCTTGTTTTCGCTTCCGGTGCTATTTTGCACAAGGAACAATGCTGTAGAAGGGAAAGCGCTTGCTCAACGGAAATGTTAAGGGGAAGGAAAACAAGTTTTTATTCTCTCATAAGTATTTATATAACATTCCAATCACGACTACGGTTTCGCAAAATCTGAAAGAGAGGAACAGTGGCAGTGGTGCTTTTTTAGTGGATAAAAAATACAGACTTCTCTTTTTACTTCTTTTTCTGATCCCTCTCCTCAATTATAATATTGAAAAGTATAAATTACCAGGCGTCTCTTTTGCGTTTCGTGCCTTTTCAGTTCGATTGAACTTGCATGATGGTGTAAGTGTAGTTGAAAGAAGAGAAGAAGTCACTGGAGAATAAAATGGGGAAGGATATCAAGTATAAGGTTGCATCATTAATGTAATGGGCTTGTAGGTATTCATGTTCATTTATTTAATACGTAAGAATACAAGCATGCTTTCACAATGTACGAGAACCAAATAATCGTCGTCTAGAAAATCTCCTTTCTTTTCTCCTCCTCTCTTATTGCTCATGGACAAAGAGAAAGTAAAAATAGTTTTTGTCCTCCTTCGTTCGTTCCTCTTGTGTTTGAGTTAACAAATCCACCTATCGTCCTCTCTGATGAGTTGATCAATTACTGTAGTTTTCCGTTTACGATGGTCCTCCCCATCGCATTGCCTTGTAACATGGAGTACCATCTTCTTTCTTTTGTTACATAGGTACCTAAGTCACGTCATCCGATCATAACATGATCATCATGATTCTCGTAATTTTTTTTGAAAGTTTGCCACTATACCTTTATTTCGCATCACTATTTTTCTCAATATTTCGTTTTCGTACACAATGCATAAAGTTTTAGGTCCTAGCAAAGTGCCAAAATAAATAAGGATATCTCTTCACGGTCGAGTTGACCTTCGCGAGTTGTGTGAAATGTTCAGAGTGGAAGAGCGTGATTATTCCGAAAGGTGCAATAAATATGAGAAAATCCTTCTTGTCCTTCGGTGAAAAGTTGCTGAGCAAAGAAAGGATTAGTAGAAAGTCAGTCGAAGAGAAAGTTTTGTGTGACATGACCGTAATATTTATCATTGAAAAATATATCATGTTCCCTCTTTTCTCTTACTTTTTAGATTCGGATGACATTTCGCCGTGATCCACGCCAATCTGCTGAGCAAAATAGTGCTGACAATAAGCCAGCCGCATGTCGTCCACGAAATCATCATGCTCCAGAGCCTCCACCACCTCTTCCGACAGCAAGCAACTCAAACGGGTCCCGTGGGGAACCACAGGAAATTTGCCTACAGGAGTTGCCAAGATCCTCAAATGCTAGTACCAATGTCAGCCATCACCATCATCATCATCATGGGCTAAACCAAAGGGGCGGTGACCATGCTATCGTTTCATATTCCCCTTCATCAAGTGGATACAGTTCCATCCGATGCTCTTCAGATAATATCTGCTCCGCTGTCCACTGTCACTCAACTCAGTATCCTTACTTCAACAGTGGCAACAGTATTTGTGCCGCTAATGGACCAGTTTCTTCACCAGTTGGAAGTGGGTTTGTTAGTTGCAATGGTGGTGGTGCTATGAGTAGCAGTGCTTGCAGCAGTTATCATCATTATTGCACCGCTACTAATGGCATTCATAGCAGTGGATATTCCTCGCCACCATCGTCGGGTTCTTCTGGAACGTCATTGGTGTGCTGTGGTTCGTGCCATTCGTGTCATGGACATGCTTGTTGCTTAAGCTTTCCTGGGAAAAAAGGTATGGTTTCGATGGAATGTCGTAAGGTGCATGTGCCGTCGACGATAAGGGAGGAATCCGAGTCATACCAAAGTCAACGGTCCAAGTCAGTCACGTCAGGCAAGTCTTTTAATACTTGACAACGACAGTGCACTCCAGTGTAAACTGGTATAAGGTAGGCGGATGTGCAGTAGTGTAGGTAAATATAACATGACATGGCAAAAAATGAGAATGATGAATGGAGGAATAGGTTAAATGGGAGACTGGAGACTGCGATGATAATATGATGATTTACGATGAGTTGGATACTTTTGAGAGGATTAAAGGCTTTCATTTCTGCCATCGCATTAGCGTCACAATTTCAACTCTGCACGTTATGGGCTCATCCTTCAAAGGATAAAAACGGTGATTGGAAGCGTTCCTAAATAAACGTGTTACGCAAAAAGATTTAAATGGGTTTTGTAGGAAAAAAGAATTTTTGAGAGGTGTTGCAAAATTTTCGAACTGCGTAGTAAACACTTATCCAGACGAATATTAAGGTTGGTTCTAAAATTAATACTTTTTGTAGGCACCCCTATTATTTTCGCTGTGAGCGTGTGCACGTAATCCTCAAATTCAATTTCCCAATCATTGTAAGAGATTAATGTTTCCATATTTCAGATGGACAACGATTCAAAGGATTCATGGTTTACTTGGTGTTACGGTTTGGTGAATTTTCTCTTGCAGTTTAAACGATTTCATTTATGAATAGTTAATAAGTAGGCAGGTAGGTATATATTATATATATTTATTTTAAAATTAAAGCATAGTATGGAACCCCGAACCCCTTATTTCAGCCAAGTCGATAGTATATACGTTAGGTCAATACTAGTCCGTGTTCTGTATTTACTGTTTTCTCGCTAAAAGCGTACGAGCTTCGGAGGAACACTTTTACAAATTACAAATCGGTATAAACTTAAACTATATTGTACTTTCACCAGACTAAATATACATACATATATCATGCCAATCATTTATTGCAACAACGCAAGCGAAAAGTGTGCGTTTTTATACCATAAATGGTATTTTCTCAACTTTGGTGGTGCTCATGATGATACGGGTACTGTATAGTTAAAACAATAGGTAACAGTATTTAAATTATAGGACCTCACAAAATAAAGCATACCTTCGTTTAGCATGCCAGTAGGCAGATATCTTCCGAAATATTGTGCTCCCTTGATCGTTTGTTTTAGAGGGGCTCCAAAAAACATGACTCACTGTAAATGTAAGTTGGTTACCGAGTATGCATGCCAAGTACCTTTTATAAAAAAGTAGTATGTATTATATGGTATGTAGAATTTCAATCGATACCGAGGAGATATACTACATAACTTTATAACATGGTGTTTTAAATGTAGACGCTATTATTGCTATTGCGCCATAAAAATGTCAAATGTATGTATATAAACTGAATTGCAGTAGCATGTATAGGTGCTCAAAATACACACATGTATCATAGATTCCAGCATGGTTAAGCATATAGGCACACTTTTACAGTTCATAAAACTAATTTGGGAAACTGATAAAATGCAGATGAAATGGTTTTGTAGCATGCAGACGAATCGTGTAATATGGTGTCAGGGGAGCTTAAAATTTGCAAGACTGCACACCATAAAATTATTGAATTCGCGTCCTGATTCGTAATATGAAAGTGGTTTATAGAGAGACCAAAATGTATCAGAGATTACCAATATATGGCAAATTATGTACATATGTAGGTATACGTAGGGAATAGTTATTTGGCATGACTCCTTGACTGCTGAAACACTGTTACTTGGTGGGTTGTGCAAGGCGTGTGGTCGATGTACCACTGATGAAGTAAACTCGACTAGGTAGTCATGTCATGTCAAATGAACCGTGTGGTGAGTGAATGCAAGTAAATACATGTAGTATGATGTATGGTTTGGTTGGCTAATTGCAGATTATGGCCTGATTGTAATTTTCGTATTGTTGTCGTATTCACAGTGACAAACTTTAGTTCTTTCTGAGAGAAACCAAATGTGAGGAATATTATACTAAATGTACCTTGATGTTCTTAGTTAAGGAAGAGAATCGTATATTAATGTAAAAAATTTACAGAATGGAATATGGAAATGCGAACAAAACTTACTAATGATAGTTTATCAATTCTGATATTCGGGATGTGAGTGTGTAATGATGAACCAATTATTTATAATGTGTGAAAATGAATGTTTTGTGTTGACAGTACTCACCATTGTGTAAGCCGATTAAATTTCCACATTATTATAATGATGTATATTTGTTACAAACTGACTAATTTGTATAAACAAAGACTCAAAATTCGTACTAACAAAACATATTTATAAAAACGAACAAAGTATTAACTCAAACTTAGAAAGTAGAATTAAAACATATACACATACATAATATATATTTCGATTGTCGGATGCGGATTTTATTCTACTCTTTGTATCATATTATTTTTCTTGTAATTGGATACTGAAATTAAGGAAACGAGTCTGTAAACCGCGAACATGTCAGTATAGCTAATGGAAAAGCGTTAAAACGTTTTATTTCTCCATTTCTCATAAAAAGTAGGTATTAAGTATTATTAACTAATATCGACTAATATTAGCATTACTTATAAAGTCATGAATTTCAATTTGTTTGTTATAAAATGAGATTTTCTATGTGCAGGTATATTGATGTTGTGGTGGTGGTGTGAATTTATGAAGTATTGTCAATAAACTGTTTGTGTCATCAACTTAACTTTTAATTAAATCATTGTTTTATTGAGTTGCTGCTGCTTTATTTTCCATGTTTTGCTGAATAATATTTGATTCCATTAACCGTCGTACTTCGAGCGTATTTAGTCAGTAAGTTTCCTACATTTTGAGACGGTGGTGCAAATACTTGAATAAATGGAGAGATTTCATCCAATTTCCATCGTCGTTTCGTTTCAAAAAGTAGACCTAGTCTTTCTGTAAACACTTCTGATAGGTTGTGTTCGGGGAAGTGCCAAATAAGAGGAGGTGAGCACTCTTGATCGAAAACGGCTATTCCACTTAACTGGGTCAAACTCACGTTCAGACCTGAACCAAATAAAAACAACGTCAAGGTAAACAAGGATAACTAATACATTGGATGCTACTCACATGCATACAATTGCTAGCATTTGCCTCAAAAATTGAACATCTCAACAAGCCATACCTTCTGGAACACTCTCTTGCCAAACTTTCATGAATTCCTTCATATTGAACTTTCCCATCGACTTGAGTAACGTTTCTCCGAGAAATCTGCATACTTCATGTTCCTTATATGTAAATTTCAACTTGGAACTACTTGCACCAGGTTCTACAACATATTATAATTGGTACAAATTAAAGAATGGTTTTTAATTAAATCTTAAAACAAAACGTGGCCTTCTGCATAAAATTAGATTCTAGTTTGTACAAAGATTCCAAAATACTAACCTGTAACAGGCTCAAAAAACCACTGGAAAATTTTCTCCACGAACGACGACTCAGCAAGAACTAGCAAAGCATCAATAACTACGTCCTTGTCGATTTCTTTCGGATGCCATGTATTTTCGTCGACGCAATTCAGAACTTGTGAGAAAATTCGAAATAGGTAGTCGTCCTCCACAAGACGCAGCTTTCCTAATAAGAGCATACAAAAAACGGATTAGAATTTCTTCCCCTAAGAAATGGACTCTGCGTATTGTAAAAAAAATCATTCAGAAAGCTATGTGGGACAAAATGTGGATGTCTAAAACTAGACATAAATAGGATTTTTTAAAGCATATAAAACGAAAACAGAATACCAGTTATGATTCCTAATAAGCAAAATATCACATGAAAATATAAATCAAAGGCAGTAAATTTAGAAATAAGTTGAAATTGAGTTTGAAATATAAAATTTTTGAATTCACAGGAATACACGAATCCATATCAATAAAGGAAGGACTAAAAAATAGGAAAGCACGCAAAGCAGTCGATTTCATTCTTCTTTGTTCATTGATTCTTGTTCAATTAATTTTGCATGCATGTCATGCCTGGATTGCGTTTTTGTGTCAGTATCATGCATCACTACTCACTACATCAATATCACTCCGATTCAAGTATGGCTGGTGAGGGAGCATTCTTCGTATTCATTTTTATTACATAATATATGAGAAATTCAAATCCATTTGAATTCGCACGTATGTATTTGAGTTTCATGTCGGGTGAAATAATTTAATTTCCTTCATTTTACTCTCAGCATTACTTACTTGAAGAATGTGAAACCATGAGGTGAAAACCATGTTTCACATTCCCCCGTCATATGTAAAGTATGCTTCGCTAACCAGATAATGTCTTGTCTTTTGATGTACTGGACTGGGCACATATGCATATTCTCCAGAAATTGAAAAGACTAGCAAGACGCTTGATTTTCAAGAGAAAGTAATAAGCTATAAATTATATTATGGCACAACTGAGCATGAGAAAAGGTTCGACATCAAATGCCACTACAAAGTATGCAGCCAAACAATACGCTGGAATAAAGACTACAAACAAGAACTTACCATCCAGTTCAAGTACCCTATTTTCTTCCAAGTAGTCGCGAATTTCCTTCTCACTCGCAGATACCTTCTCCATAAGAGTGTTAAGAGTCACAGATTTATAAGCATCTTCGTCTTGCTGGAATGAAGTACATAATTATTGAAATATAAACTTATCCTGTCTGATGATTGAAGAGTTTTGTTATGATTTAATACAATATTCCGTGATAATTTAATTGTTCAGACTATTCTTGTCTTCGCATAAATCAAATTGTTCGCTATTGTACGCAATATGCATTCGTCCCAATAAAAGCATCGAATACTATTCTGCCTACGAAGCTCTTCATTCTTATTAGGTGTAACGTTAATGAATAATGTGGATAATAAAACATTCAATTCAAGGAATTTAGTTTACCACTGTTCCATCATATTCCGTTCCAGCAAGGATAAAACGAATCCTGGAGAGATTGGGACGCATTCGCTTCATTTCCAGGTACGAGTGAGAAACTTCAAGAATCTGAAAAATATGCCAACAATTATTACTGCCGTTATTATCGTCATTTTTCATGCAAAACTCCTAAGGATGAAGCATGCATTTGATTAACATCCATCTTTTATGACATCTGCAAATTTGTTAATTAATGCTGAGCCGGGTGAATGATGAGGATTTTTACCATTTTACCTATTTCTCTTGCAGATACACGTCAGAAATTACTACTATGAATTAGCAGAAAGTTTCTTACCATGCGGGAGTTCACTCTGAGAGAGAAAGCGTCGTCATTTTCCTTTTCTTCAAGGACACTATCATTCATTTCTGTTGTTGAATTGAGTGATGTGTTCGCGGAACCACTTGGTGATTTTGATGTTGCTGAGCTTGTAGATCCAGTGGGTGATTTTAGATCTGGCATTTGCAAATCTCGAAAAAGCAATAATGAATTGGATGTTTCTGCTTCTTTTATTTCATAAGTTTCACTGTCGGTACACAGAACTGCCGAGTCGTTTTCATCCCCTCTAAAAACTAGACTGGAAATAAATAAAGTAAATAAACTTTAGTCATAAAATATTAACTAGTTCTTCTTCATGAATCACTTTTCTTATGACCTTATATACTTTTCTCTTGATTTGATTTTTTCCTCTTGAAAAAGGCATACAATTTCGAAATCATAAAATTTTCTAATTAGTCTTGTTTTATACAACTTCACTTATTCCTATTTTGTGGAAAGAAACTAATAGGAATTATTAGTGCAAGTAAGTTACAGTGTATCATTTTAATCCCAACCCATGATCTGATTTCTTTCATTTCCAATAATTTCTTATATGTACCTACTGTCTTAATAATTTCTAGGCGTTTTGAGGCATATATGTAAAATGTAGTCTGCTCTGCTACTGTTAATGGCAAAAACCATTTTACGGGAAATGAATAATGCAATGCACAGAAATTGAGATCGAAGTACTGAAAGTTATACAAAGTAAAGCACGTTCCAAAAATTCCTATTCCAACATTGGATATACATATAACTGGTGCAGCAGAGTAAAAATTGCAGCAATCATGCCAATTTAATCCAAGAATTTGGATTCTGGTCGGATTCTGTTATCTAGTGTCGACTTAGACAGATAGCTGGTTTAGACATTCCACGTGAATACTGAGAATGACAGGAAAATCCCTAAAATCTGCATACCTAGACAAATACCTACATGAATAAGAACACGGGTGGGCTAAATGGCTTTTGGGCATACCGACACCATATTCAATATTATACTATGTATCAAACACAAATTAGAAAGAAACAAAGAAAGTAAAGGGGCCAGCCTTTTTAAACAAAAACTTACATTTCACCAGTTTGGACGCTTTCAAGGACACCTTTGTCCAACTGCAACAAACGGAACTCGGTTGAGGAAAAGTGTGGGTCGAAGAGAATCTCCTAGGAAAGGAAAGGAAACAAAATTGAAAGCCAGAACCATGCAGTGTGTAATGTCCGTAAACCTTATACAGAGCACTGAAGTGAAGTTTGGAATTGCAAACTTTACCATGTTTCAATAACCATTGACCACGTATATGTACCTTACTAAAGAATGGAGCGGAGGAGTCTTGTTTTAATTACATGCCTTTCTTTCTATCTGCTTCAAATTAAACAACTAAACTACATATTATATAATACTAGCTCCTAGAATTCCACATTGTTGCCAATAATAATGCAAAACTGGCACAAACTAGTACAAAGATGTGAGAAAAAGGTTAATCAAAATTAGTTACTCAAGTAGAAGTGCAAACTCTACTTTACGAAACTTTGACAATACTATTACGTGACCGTCACTACTGGCCGTCATTAGCATAAATTATGTCATCATCATTCATACATCATATGAGCATACGGCATGTAACGAAACATAGTGGCACATTTTACTAAATATTCACGTAAAAGTATGACATGTGATGACTCATCAACACTCAACTCACTTGCGTCTCTGATTGAATATCCATTTTATCCAACTTGGCTGCTTCAAGGACTTTCTCCACATCCTGGACCGTTCGTCCAGACGTTAGCGTTTGCTCCTCCACTAAACCTACGACCGACTCCTCCACATCCATTTCCTCCCTTTGCTCTTCCGTTGCTGAAACCGATGGCATTGTGGTTGGTTATAGGACGAGTTGGGTAACTGGCAACTGAGCAAAACAAACAAACGGCCAACAACAACTGCTGCGCCGTTGAAACCCAAATCCCTGATACACCCTCCTTTGGCACGGCACTGGCTACTAATTAGTTATTGTTTGTGTACATGTAGGTGTAAGCTATTATCTATTATTAACAGCAGCACCACCGACGTTAAATAATCGCCCACCGAGCACAACAACCAGTCCTGGAAAATAGACACAGAGGACCTTGGAGAAAACTTGCTGTCACACAAACACAAGCCAGCTGGCAACTCTGAATCAATCCAATCCCTGATTGATATCCAATGCCGTAACCTGAACCCGATAACCTGACACTTGACACAATGTTACAACTACAACAAAGTATTTCTGGCTTCCAGAACTTGTGACGCTTTCACTTTGGCACAGCTACAGCCTTATAATCATCATCATCACAATTGCAATTCGCCTACATCTATTTGATTTTCTCTTGTCATTGTCATCCATTAACTTTTCCGACTGATTCCAATTTCCATCCCGACTTTCCGAAACACAAACTAACGAAGTCAGTCATTCATTGCATTAAACTTCGATAAAAATGAAAACATTTAATGTAACCATGCTCAATTAAAAAAAGCATGGAAATGCACTAAAACGAAACCTATTCACGTGTACTCTTTTAACTCCCACTGTTACGTATAATGTTGTGTTCTGTGGGTCGGGACATGCCATGAGTGACATTTACAGTTAAATGATAAATTGATGTTTTGTTCTATAGAATTAATTAATTAAGCTCGGATTTGCCAGCAAAATGTTTTCTGTTGTGACAGATGATGATAGATTGAGTTCATTCAGAACACAAAACACATTGTGTCAGATGGATCACTGGCCGTGTTAGCGCCAAGCTTTGCTTGAAAACATCCCACCAAGCAAGGCGCTGCTCAATAGGTGTTCATTCATGAAGACAGCTACTTACAATACACACACGGCTTTACGACAAGCAAGCGGAGTGGAATGAACAAAGAACGATGATGACGCGATGATGCGAGTGAAGCCAACCAAGCAATATAGAATCCATATTATTATTATGGATCAGCAAGGCTGCCCGTCAAGAAAAATCATAATTCATGATGTATGATTTTTTAATAATGTGATTTGCCAAAAAATCACACTTTGAAGATTCTAATAATTTATCATCGATTTTATCCACGTGTTTTTTCTGTATGCACTTATAATTTTGCCATGTTGGCTGCCGAAGCAGTCGAGGAAGGAATTAGCTCTTTCATACAGCAACATTAATAAGAAAAAGATGGATCCAACAGGAGAGCCGTGCTTAACACTTATTTTTGTTTTCTAAAAATTTAATTTCAATTTAATCTCACAGTGATGATAGGAGGGACTTGCAGGTGATCAGGAACCGGTAACTTTCAGACAGAAAGGATTCGTTACACACATGATTGATTTATAAAAGTTGATAAGGGGGTTTCTGATCTTCATTTTTATTAATTCTAAATATAAGTTGCTAACTTATTTTCAGGCAAAGTTCACAGGATAATGTTACAGAAATTATTGTATCTCACTGTTATTAGCAACACTTCAAAGCAACATCAAATATAGGTGACATCAAAGCCAGATCATGAGATATTTAAATTAACGTCACTACCAGTAAATTTTAAGACATTCGCTTGAAAGCGAAAAGAAAGACTTCCAGGTTTCAGTTGACAGATTTGGATGAAGCAGAAACTATTACTATGAGCCCCCGGTGAACATGCATAATACATAGAGGAACCTGCATAATACATACTAAAGGTTCGAATCGAGCAATGATTTTAAGATGGAGTTAGGAAAGATAGGCAAAGAAAGAATTCCTAAAGTCAATATGAGCATAGGCCCTACATTTCAGATACTACATGTGGTGAAAGTCATGCGGGATAGGTGAAAAGGCATTATCTACAGAAACTGGAAAGCATTAAGGCGAATATACAAAATACGACTTTATGAAATGAAGTCAAAAGTCAATACTTCAAAGAAATCTTACGAGCTGTGAAGTGTGGTAATCATGAATTCATGCGTGCATGAATCCCACATCTACTCCGCAAATACTTCTTAAGACAAAGGGGTATAATAATATTTAAGTTTCTCAATAAAACGGTGACGTACTCGGCCTTCATGCATGACTCATTTGAACATATGAACACTATTGAATAGGTATATACTAAAATATTTTATATGGATATAACGCAGATACATTTATTTATATGGAATTGCAATCAACAATGTATACAAAAAAGGTAGCAAAAACTGCATTGCACTGAAAAATGAATTGAAACACGTGTACTTGTTTAAGAAAATAAAAGGTTACTCAACCAACCCAATTTTCCAGTTGCCCTACAACCCTTGAAGAAATTGTTTGCGTGGAATAAAGCGTGATAATGCGACAGGAAGTGCAATTCTAAAAATGTCGGAGAGAATACTAGCTAAATGGAGGTTGAGTATCATTTTTATGAATATTTGTCTTATGTTGTATGTATATGCAATGTAGAATATAAAGTGCGCGGCATGGCAACTGTGTCTCTGCAGCTTATCTCGAGGTCGAGAAGTGAGAGATAAAAAGCATTTTCCGTACACCATCGTCATTTTATGATGATATATGAAAACGGGAAAAGTTAATTCATTCCACCATTTCCGTATGGGAGATGACATGGCAACCCATTCACCTTTAAATACAATTTGATCATGTTGATGCAAACCTGAAACCATATAATTTATAGGTCTTTTGCATGCTGCAAAATATTTAGTTTGAGGGATACGGCTTCCACTACCATTCTGTGCGGTTGGTTGGTGCGGATGATCCTTCCTAGAGATAAATGTATATTTTAGAGACAATAATAAAAACGAATTGATTGAAGTAGACTAATGGAAGAGGAAATATAATGGAATTAGTTAATAAAGTAGTCTCTGGGGAAAGTCGAGGGAGAAAATCTTCGTGGGTGTACCGTGAACGTAAGTAGAGTAAGATGTACAGGAAAAAGCAATGAGCCAAAACTAGGAGCACAGAGCAAGACATTGTACATACCTACTTACCATCAACCATTCACTGTGCACGACCCCTTCTTGCTAAGTATTATTCTGAATGATAATATACGAAGGAATGAGTGACTTCATAAATGCTTTTTCCTAAATTGAAACTGTTTAAGTTTAAGATTGTATGGCATACTGAATGCAATATTCATGTAATTTAAGTAATGCTAACAACACCAACCAACAGTGCAATTCAGAGAATTTATGCGGTTGAGTACATGCATATATACACTACAAATACAAATTTTGTATTAATTTCTTACTATATGCTGTAAATTTTATCAATATCATTTCAATCCATTCAGATGGTCGTCTCAAAATAGGTAACTGATATGATTCCAGAAAAGTGAAACTGTTGGAAACTGTTCCGGCAGTCTGTTTATGACTATGCAAAAATAAATTGGTTATGCGTTGTGTAATATTACGTTTATGTTGTTGGTTGAGCTGTAGTATTATTTTATGCCATAAAAGGATCTGTTCGATTCAGTATGAGTGATAACTGGCTAGAGTCTGGGAGTGTTATGTAGTAGCTACAGAAAAACAGTTGCAGAATGATTGAGATTAAGACTACCCGCTGTTCCAAATGTTATTGCACTTCAGCTCAGTAAATAGACCTCCGGTGTATCAACTCTCTACTAGCGACTCAGCGAGCACGATCTGGACGAAAACCCGTTGTTACTTACTTTTACAAGAACAGAGAGTTGATAGGCATCTCCAATTTATTTCCATTTTCTCTTGTCTGTCTGACAATCCATAAATACAAAATGGTTTCATTATTTTGTTTTTGTACATCTGTTTGAATGACTGCGTATGTTTTGTAAAAAGGGAAAGTGCTCAAATTCAAAGGCTACCGAATGATAACGTTGCTCACTCACTTCGCTAGTTGTACTCGATGTTCTTTCTATGGAACTTGCGGAACCACTTACGGTGCCAGTTCAACAGTAAACTAGCTTTATTTCACTATCACTGATGCCTTCAAGATAAACTCTATAAATAACCGTTGTATTTTTCTTGCAACAACAATTTATATTATTGCATTTAGCCTTTTAGTTTTACTTTACATACAACATACTTAGAAACTACCTACACATATTAAATAAAAAAATATCCAGTTCGAATGTACTGTAATAAGAACATTGCGGAATTTCTGTTCTTCCATCCACCCGCCAACATAGAAAGGTTTCATATTTTCGAGGTTATCAACTTACTGACTCTTGATAAAACTTCTTTAACATATACAGTTAGCATTTAAAGTTACTACTGCTACGATGTCTAAATTTTCTAAAAGTCGCCATGGCAATTGACATATCACTTAACTCGTGTATGTGCTTAGATATGTATATCATTTTCAGCTAGTAGTGATGTGTGCTAAATAGAATCTGGCCATAATTTATAACTGTCAATCGTCATTGGTGCACACAGCAGTTACACAGTAGATAATCTCATATAGGAAATTTCGTGCAATATTTACATAGCTGGTTTGAGCACAAAACGTAGTAAAATTGTTTCATTCCCATTCATCTTTCTCTTTAAAATGAGTATTTCATATTCATGAATACCTACTCCTTCTAGCTTGCCAACTCTTCATCATCATCGTCACATTGTAAAGCATAAAGCCAAAGTAAGTCAGCGTAACAGCCTTTTACTTTGATTTAAGTGAATACGATGAACAAAAATGCCAAAAAGGATGCCATGGTACACCAAATCTTGAATGTGCAAAGATGTACTTTAGATACTACTTGCGGTTTGACAAAGCAATATAAAATATAAAACGAGTCGTCGTATGCATGTAAGGGCATTGAAAACGTCTTCTTGAACCTTATTTGAATTTTTCCACTTTCCACGATGCTACTACGATATGAACAAAATTGGAAATTTTCATTTTGTACTGTTTCAAGGGAATGATTTCATATTCCAACAGCAGTATCATGTGCTAGGTCTACCAGAAACTACCGACGCGACGTTGCACCAGACAACCTTCTCCGTCGAAGTACCCTTCAAGTCATCTTGATCATTACTCATTCTCGATCTTGTGTGTAGCTCCCTTTCAAAAAGGAATCTATGCAAAAGAGCAAAAAAATATAGGAAAATGAAAGGGATGTCTGATGATCAAACAATTGGGTTAAATATACAAAGGCCCTTTTCTCTGTACTGCCCGACATTCAGCATTCGTTTATTTCGCTACTACAAGATTGTTGATAAAACTGCGGCTTTGGAAATGTGGTATTTTGTTTGCATGCGTTTGTTTTCATTTTCTTTCCCTTTTTTCTTCTGATGAATGCGTTCTCAATGAACTGTTTACTTTTAATGTGTTATCACACAAATTCAATCTACTATTTCGTGTGTTCGGCATTTGTACTATATGTATCGGTGCTGCTAGCGATGTACACTATAGCTATACATTACTTGATTTAATTCTCGCTTTAAACAGTATTACTCTCTGAGTAAATCGTTTTAACGTAATCTGACTCGCCGTTATGTCCATCTGTCCTCCTGCTTTGCTCCATTACATAAACAGGGACCATGGATGGAGGGAGCCAAATTGGGATATTTTTGTCCGTCTATTCATGCGTGCGTAGGTATATTTATACACAGTCATCGTCATCACATCAATTCTACACACATGGTTCCCTACCACCACCACCCTCCTCCGTCAATGTGTTAAGTTTGGGCAGGGTTGACGGATGGTGGTGTGAGTTTGGTAGATGATGCCTGAATATTTAGGTTTCTACTTTTTTTCATCCGACCGTCGATGGTGTGGTGTGTGTACTGTTTTGGTATAATAAGCAAAACTGGGAATCCACTGAAGGCCACGATTATGAGTAGACTTGAACTTGTAAATAATTCCAAGGATTCAGTTCAGTTGGGTTTTGGGCTCCCTGTGCTTTTTTAATGACAAATGGCACGTACCCACACAAGCCGATGTGAACGATGCTGTTATAACATGTTTTGATATTAGATATACGATACGTAGAAAGAAATCATGCGTTTGTGTTGCTCCTTATTCCTGTTTTCCATTTCCAAACTAGGGTATATTATAATTAAATAGAGGTTATGCAGTGCTATAAATCTATAAATATACCACCATTACTGTTACAAACCCCGAGTGCTATCTGCTCCATCAAAATCTCAAATTTTCCACTTTTTACTTTATTAGAAAATGAATGGTTCATTGAACATTCCTACCTTTTTCCCCACGCATCTCCCTCTCAGATGAAAACGGAAAAATAGGAAGCCTTTTGTTATACATCAAACTATATAAAATATACATACTAGCTGTTTCCTGTTCTCCTTCGCTTGTGGCAAACGATGAATTATGATGTACGTACAAGCTGAATACACCCCTATAATACTCTTTTTCCAAACAAAATAAGTAGTTTTGACGCATTTGTATAACAAGCAGAATTTCCAAGAAAAAATGGTAGTATCGTGGTGTTGTACGTACTTGCTAGACTATAATATGCTATACTTGCAGAATATAATATACATATGAGTACCAAACCAACCCTCTTTCCTCGAGACTTCCCCTCAAGTCTAACGCACATGTAGTAATGTATAAATGCACATTATTAATAATAAAAATTTGTGCACCAAACAACCCTCATTTATACTCATTTCTGCTTTCCCAGAAATTCTACCCATTTCTCCATGAATGTTTGTCTTATTTCCCATTTTCATTTTTCCTTCACGGCTACACTTGGGTACATAGTAGACATCTAATAATACCCACTCAACTTTATGAACACATCAAAAAATGCCGAATCTTGTTTTGACCGAATACACGGTACAGAAATATTTATAACAAATGTTGAAACGGAACGACAATAATACACCCGCCGTCCAAATGGTGACCAAAATTCCTGACCGTTTTGAAAAATGGCTCAAGAATTAGTAACGGTAACATTGATTTCAAAACCAAAGTGCGCAAATAAAAGAGCAACTCTTAGGCTATTAAACAGCGACACAAACATATATTTTATTTGTTTGATGAAAGTGTTTAAAAACATTTAATTTTATAAAATCGAAAATAGGGTCGTCCAAAAGGTGACCATTTTCAGGAAACAGAACATTTTTAAATATTTAATAGCGTGTATGGCCTCCGGAGGCAGCAATTACGGCTCTAACGCGATTGGGCATAGACTCTACAAGCTTTTTAGTGGTATCGCGACCAATCGCCTCCCATTCCTTTGTTAGGAACTCAATCAGCTCGGTGGCGTTCTTCGGTTGTCTCTCCCGTCTTCTGAGCCTCCGTTCCAGCTCACCCCATAAGTTTTCGATTGGGTTCAAGTCGGGAGATTGTGCCGGCCAGTCCATGAGTTTGATTCGGTTATCAATGAGCCACTTCTTGGTCAACTTGGCAGTGTGCTTTGGGTCATTGTCCTGTTGGAACAGGAAATTGCGTGTCAGTCCCACCTTTCTTGCAGACGGTTTCAAATTGTTCTCTAGAATAGAGACATAAATCTCCTTGGTCATGATGGTGGGAATGTGCTGGATGTTTCATACCCCACTGGCAGCAAAAGATCCCCAAACCATCACGGAACCTGAGAAATACATACGGACGAATGACATAACGCATAGGTTGGACACAGACCTCTGAGGATGTCGTAGGAATATCACTTACCTCCGCCATGCTTAACGGTCGCTTGTACACATTCTGGCTTCAGGGCTTCTCCAGACCTTCTCCAGACCCGTTGACAGCCTTTGCTCCCGAATAGGCAGAACTTCGACTCATCAGACCAGAGGACTTTACTCCACTGCGAGCTGGTCCAATTAAGCCTTTCACGACACCAAGCGAGCCTAGTACTCCGATGCTTCGCACTGAGCCATGGCTTCTTCCTGGCAGCTCGGCCGTATAATTTGGCTTCATGGAGTCTCCGCTTAATGGTGGTATCTGAAACCGGCTGCCCCGTGCTTTCCCTGATGGATCGGTCAAGTTCTTGGAGGGTTATCCTACGATTTTGCAACGCGGTGCTAATAATCTTCCTGTCTGTACGGGGCCGTGTGCATTGCGGGCGACCAGTTGTTGGAGCGAGGGACGACATTCCAGCGATTTTGAAACGGGCGATGACATGACGAACAGTTGATCTCTTTACACTTGACTTTTGAACAATTTTTGACACTTTGACACCTTTTTGGTACAAATTTATAATCAGTTTCCGGTCCACGAAACTGATGGGCTTCCCGCGAGCCATTTTGCAGTGAATTCAAACCAAAGTGATTTAAAAACATTCACTTAATAATAGAGATATTTTTGTATTGATTCGACAAGGAAATATTCGCAGACGGTGGAATGAGGTGCAATGAAAGTAAGCAACAGCAACAAATGGTCACCTTTTGGCCCTCCAAATTTTCGTTACCTCTAAAGTAACGGTACTCTATGATTTACCCGTAATGATTGTTTCAATACGTGAGCATGGATTCGGGTACTTCAGGAGTTGCGCTTCAAGATAGGATGAATACATTTTCAATTTATGCATTAAACAGTGACATATGAGCCATTTTTCAAAACGGTCAGGAATTTTGGTCACCATTTGGATGGCGGGTGTAAGTGTATTATTAACTGCTCTAATAATTCCAGCAAAGCGTGCAACTACACACTATGAAGCTCACATAGATCATGTAACTTAAAAAGCTGCAATATCCCATTATACAAGGTGATCTTCCACCTTCATAATGTATCACGACAACCACCACTTGTTTGTGTTTTACAGATACTTCCCAGGAAGAGTGTATTTTGTTCAGATCCGATTGTATCTGGCTTTTCGCATGTTATAGTCTTCTAATAATGGAAGAATAAATGAATTGAGCAAGGAGAGGGAGAAATGGAAGGATTTTCCTGTCTTTTGTTGTACGATTATATAAGGAAGAGGAAGCATGTTCGTATGACTTGCACTCATTGATAAGACGATATGCTGGTACTTACCTTTTTACATACGATTCCCATAAAAAGGCCAAAATGCACACAAGAGCTTCTACCACTGAATTCCTATTTAGTACATCTTTTCCTTTTAACGGTTACGACAGCAGTAGAGAGAAAATCAGGAAGAGCTTTACCGTTTCCCCACTGTTGTCGTCAGTCGTTATATCGTCTTTAACGTCAAGCTCTTTTTCCTCCTCCTTGTTCTGCTTCTTTTCCTGTCAGCGGAGTTCGTGTGCTAACTAATATGTCGAAAGACACAATTTATGTAGTTCAGGTTCAAAGCATTTGAAAGTAGACGAGTACTTAGGCCTATTAGTAAATAGCTAACATAAAATTCTTTTAAAGCTGGCATTATTATTCTATTTGCGGCAGTAGTAGTGCCCGATATTTCAAAGAAACAAACTATACTATACAGAAATGTATGAGCCTTGTGTTGATGTTGCAATAGTTTTACCATTTTTACGATAATTTAAACCACTTTTTCCCAAATTGTCGAGAGGGAGGAATAAGTCGCTCTCCTAGCTTTTGTACACCACTCCAAAAGGAAAATATACAACTCTCGTTTTACGTTTTTTTCTCATCAATTACATTATAGGTTCGCGGTAGTAACTTGTTCGTTTTCGACTAACTTGCCTTTTTATTTTTATGCGTGTTTGGCAGACAAACGCAAAAAGCCATAAAAAATGTTCCCAACCCTCATCATCCAACAAGAACAACTACTATTACCAAAGTTTTCATAAGAAGAAGACTAAGAAAAGCGTAAGAAATTTGCTTTTGCTTTGGTTTCTTTATGTTACAAACAGTAAATAGCTAAAGGAGCAGAAATGTGTATTTTTGAGGATTCCTCCTAATAATTCCTCCCCGAAATTTTCTCCACCACTGTTTCCATTCATCTAGTACAACTAGAAAAAAGCAATACTTTTAACTTTACTGCTTCCTCTGGTGCGTACGACGGTGTGTGTGCGTGCTTCTTGTAAACATCCCCAACTTTTTTTCAGACAGAGGGAGAGAGATAACGATGATAGTAAGAGGAAGGCGTAGTAGCAAGTATGGATATGGATGGAATGATGTAATAAGTTTTGTTTGATGATTGCGTAACTCGCCGTGCGTTTTGTTGAGGTACGTTACTTACTACTAACTACTACTAAAAGTTGAACGGAAAAGAAAAGAAAGGAGGGTCGTAAATCGTACCGTAGCAATGGTTTGGAGCTGTAGTAAAACCAAGCCAAAGAGATTTGTAAGTGGGCATGATATATACCTATGTATGATCAGATTCAGTGAGTGTGCATATGAGTATACCGCCAAGTAACTATACCTATATCTAAACTCACTTCCTTCCAGTAGCTTTGCTCGGATTTTTGTACAATTCTCTGCTTTTCATCATAAACATGATCATTCTCTCCTGTTTCTCTGTGTGAAGTTGGCTTAGGCCCGGTAGTTGGTAAGTTATTATGATGATGTATGGCCCTATAAATGTACGCATGCAAACAGTACGACATGATATGAAAACTTTTAGAGACAAGAGAGAGTGAGAGGACTCCCTTTTGCACTCATCTCTCTGTAGACAGACAGCTTTTTCCCGGCTTAACGCTAACTAAACTTCCATGAGTGTTTTTATATTATGCTCCCATTACATAATGGAATATGCGACGAGTGACGGTGCTTACTGCTGCTGATGATCCATTTTCTCGTTTCCTTTTTAAGAATTATACACCAAAAGTCCTTCCTTTGTTATGCCCACATTCACATTGTTGGCATTTGGCTTAAGTCTGTCTACGGCGACAACGACGACGACGAGTCTGTTCCATGGATTGGTCCGGATGGAACTGCCTTCACTGGATTGAGCTGAAAAGATAGTAGGAGATGAGATGATGATGATGCTTCAATCTTGGCTACAAACTGTTCCTTGCACATTGTCGACGTATCTCGACATCTATCCATCCATTCATTCCTCTTCTTTGGCACGCTTTTTTCCTCTCCCTTCCTCCTTTACAATGGCATGGATTTTGCTGTCATTATTACAGAATGTTTGGCTCTGGTTCATGTGTGAGGTTTCTATTACATAAAACAAGATCCTATACACATACATTTCTAGGGTGTATGTGTTCCAGTACAAACTTTTTTTCTCTTTGCGGTGTGTGTTGTGTTGCGTATATATACTCACCCCACCGTACGCATTAAGGAAGGCTGTTGTATTTTTATGATAATGCTCGTGTCTTTCCTCAATAGTAATTTTCTCTGCACCGCGACTTACGGCGAACTCACAGTTTCCCATTATATATTCTTTGCTGTCTGCATTGCTTTCATTCTCTGACAAGTTTCTGTCGTGTGCGTATGTGTATTCTTATGTGCAGTGCGTAGAGTTTTTTTCTTCTTTTCTACCGACTGTCAATAAAACAATGCGAGTGATTGTGCTTTGAAGTGCCGTAATATTAAAGTGCAGTGTAGGTTTATCATTGGCATAGGAGTAAGGAGATGGAGAGCCCGTAAACAACACTACGATAAGTGAGGAGAAGGTAAGGTTGGTCCTGGTTGTCCTTGTGGTGCAATATCGTTCGTTGTATCTATTATATTTGTCTGGAGTTTTACTTCTATTGTCTGATGCATCTTTTGTTCTTGAGTTATTGGCTTCATGCATTTTTTCTGCTGATTTGTATTCTACTGATGGACGCAGTCAGCGCTTCTAGACACAAGTCATCATTTTTCTTCCCATTGTTCCCAAAAAAGAATAAGTTAGTATATTTTGTAGCAAAAGTAATTGAACTATAAAGCGAGAAACAAACTAGAATATTGGAAATGTTCTCGCTTTGATGGTGACTTGTGTTGGGCTAGTAAAGCCGTGTAGACGATCATACATACGTCAAAATCCCTAATCGATCTTCATTCGAATTCTTTTTTTCCATTTGTGTTGTTACGTGTCCAACTCTTGGAATGAATGAGTGATTGCTGATTGTTGTGAGCTGTGTTGTCGTGTTGTTGACGATGCTGTGTGATGAGATTAAAGATAACACAGATATGGAAGTTTTGTTAACAGAAAAAAACTCAAAAAGAACATGTTCTCCTGAAAGTTTGTAGGGAAAGGCCGAAAAGAGGGTGTGGGTGAGTAAATTGTAAACTAACACGAAAATTGCTACCTGCCTTCCTCCCTACATTTCTTTTCAGTATTGATCACATCTAAAAGGCGAGAAATTGTATATCATTATGAAACCAAGGAAGAATTATAAAAAGATAGTACTATGACTCATACACACTGTAATAAGCCGTTTTTCTAGGTGTGTTGCATAATAAAAGCATAAGGTGGTGAGCAAACAAAGCACTGAGACAATGATGGTTGAGGCATAGCAATTTCACTATTCTATTCTCATTTAACAACAGAACAACACTTTTATTTTCATATGATTATAAGTTTCGTGTTTTACATTGTATATACTTCTTGATAATATACCAAAAAGATATTTCATTTCATTCCCAGATATTTGATACGTGTTCATCTTCCTGCCGAAATGTTTGTTTGAACACTGTTCATTTAAACGGTAATAGGAGTTGCCTGCCTATAAGTTGTTCCTTTGTTGGCCTACGTTCTAAATGTATATTTTAAAAGTAAGCAAGCCGATGTATTTACATTCCAGTAAAATAAATACCTATATCAAATGTGATCGTTTTTCAGTCGCGGTAATCTGATCACACTCTGGGTAACATGAATCATTATGTTTTTCTTATTGTTATCAGTGTTGCGGAATGGTTGCATCGTAGCTCATGAATGTTTGTATATCCGTCAGCTTACGGTATTTATAGCGTTACTTGTAAGTAACGAATGTGCGCGGTTTTTTCGATTCAACAACTGAGAGTACATGCTTCGTGGAAATCAACTGAAGTGATTTTTTAATCAAAGATGTGTAAGCATATTATGTTTTACATCGCATTACAGGTTACGATCAGAGGGTATTACGTACATTGATTACGTTTTCTTTATTTATATGTACCCTTGAATAATCTTCAACTTCGATGATTTCTTGAAAATTTCCAATTTCATTAATAAAGAAGTTTGTTCAATATGTACATATTTATCTATGCTATGTTGAATTTGGCATAAAACGATACTAACTGTGGGTTTATGGCAGCATAATTTCTGTTTTGATGTGGTATATGTATGCAAGTTTGGATATGAAGCTCAGACGCTAGAAAGTAAGGAGAAAGCATTCACTGATTGACGTTGGCATAGAGTCTAGTGGCAAAGCACGCGTCATTTTCCCTGTAACCATAGTTTGCCACTTCCCTTCCTATTTAATTGAGACTTTTCCCTTTCGTAAAATGTGAATTAAAATGAAAGTTATAATTAGCTGTCTTGTCATACTTTTCACGTTTGAATGAAATGCAATGGTAGGTATGTAATCTCGTATCATAGGCATTTGGTTCGTGTATGATTTTAACAGATATTGAACAATTTCCTGCCTCATGTCAAGTAATACTTTCGTATTTCTTTGAGCTACCCTTCAAATCTGATTTGTTTGTCGTAAGTTCATGTTTAAACATTGCCTGTTGAAATTTTTTCATCAAAATAATGTTGCAACAATACGTAGGTATCTGAGTTTGAAAAACTATTGCATTGGATCCTTTCATAAGTACGGACGTCTCTCTTTTAATTCATATAGAACATGGGATTCAAGTTAAATACTGAATTTATTATGCTTGCTGGTAGTTATTGGTAGAAACTAGTCTTACACCGTAGTTTTGTATCATATATAATGGGAACATGTAATTTGACATTCAAGAGTTTCAAGGTTGTTTTTGGTTTGCGTAAGATTGAATAATATTAGGTACCTGTCTGTAATTCCCTTTGCGATAAATATAAATAATTGTAAACTCAACTAATTTGATACACAACCTGATGTATAATATTTTCCGTGTACGTAATACTCCCTAACAGAACATCACGTTATTTCAGAATATGTGAGGAAATTTAGAGAAAGTAAAAGAAAGATTATACTAAGATATTGGGACCAGAACAAAAGAATGCTATACAAACCTAATTATCACAATCAATCTAATACTATGCAAAAGTTTTTTGCATGTAAATACGTATTCATTTCATATAAAGTGTTCAGAACGAAATTATTCATGTATGTACCTACATTCTTGGCACTCATTTTTTATCCACACTTTGTAAGCTACTATCATGTAAAGTAGCATTTAAATTGTATTGCCTGTATGGTTTGTTAATATTGTATTGAGTTTACTGACGATTCGTAGAGTTTAAGTCATTTACATTATTGTAACTTATGATAATTAGCTTTCGAAGCTTCTCGATGTTCTTGTAAACGGTCAATGCCATGAACTTGAGTGACTTTGAGGTTGAACTTTTGTAAACCATCATAATCTGATCACGTGTAAGCCGAGAACATTCTCGCATCTTCTTTTAATACTAAACCATTGTAATCTTTTTGTCTTGTGGTACGAGAAACATTATAAAGCCAAGCGCAAGCTTGGAATCGTGGCCCATTATCCTCACAGCAGCTCTACATGAAAGACTGCACATATTTTCTCATTTTCACAAGGCACAGCCCAAAGACATTTATGGGGACTTGTAGCCATTTTTATATACACATTTTTCCTTTGACATGCTAAAGCACAGAAAAACGATAATTGTGACTTTGGAAAATAAACTTAAATTTCTGTTGATATTTTCCAATTTTAACCTTTGAATTTCTGCACGTTTTATTTACTCACCAGCCTTTTTTATCATTGTTTTACGCACATTCAAACTGATCATCTTTCACATTGTTTTTACTCATTTAACCACTTGATTTTAACCTATGACATAGAGTAGTTGGCTTTACTAACTTGGTCCTTCTTGCTTAGCATTTGCACGGATATTTCCGAACCCACAACATTCCAAATTAAACATAAAGCATCACTTTAAAATATGCCAACAATGGGATAGTTTTGAGTTGGAAAAAGTCCCTGAGTTTCTTACCGTTTCAGTTCCAAATGTTTAATTTCGTTTGTTAACATTTCTTTGTCACAAATGAAAGTTTAGACTTTTCTTCGAAACGTATATAACATTGTGCATTAAAGATTTCTCCGTCGATGTTAGGTAAGCGAAAAAAGTACAAAGTGATTGTGAGACAATGCAGCTCATTTACTTTCATTTATGGACGTAAAAGTAAAGTGGATTCCAGGAAGTCGTGTGTGGATAGAAGATACGATGAAAGTTTGATTGAGCATACCTACGTCATTAGCATTGCTTTAACTTAAGAATTGTGCAATCTCCTTTCGAATGGGTTTGCAGTTTGCACTCTATTGAATCTTTCTCATGGTTCTAACATTTTCTACCTGAGTTCAATTTTGAATTACAGTTTATATACAATTTCAAGAAACCAATTATTGTCTACACGTAATTGGATTGGATGAAAATTATGTTGTACCGAAACTCTACCTCTACAGTCAAGAGTCTTTTAACAGGATAAAGTAGCTTATTATTTAAGTGGCATCAAACAGTAAATGCAACAATGTGTACAGAAAGAGTCTGCTTGAGTACAATGAGAATAAATAATAATAAAGTCGCGAATACATGACCGCAGAAACCCAAGCCTTTTATTGGAATTAGAGAAATGTGCTATATTGCTACTAAAATTCGTTTTCAGTAATGTTATTCCAGGCCAGTAGCGTGATTGCACGTTGCACAACTACTAAAGCTGAAATAAAATTGTGAAACATATGCATGTACACGTCATGTAGAAAGGCAAGTGAAAGCATTTAGCTAACTCCTAGAAGTATTGCGCAAGCTCGTAAACCGGAAAATAACCGTGGAGGAGTCTTCATTTCGCAAAAATTGAAAGCGCCATTCCGTTAATGTAGCAGCCATCTTGCACCATTCCGCTATGCTAATTGCAAACTAACTAAAACAGGTGTACACCGTATGTCTAATTTTGTGGTATGTTATTTCCCAATTACACATCTTAGACTAAGGTATTCCCACCAAAATGACCTACTAGGTGGTACCATCCCTCTTAAGTTGTAAGCACAAAAATTACTTAAACGGTTTAGGGAAAAGCATTTCCTCGGCGAGAGTTGTGTCAGTTGTCATCAATGACAACGACAGCCAATAATAGCATTAAGGAAAGTTTTCTTTGCAATTTTGGAGCAAAACAATTTGCGCATTATTATGTGCCTGTTTGTGGAACCGTTAATACACGTCGATGTGCAATACTGTACAGCATGTCCTATAAATAGATTAGCTTCTTTTCTCCTTCTCTTCCTGTATATTCGATTATGAAACTATGTACGTACATACCACGCCTGTTTATTTATTTTTACTTACGTTAATGTATCGTCTTAGTTGGAATAGGGCAAAGGTGAAAAGATGCATGAAATCTATTGCTTTTAATCATCCCGCCGACCTTAATATTCACGGGATTTTATTTACAACAACCGGATCTTTCAGCAGTATGTAGTTTGTAATTACTTTCCATCCAGCGTAGATAGATGTTTAAATATACAATGTACTTGCAAGAGACTCCAAAACTATCTGTATGACGGACAGCACTGCCGTCACGTCAGGATTGCCTAAAGGATACATTTCTTTATCCAAGCCAGTCCGGAGAAAGTACCAAATGGTTTCTTTTTGAACTACGTACGTGAGTAGGTATACATGTATTATCAACATCTATATAATTTCTCAGAAACATTTGTTAATGTACGTTGCAAGTCCTATCCGCTAGAAAGGATGTCCTTGTAAATACACACGTCTGCAAGTTGGAAAGATAACTGCAAATAACTACATTTAGTTTAATAATGGTTTTAATTTACTTGCAATAGAGCTATTATTAAGTGCAATACAATAGCAAAAATTAACTAAATACAAATAAACTAAAATTGGCACACAATAAGTAAACATAAATGGGAGAATGCAATATAAGACAGTGGAAAAAAAAACATTATCTATCCTCGCATTCATTCCTTGCTACTTCAACTCGATATGGGATATGGACATCCTTAGAATAGGATGCCTTTTGTTGTCAGAGGTTTTTGTTCCCAATTTTATTTGAACGCAAAAGAAAAGAGAACAAAATGTCTAGTGTAGCGTGATCGCGTGTCTGTAATGAATTGATAATATCAGAAATAGATATATACATTAACATGCTTTCCACTTTTTCCATCCGAGCAAGTTGAAAAGTGGAAAATTATATAGATACAATACAGTACAAAATACATAATGTATTAGTAATAATAAATATTGACAAGTAGGTAATGCGAAGCAAATAAAAATGCATGGGCGGTTGATAATGTTCTAAGTACTTTTGTCTGTCTTGTGAATGTGAGAGAAGATTTCATAGTACGGTACAACATTATTGTTAAGTTGTGAAAGTGATGTGACGTTTCCATATAAACTTGCAATGCACTAAACTTTGTTGGATGTTGAATGCACAAGGGAACTTTCATCGATTATTGATCTATCTCGCCGGCTGGCTTCTGGAAGCGGCATGGCATAGTGTTGGCAGAGTGCAGCAATCCCAATCGTTCCAACAATGTGGCACAAACTGACTATAAAAATGGAGATGCATATAATATGACTATGCACTTTATATACCTATGTACTTATGTTTGAGCACTTTTATATTTATAAAAGTGAAGGTTTTTATTCTGTACATTTATGATGGAATATATACACAAAAAGTAGGTATATATTTCATATAGATGATCACCAAAATACGTAAATATATAAATACCTACTCCATTATTACGTAGACCCAGATGCAAAGAACGACAAAATAGCATAGCGGTTGGTCCTTCGGGAAACATGGGCCACTGATGTCCTGCATCTGATCTCTCTGCATCTGTACGAGAAGCAGAATATAAACAGAGGTATAGAGAAAGAGAGAAAAGTTCCACAACTATTACGGCACATGCACATGCATAGTTCATGTCGATGATGTGGGGGAGCAAAAGCAGAGCAAATTTTAGCTGGAAGTAAACATACTTTGTTAAGGCAATATACTTCTCTCTTCCCATACACAAATTGTACAACGTTTATTATGTGCGCTTTTATATGTATGCTTAACAGCATGTGTCCTTGTAAATATGTATATTTTATTCGAAACGAATGAAGAGACGAGACGAGCTACGAAGGAAGGGAAAAGTACAAACATTGAGAGGTGTATATAGAGCATGGAAAAGATAGAGAAAGGAAGAGGCAATTGGGATGTATGCGGGCTTTTATATTTATAAGAATGGAATATTTATATGGGAGACTAAAGGGTGTATAGGGAAAATTGAACTAGTTATATGGAATAGATAGGTATACTAATGTTATATTCTATACTTTTGGTTATGAATGTGAAGTATCTATATACTCCCGCATACAGCTTTCTTTCTCTCTATTTTCACTCCCTCGCCTCTCACACACTGCTTCCGTAACTACTGCTAGTACCAGTATCGTCTCCTTTCTTTTATGTACCTACTTCGCTTTCATCTGTTTCTCTGTTGATGTTGTTGTTTTTCTTCGGTCTGTCTTGTCTGTGTGCGTGATTGAGTACACGGGTAGAGTGTGAAGCAAGAAGATAACTTTTTTTAGTTCATTGTTCACCGTACGTCATTTTATCTTTTGCTATTTTACCTTATTTTTTGTTGATTTTCTTTCGTTTCAAATGCCTCACAAAACTGTCAACAGTGGAAATCATTGTTGTTTGCTAACCTTTTAAAGAGATTTTGACGCGCCATTCCTGTGAATAGAAAGTGGCAGTGATAATTGAAACTGTTCCTTTTGTTTTTCAGTGCAGAGAGCAGTGGCCAATGATTTGTTATTCGCAAGCTGTGTAGACATTCACCTCATTACATTGATAATGCTAAAACCACAAAGAAATTTACACAACAACAATACTCAAAATAAACTAACTAACTACTAAAGGACGACACGAGGATATATGGACCTTGCGTTCATGGAAGTGCTCCAAAAACACTGCCATTTATTTATAATGGCTAAGTTAATGTGACAGTGGCATTTCATTTTTCTCAAGAGATGTGAGAAATATTGACAATTGACATAAAGGGTAATCCAGCAGCAGTTTGAACTTTAGAAAGTATGTTTATTTTATATACCTAGTTGTAATCGTTGATGTGCTAAATTCAGTTAAGGATGTTACACAAGTTATGAATTTTTATTCTGCCAAAAAGGGACGGAAGAGCAGGAAATGTTTGTGTACCTAGTTAGTTGAAAGAAAAAAAAGTATTATATAACTTTGTTAACTATGTGTATTTATGGTGAAAGTAAGAAAAAGAAAGTATAGAAGTTACTATTGAGTCAAGGTTATTTACCTGTACACATTACATATGCTTATTATACAATGTAGGTGTATAAGTTGTGAAAATAAAACCACCTACAAAAGGCTCCTGCGAATTTTTGGGTCATGAATAACAACTAGTGGAATCCAGCATTGGATCCAGTATTGGAACTGGAAGTATTGTCCATCAATACCAACTAGGTACGATTGATGTTACGTTTTCCACTTCTTGGTATGTGCGGAACGAAGGAAACGGAAGCTTGAGAAATGAGAAAAGGGAAATGAAGACAGAACACTTGCTGTTTACTACTGCCATCGAGTAATGTCTGCTTCTGACTAAGTGCTAACTCGAGAGAAATTGTGGACACGAAAACGTATACATTGACATAGGAACAGGAAAAGTGAATGCATGTTACATATATTTTAATTTTTACACACTTCATATTGCAACCTTGAATACGTGTATCGCTCAATGCATTTCCAATTTTGTTATGTAAGATATACTGATATGGTGAAAGTGTAAATGTTGATATTATTTTCAAGTGGTTTCAGACAAGTGATTTATTTCTTATGAAATTTCTTACGAAATGCGAAGTCAGATAACCTTGACTGATAATTCACAGACGTCGTGTTTTCCAGATGCAAATGTTTCTAGCAGATTAAATGGACCTTTTTCACAAACGACCTCATGGTGTTTGTTATTATAACATGGAAAATCTTGTGTGTGAGAAGATAGTGTAAATACAGCGGAGTAATTTAAGTACCTAATAATAGTTTAGAGATCAACGTGCCATAGAAAAAACTGTAACTTGCTAACTGCCGGAATTGCAAGCGACGATTTCATCCTTAAAACAACCTCTTTACATTTCCTGAGTGACATTTCACTGCCAAAAATGTGCCTAAATGTTGTTCAGTTAATACATCATGATGATTGAAAAGAGTGGCTGACAGTGATGGCCCAAGGCCGAATGAACGACAGTAAAGTCATGAGTACACTTCTGTGTATACATGCCTACCACTAGTACCCCAGCGGCCATACAAGAAAGAAAGCCGGCTATCGTGCTGTTGGTGGTGAAAGGAGAAAGTTGTTCCATTTTGACATGAACAGTATGCGCTTGAGTACTTGTCTGTTGTGATGTTATTTGGTATTCTGATGTGGATTATCATCTCATTGATTCCTCTTCAAACGAGTCCGGAATTCAGTAAGTTAGAAAAGTCTTTCTTTAGATTTAATTCTTTGTAATGCTAAATGCATTTCATTCGTTTTATATTCCTCGTCCAAATCCTAATTTTTTCAGCGACTAGACATACCAGTATCTCTGTAGGACTCTTTATTTAACTGATTATTATGCGAGAAACGTATGCTAAAAATAGAAAAGAAAAATCTAACTAGTCACTATTTCATGATTCTGTGGGCCAGTTAAATGGGGGTTTCCTCATGGCATCGGGGTTTCGAACTTTCTTCATTATATGTTTTACATAATTAATTATAACTTTTGTATATTTAATTTTCAGCCATTTGCACAATAAAAAATGAAACTGTGCATTTCTCAATACTTCCTTTTAAAATTAGTTTGTTTTTACACCAAAACCGTGCATTATCACTTATCACTCATGAAATATCACCTTTGAAGTTGAATGCTATGATTTCAGTATCTATACATAAATTTGGACCTTTTTGCAGTTATACAAAAGTTTTTTTTTTCATTCATAAGAATTTTTTAGATTTGAAGATTGCTTGAGATTATGTTTAGAACGAAAAAGTTTAGATTCTGATTATCATCATCATTCTATCGATTTTGTAGACTCTGTCAAATTTTTGGCTGGATTAATTGTAAATTGTCTGTGCCATTTTCTACAGTTGTCCATGAAATTGAAGCATGTTGTCACCACCGGATTACGTTGACGTGTGGTGCTGGAAGGAGCCATCAGCAGCAGCAACAACAACGAGACATGAGAATAGTTGTTGTGCAGGCAAGATATGTCATAGACAAAGAAGAACAAATTCCTGCGGTTCCAAGCTCCCAACCACTTTTCCCCTTTCCAGACCCAACAGAAAAACATTTTCAGAAGAGCCAGGATGATGTTGGGGAATCATCATCTTCTTCTGCATCAGACAATCTTCCCCTTCCCAAACATTCCAAAACAATATCGTAAGTCTTTAAAAATGTAATAAACAATAAATTAATGACTCTGTAAATCCTTAAGATTCATTTGGGACGGTTTATTTTTCTACAACTTCACGTCGGATAGTAGAATAGAACATTCTGAAATATAATTAGGTATTTTCGTTTTCGGTGGAACACGAATGTCTGCACATTTCGACGAGCCAAAAAAACAACGCAGCCATGTTTGTGTTTCGAAAATGAAACATGTAATTGGTACTTTAGATGAGAACTATAGTACGACACTGGCTGAAAATACAATGATAGACATAATATTATGCTCTAGTAAAGAATTTTCTGGAAATCAGGGGTGAAAATATCACAGACCCTTTGATTAATTTACTCTTCGTTTACTTTTTGCTAATTAGTCTTTTACTTCGTCGCATTCAGTATATAATTTAATGTGCAATTAGGTTTTAAATATACTTATGCAGATATGTACATATGACGCAAATGTAGGTCTATTTCGATAATTGGCAATCTGGGTAATTGGCGCGAAAAAAGCAAACATAGAACCCTACTTCCATTGTTCAGAATTCATTTAGTAAACGAAAAATGTCAATTATTACGGATTATACCATACCTAATTGGAGACAATAGTTTGCATAGCATTTTGAGTTTTTAGAGAACAGCAAATGATTAGAGTTAAAATGTAAAATGACCCAATTGGAAATATGAGTTTAGTCTTACCATCAGCGAATTAATCAATTAAAAAATAAAAGCATTATGGAAGATTAATTGTTTTTGTTGAATTGTTGAATACTATAGTTAATTTACTAATGATATTTAATCTTTCTCATGGTTGAAATACAATGAGCAAATACATTCTGTACAAAACCAATTTAAAGTTAATGAGCATAGCTTGATGGCGTTACCACTACCATCAAAGAAGGACTCATCAAGGTGTCAACACGCTTGGTTTGTTTGTGTGTTTGATTGATCGTCTTTCTATCAGACACCTTAATTGTTTATCCCTTGATTGCAGACTGTGGGATCTCGACATAAAGTGGATGCATGACTTGACTAATGAAAACTTGCCTCATCCGATCCACGTGAACGCGCCACCCTGGCACCCGTCTCATATATCGACATACGAGGGAAAACAGCCTTTTCTTCTGCATCCACCTAAAGTAACGACACCTCCTGTATTTCCCGATGACGGGCTTAATTTTACCTCATCTCGTGTGATAGAAATGCCTCCGTACCAGATGGACTTCCTTGATAAGAATTCAATATGGCGAGAGCCATTATTTCACGTTGGACCAACTGAAACTAGCCTTTTATCAGCAGGCCGGCCACCACCACCAACAGAACCGACAAGTAGGTTGTCGTCGTCGTTTGGCGTTACTCCGAAAAGTATTGCTACCACGATAGACTCGAGCGGAAGGAGAAAAAACGGCAGGGGAGGAAAAATAGAAAAGTCCTCAGTAAACAACGCTAATGAGCAAATGCCCTCATCTAGAGAAAGTCGAAGTGAAAGTTTTTCCTCCTACTACACGAACTACAACGTGGGCAGCAGCGAATGCTGGTCATACCAGGCTTTGAGTAGCACAAGTGCCACTTTCACCACAGACGCCAATCGACTCAAGCCTCCGTGGCACTTCAAGGATCTGAGGTCATATTTTAATCAAAGGTAAGTGAGAATAGCACAAATATAAGTGCTCTCATGTGGTTGTAATGCATTAATAAAAGGAGAGTTTGAAGTCATAAAAATATTTCGACAAAGAGTAGTAATACACCGACATATTATGTTGTGTTGAAGAGAAACAGGAACTTCTTATTTGAAATACGATAAAATATATAGGGCCTTTATGTTTACACGTGGACTTTAAATTGCATCATGGCCAAAGAAAGCAGGGCATAAAGTCAATCGAAGAACATTTGAAATTGGATTCACGTACAACGCATTTTCATCAATTGAAATTGGATTGATGTTCAGATTTTTCCAATGTAAAAGCTTTTTGCAAGGTACCACCACCGCCTACACGTACGCTAGACTCTTCAACTCCTAACGAAACCTTTTCACTATTGAGAATTTCTAAAAGTGGTTAATGGTTCTTTGAAGTATGTACGATTCCTGATGTCATATACAATAAGTCATAGTCAGTAGTCTCAGATTCTGAATTGAATTGCAAAAATGAATATAAATGAACATGGTTCCTTAATGTATGCCGTGCTTAGTTGCCTCAGTCCCTGGCATTGAAATGAAATTTACTCACCTACAACAACACTAGGTATTCTAAATTCAGTAAAATAATAAAATACCTATATACTTCTGTAAAATATTGATCTAGGGTACAAGCTTGCGTACCGTACCTACCTAATATGTAAGTGACGACAGTGATTGAGAAGTACAAAATATCTCTCAAATAAAAAAACTGTCGAGTCGCTGTCGTTTACATCCGAAGAATTTATCACAGTCCTTATCTTTAGCAAACTTGACACACATATGCATTCTCATCGACCCGAGTCGAGTGATACGACCATCTATCCTTGATGTCGCAAACGCCAAATGACAGTTTGAAATCATGACTATGTTCTACAGACTTCCCACGAAGCAGAAGCACATCATGAAAAGACCCCGGAGAATTTCAATTTGTAAGTTGGTGAGCCTGGAATCTGGAATGTTTCATAAAAGCGAATTCTATGTGCGCTGAAACAAGAATTTAGCCAATATGACCAATATACAACCTATTGTGCATTGATAACAAGCAACGTGAGATTTGAATGTTTGTAATGTGGACGATCTGTCGATGCATGCTTACTGAATTGTGTACGAATGAAAGTCTCGTACACCGCGCGAGTACCCTTGAGTGCAGTGGTTGATTTGAAGTGAGCAAATGATGATGTGCTGCTTCTTGAAAAAAACAGCTCCACTTTGTATTTAGGTATAGAGAAATTGTAGTGGAAGATGTCTTTTTGTGCATATGTGTATTCTCAATATCTCAGTTGTTGCCTTCATTGTTAGTCATGTCAAGAGACAAGATAAGTTTATTGGTGCAAACAGATAACAACTCTACATGCGTCCTTCTCTTATTGTCCTAGGTAGAAAATTTAGCCGTATAGTTCAATGCGATGAGAAGAAATAATGTTCGTTGAATCGAATACCCTAATACTTTATTCCCCATCAGCGATTCCAATTCTGTTAGAGTGTAGTATAATAATATGCACCCTTCTTGAATATAAGTAAAAAAAAAGTCTTGATAAATATCACGGATTCTTGAATGTGAAATCTTGTTACAAACCTCACTGACAGCTCATCATTTCGTTGTCACATGTAAAGCAATGTGTAAAGCCATTTTCCCAAGTTAAATTATTAATGTGTTTTTTTAAATTTCTTCCCGTTTCCCTAGTGTTATTTAGCTTTAATTGCGAGATTTTGAATAGTTTTAAAATTGTAGAAATGCGCATGGAGTTAGGTAGGTGTGTACGGAGAATTTGTATTCAAATAATCATTTGCATAACACTAACTCGTGCGAGACAAAAGGATCTGGGATCATTATATCTATCTAAAATGTTTTCATATTTTCCTTTTGAAATGCCAAGCATCAAAAATGCTGTGCTCTCAATTAGCAGTCAAAATTGTATTATTTGTATGAGTGTAACTTTTATTCTGCTCTAGTGAAGTTTTCCCTTAAATTCTTGCTATATGAGTAAAATATTGAATAATATCGCCATGGAATTCTTCTTAGAAATGGAGACTTGCCTATTGAAGAATAGAAAACATGATACTGTCTTTTAGCAACAGACAGAAAACTGTAAAATCCTAAAATAATGGGGGAAAGTAAATATATATCGTTCATACGGTACCGGCATCGGTATCCCGTATTTCACTTTCTTGCTGATCAAACTTTCTTTACTTTATACTTTGTATCATGTTGCTGGTGGCAGTGGCAGATGTCACAAAGAAGACGTTCAAGTTGAAATTATTGAACATGCTTTATGCATTTTCTTTCGGTTTCTCGAATGTCATCTCATCATCATATCGACAAAAACTCCGAAGGGCGAAACGAAAGGAAGAGATGAGGGTACAAAGCGACAACAAAAGTGAAAAAGTTGTTCTTATACATACATACACAAACGTACAAATGTAGTAGGGAAAATTGACAGTAAGTTGTTGTAAGACAATCTACACCGGAGACTCGACTCAGAGACGAGACGTGAATATCAAAAGACGTAAAAGAATTGAGAAATGTGATGCCTGAAATGTGCCTAAAACTTGTTACATGTACCAGTTTGATTAGTACAAGAAAACACGACAACGAAACGGGAACAAATGGGAAAGGGGGAAATGTAGAAAAAAGTGAGAACGAAGAAAGAATGGCAAAAATAGAAGACAATTCCGTTTGTCAGCTTCTACTTTTTTCTTCGCATTTTATCTCATTTTATGCTCCCCACTTATTTTTATTACAATTACTCTGGTATAACAACAATACTATCAGGAGTAGCTGTTCCTGGCAGTATAGGGTTGAGGTGACACTATACATATATAGAAGTTTGGTTACCAGTTGGTTATGACTTCGACCATTTTTGTACACCAAAAGCGAAATATATGGAACTGATGATGATAAAAGTAATAAAGACCCTTTTCTTTTCATTTCCCTTCTCTATTCTACATTGCCATTGATTCATTCACACATGAAAAAGTTACAAAACGACATTGTAGCGTGCACATAAAAATATAGGATAACGTATGTGTTTCCATATATTATCATATCAAACATTTTACTGGAGCAAACGACCGAAAACCGACCGGGGAGAAAAGCATACCAACAATTCATTTGTTGATTTATACGGATATTATAATTTTCATTTCGTGTTTGTGATGCGGGCCAGGGGATACGATGCGATGGGAGAATCCTTATCCCATTCCATATATACTCAATAATACAGCAGCAGAGTCCAACACAATAATTCAAACACAAAGCCATTGTTATTGTTATCATCGTCGCCTGATCATATTATCATTCGCATTATTGTATTCAGCTACCACTCTGAAAATTGAACTGTAACTTTTTTCTTGTTGGTGAGCGGCTGGCTGCCGCACTAGAATGCTCACATAGCTTAAAAAAGTAGAATGATCTTTCATCATCCTGACCACTAGTTGTGCATATTTGGTGTTTATGTAACTTTTCTAAATATCATTCCATAAAGGCCAACCGAAAAGTGGGGCTAGAGTAAAAGTCAACGCGTGCATTGTATTGGATTGTGAACGGATTGAGTTGGTTTACAATTTAGAATAGATTGATGTTAGTTTGTTCCATTCAGGAAATTGGCTGTTCAATTTCTCTTTCGCTAAGCGAAGGGCATCCAGAGCAGGAGTAGAGGCTTCCATGGATGATGTACGATGCATAAAGAATACAAAATCGACTTTACAAAGCTGTTGTGAATGAATGTGCTATTGTTGGTTGATTTACAAAAAAAAACTTCAAAGATCAAAATGATCAAACTCTTCATTCAAAAGGGTCACCCTTTCTTTTCTTATCTCCGCTACTTTGTGCGCAGTCAGATGGTCTAATAATTCAGTTTACTTGCTTGCTAAACACAAGTCTCCATTTTTATAGGTTTCGTCCCCTATTTTGTTTAAGAATGTCATGCACAGTAGCATAATAGGAAATAGATCGGAAATTATGATAGGGGAAAATATTTTTGTTATCATTGTTTGCCTAACTCATTTGCATGTTTACTTGTCACTATTTATTATTTTGTTATTCGAATACATAAAAATAAATGAAAATGGATACGAGCATGCATATAGCACACAGAAATATGCTTTATATGCTCCGCTGAATACTTTTAAAATCTTTATGTGCACAGTGTGCACTGCACACCACATGTTAGAAAGGCACAAACTATGGTAATAAAACAAATTGTGAAGTGTTAATATTAGACTCACTTGCTCAGGACAATAACTACTGAAGACGTAAAAATGTCATATGACGCAATCTGTAACCACGGCATTGTATACCATTCAGCACAATGCATTTATTAGACTGAAGTAGTCAAGTTTTTTTGTTAAATGTTGTTTGCCGCATTACAACTAATATATAACTATACCTGATCTGAATTGCCACAATTTTGTATACAACAATGATAAAAGTAACTTGACCTCGAGTAGTGCTTAAACAAGATCTTGTTTTGTTGCATCATCATGTTCGTTAGTTATTATCATCCACTTCCCCATCCAAATGATTGAACGATCACTCGTTTTGTTTTTTTCAAGTTCAAGGATTACCCTATAGTTGAAGGTAATATGGTACGAACGACGAACTAAAAGTCTGTAATTACTTATATAACTTAGTGCTTAGAAATTGAAAAGGAGTCTTCAACACGAGTCTTTTACTGACACTGAGAAAATAATGAATCCCTTCATACGACCATGCACTAGGTCAAGTGGCGAACGTGATATGATAATGATGAATGATACTGATAATAAACTACTTGTAAAGTTACTGTCTTTATAACTATAAACTCTGATTTTTAGAGTAGAAGAAAGATCAGTGTAAAGTGTTGAAAATTGACATAGTTTCTAGAAGTTTTCTAGGACTGTCAGTTTCATAAAGTCTCGCTCTCTTGGAAAGTTTGATATCATGCTGATATCACACATATCTACCTACTTATGAATATTAACATATGGACCAATGTACATACTTCAGTAGATATATATACTTGATGACATTTTTGAATTAATAAAAAGTTTATTTTAATATCCCGGGTCAGTTTCCTGGTGTTATTACAAAAGTATACTCTTTTTCTGTGTCAACTTTCTGTTGGGACATGGGCGCATTTGCAAAAAAGGGGATTAAGTTTATAATGTTCATCTGTGTTATCTTACAATACACTATAGTCCATAGTCTAATATGCGTTTACATATTGTGAATTAAAATTATAATTTGCATGCAATTGGGCCCTGAGGTCAATTGAAAGGTTAGGCGTTTGGCCACTTTCACTGAAAATAATAATTTACACTAGTTCTTTTCCCATAATTGCATTTAATATAAAACATGAAATGAATGCTGTCTGGTTTATAAATTACGTTTGTGCGTAGGAAGAACAAATGTCTGGCTATGTCGCAGTCTGCGAACTTTTCAAGGATATATTTACACCATTACTTGGTCTAGTCAACAAGCCTGAATTTCATCATCTTATGAATAATTTCAACTATTTCCAAATTTACTCTGATGACATATTTTGCTAGCTAGTATTGCTTCATAATTGCAGTGAGTTCAATATTTGATGTCGCCTACGTAAAACATTTTCGGAACAGTGGGAAATGCTTTGACTTCCGGTGTTTAATTCCCGTTCTATTTCCCGTTTTTATTTCAGGTGCAGCGGTAGAAGTAAATGTACGGTAGAACTTCTC
Source organism: Sinella curviseta (assembly GCA_004115045.4). Lineage (NCBI taxonomy): Eukaryota > Metazoa > Arthropoda > Collembola > Entomobryomorpha > Entomobryidae > Sinella > Sinella curviseta. The sequence continues at coordinate 34,911,318 of CM023201.3, forward strand.
CGGGGAAAGCAACCGGATCCTGATGTGACAAAACTATGTCACTTGTTACCTGAAGGAAAGATTACCGTGAAATACTTGTGCTACAATGCCAGTTCAGGTAAGCAAAAAACAAAGTTATTTGTAAGGCAATGACAACACATTCTAACTTGTAACGGTAATAATTTTGAAAGCAAAGCATCTTGGGAGCACTTTTGTGTCCCTTGTGTCATTAGTAAATATTGGCTTTTGATTCAAACATCTTATTCACTAGCTACAGTTGTTTATATAAACAACCAGATCCAAGCCTCAAAGACCCTTGTAATATGACGGCGTAAGGCCCTTTAACCGTAGGTTTATTCCGCCTTTTTTACAGTAATTTAAATCAAATCTTTTACTGAATTTTCCCCCTTAAAGTAGATTCAAATGAGAAATGTGTGCGTGTGCTTTGATCTTTTGCACAAAAAGCAATTTAATATCTGTTTGCAAAGGTAAAACAAGGCCAAGTTTCCTTATGAATATGGAATACATACACCTAGACAATCTTCTGAATTGAATCTAGAAGCAGTCGCCCTTTACTTAAGAAAAAATGCTGCGACACCAAAATGTAATAAAAAACACGACTATTGACATTTTTACATTAAAATGTATGCCAATTTTATACGCTTTCATTACTGACACAGTTTTAAATTACGGTCGTTATCGGTCCATGCCTTTTGTAGCTCATTTGCATTCCATTTTGATCTTTAGTCAGTGTATGTCGGATAAGGCCATGCTACTGATGCTGTCGGTAGTCTAGTCGACAACTAGTATTTTTATGCCAACAAAACTGTCAAGATATTCAAGCAATATTAAAAAATACGTTCGTCGGTTCGTCCTTATTGTCATAGCAACAACATAGCAACAACAAGCTGGAGAAAGTTACCCTCATTATACATTAGTTTAACACATCAACATTTTTGTCACGGCCATCCATTCTTAGATGCCTCGGATTGGATTATAAAATATGACACACTACAGAAAGCAGAGAACTCCAGTTGAATTTCGCAAAGAAGATGATTTGTAATAAAGATACAGTGTATTTCGTATGATCAACTTGGTGGTTGTGCCTGACATTGTTTTCATAAACCTGAACATAGCAAATGTCGTATCCGTTGTTTGTATTTGCAAATTGCAATTTGCAAACAAAATATTTAACTTCCGGTCGGATTTGCATCCCTTCTATTTTTGGGCACGTTTTTCAAGACGTCATCATCATAAAACTGGCACATGTCCTCTTTCCGGAACGTGTTTGCTGGAAATGCCATTCTCGAAATTCCAACTAGAACAGTGACAACCTATTGACAGCGTCATTTTTGTGTATTCTAAATTAAAATGTTATCATTCTAAGATAAGTCTTCGCCACAATGAAATATGAGAAATATTACATAGATTAGATTATGCACAGAATGAGGAGACAATACTGTCATTACATAGTTGTTGGTATTCTGCTTAGGTACAGGGCACAGTAACGTTAACGAAAGGAATGTCAATACCAGTGACGCTGACGGTTTGGGAACTAGAAAAAAATTATTGGAGAAAGGCAGAATGAAAGTTGAATCATATGTGAACACATATTCCATTCCACTATGTATGAATACACACATACATGCATGCCTATATACACAGGACTCAATTTTCATAAAGGATGTTTACAGTTAATGTCACATTAAGTTAATTTGAGCAAAAATAAAAATAGCAATTTAATAAACATTATCTGAGGACACGAGCAGAAAAAGTCGAAACGAAACACCAAAAGAGTAACTGTGATCAGAAGAAAAAATGATTGATTGAACAGACAGTCCGACGTCACTTTGTAGAAAATTAATCAGATGTATTTTGAAGGAAATAACATTTATAAAGTTTGCAGACAATGGGAGCATTACTGTTGGCTGACATGTGTTATACATACAAATATTATTAACTTTTAAAGTAATAAAGTAATTATGAATTGCTTTTCAAATAGGCAACAATTGATCGATGGTTTCTTCTACAGGAAGGAAAGAATAACGTCATAAGGAGGGAAGGGCAACTTAAGAACTAAGTGAATGGATGCATGCTTAAAGAATGTTTGATTTGTACTTTATAATTCTAGTTCAGAAGGTCACGAGGCAGGAGATGTCAGATATACGATGCATTCCTCGTCAAATTTGTATCTACAGAAATTAGTCCTCACTGATAACAAACTTTGCCTTATTTTGATAGAAACTGTTTAAATTATGATGAGTATTATGTTAGCGTCACCATCGATCATTGTTCTCGTTCAATCACGTTATTATTGTTGTTGCAGAAAAGTATAAATATATATAATGAGCTTTAAGACAGTATTTACTTCAGTTCATATTGTGTATATATTTACATAAAATAAATATATTTTATATCTAGTATCTTTTTAGTTAATTTGTTGAATTTGCGACTACTATATTCTCAATTGTATTTACATCGGAGACGAATGTATGTATTTGTTGTTGATTAAAGTTATTGTTGAAGTGATAGTACAAGCACGAATTCATTGACTGACACAAGAAGTGGTTGTTTCTTGTTTCCACTCCGTAGTCTGCAGATGAACTGGGTTATTAGGTTTCGATTAAAGTGATACACTCAAGAAATACCTACAACATACCTACCTACACGATACTTACTAGATACGTGTATTACTTTTGGGAATGGAATAGGAACCTAAGATGTTTTTGCTGAAGTGAAAGCTGACTGAAATTGTTGCAGCTGTCTCAAAAAGGTTTATTTGCTGGAAGCTTTCAACATGATGCCAAACTTGGAGCTAAGCTCGTTTAGTTAATACTACAATATAACATTTCCCAAATCGTTTTATAAGCCTTATTAGTAATATAACTTTTTTCCTCTCTTTTCTCCTCCTTTCTTTTCTCTCTCTTTTTCTGTTCTAGATCTATTGAACTAAACACGTTGAACCAATCTATTTATACAATGCAACAATATGTACTGTTATTATATAATGCGTAAATTAACAATAATATAGTTGACTTGCAGAATAAAACACTTCAAGAATCGTGTGACATTGACAAAACTTACAGGTTATGTAATTTGTTTTGCTCTCATGACTAAATATATCAATTCAACTAGTTATATAGTTATTTTTTATTGCTTCAGTTTTACCAATTCATAAATGTAAGATTCTTATTAATCCTCTTATGGGTGCCGAAATAAGCGTGCGTGCTCATTGTTTCGCTTATTCCTAAATCTGAGAATACCAAGAAGTCATAACTGAAACAGAATGCAATGCTGGTAGTTGAAGTGTAAGTTCGGATACTGATCGTGAGTATTTTTCTGAAAGAACGAATTGCCAACCTACCGTCATACATACATTAAGTTATTGCACCTTATCTTACATAAAACTTACTTAGACTAGATTATATAACATAGTCCGAAAAATTAACAAAATGAGCTACATTAGTACCTTTTATAGTTATAATTACCTTGCCAAAGACTTAGTTTTTCTGACTTTCTTCGCCAGACCAAAAGCATACATATACTCCTTGGCCTAGCACGCTGTACCTAATATTTCATGAGTCACTAGAGACTTGGCATGAAATCTTCAAACTATGTAATGAGCAACTCCTGCTTAAGAATGATGTGCACATTGAAATAAAATCGAAGAGAGTGAGTGTAAAAATCTTTGACATTTCCGGTCTCCTTATTTATTCTCAAAGGAAAACACGAAGGTTAAGAATCACTAAATCACTCCTTGAGAAACCTATAGCTCAATCAGCTATGCCATATTCCTTAACTATAACAAGCGAGCTTCTTTTCGTTGTTCGTGCATAAAAATGAACACATAGTTTGTTAAAGGTTTTGAAATTTTGTGAATTGAATACAGATTGGAAAGGAGACGTGATGAGATGAAAGTGAAATGTTATGCATGTCTAACTATTTATGTGAGTACGTAGTCTGCCCCAGGGAGTAGGGAGACAAAAAGAAGCTTTGATGCTCAACATTTTAGTTACGTATGTAGGTACTTGAGAAAAGAAAATATGTTATTTTTTCTCCAAGTTCTTCTTCTTCCCCGTATGACTTGCTCTTTACTGTCTCCCTTTTGATAAACTAATATTTTCTGTGGTGAAGACCGCAGTCACTGTTGCAATAAAATTAGTCGCATGAGGAATGCATGAAACTAGAAGAAGGATCCTTGCACTGACACAGCATTCATCGTTTCTTTTCACTCATTCATACATGCTAATAAGATGTGTCATAGTGTCATGTATACACGAAACGGAGCAAGGAAATATGTAAAACAGAAATACTAAAAATGCACACACGGCTTGCACAATACAAAACAAACAACAGAGCAACATTTTTTCGCTTGATATTTTGTTTTTCTGAATGTGAATCGCATGAAAAAGAAACAAAATCCCAATCATCTATCCAGATCTTTGTGTAAACATGTCTGTCTCTGCTTTTCACATATTTAACAAAATAGAGAAGCACAAAGAATAGTAATATTGCCTTGTTTATGACAATTGGGGTACGACATGACAAAAAAACAAGACGGGGAGACAGGATGATGGTGATGATCATGCACACATGAGGTCCGCGTAGTTGTTCGTGCATGTGGCTTTATTATTCGTTTGCAGAGTCAGCTTTATTGTGAACCGTCGAACACCATAAAATTTTATCATTACTTTCCATTGTTGCATTTTCTAGCTTTCATTAGTTCCTGCGTCGTGTGCATTCCTTGTACTAATCATGCTTCTTTTGCATTATGCCTTTATTAAAATTATCGTAAAATTATGCGTGAACCATAAAAACTAGGGACATATTTATGATATTTTTGGGACTACACTTATGGGACTAAATTGGATAAGTCACGCAATTCATCTTGAATGCACATCATTTTCTGGACGAATATTTTTTGACAAATCCGTGTATCTTCCATCATGAATCCGTATAACTTATCATATAGTTAAAAGTTCATGTACCTATGTATATATACTGGACTCTGTAGAGTGGCAGATAAACGATATTTTAGGAACTTTGTCCATGCAATAATACCTCCTTCGGGATTATAAGTATAAAAATACTAAATTCATACATTGTTGCAATTGTAAGCAATAGTGTCAAATGAGATTATATACAAAAGCGCATTCACAGACAGTAACATGCAACACATGAGCCGAAGCCACAGGAAATGAATGAGTTCAGCTGGGAAGAGATTATATTGGTGGAAAAGGGTCTTTTTTATTTATATGCATTCTCGTATTAGTAGTAGTTAATGGTCGTCCCCAGTCCAGATGTTTCCGAGTGCAGTCGGGAATGTGTGCGATATTATTGATGATATTGAAAAGGATTTCTTAATTTGACTGAGAGAAGAGGATGAGAGCATATGGGGGCCTTAAAGATGCAATTCAAAAAATACTCCGAATCTGGGATGAGCCAATAAAAAGTCTCATGAATAAAGTATGAGCAAGATAAGCATACCGAGCGAAGGATGAGCTGTGTCGAATATCATAGTATACGTCCACTTCATGCGACAATAGCAATCAAAATTGTCCAAGCAATTTAGTCCAATCTTGCGTGCGTGGTCTCATCTGCTGTTTATGGCTGTATTTTGTTGTAGATTTCAGGAAAAATTTATTCATTTTCATTCTTCTCACAATGTAGGTTTTATGTGAGCCCTCTCGTTGTTAGTGGTGCACCATCATATTGCATAGCATCGCATCGACTTGATTGTAGTTGGATTGCATCAAATGTGCTTCTGCCACAGAAAATCTTCCACATATAATAGAGCAACAATTTGAGAAATCGTCAAATTTCGTACGACCCTCTGAGTCACTTTATATAGTTTCGGGGTGATGGCTACGACCTATTTTTTATATGAAAAATGGTTATGATATTCGGAATCTACGCCTCAAATAACCCCCAAAATGAGTAATTCAAAAAATTATACTCCACCTATATTGCCACCAGGGGGCGTTTAAAATTTAATTGGTTTTTATAGCTTTTCTCCGACCCTAATTAATATTTTGACTTGAAACCTTCGCTAATAGGAAGCCAATTAAATTCCGCGGACAGGTTTTCTCGTCGTTTTGCAAAATTTTAATTTCTGTCGAAATTACAGCAAAATTAAACTTAAAATTAAAAATTAATAGCATTAAATTCAACAATATTAAAATTTCATGGGCGCCATCTAAATCAGAATAAAAAACTGTGTCTAAGACAATATTCAAATAAAATTATCAATTACCTATAATTGAAATAATTCAAAAAATCAGTATTTCGAAGGACCAAAATGGCTAATTTAAAGGTTGGCGCCAAAAGGATAGGTCGTATTGACTTGAAACCTTCACCATCGTGTCGGCGAGGTCAAACTACTCACAGGTCTTCCGATCATTTCGTCTCTACATGCCCCAGTCGACGCTGACTGCGAGTTGTCCAAAATTCGAAGGACCAAAATGGCTAATTTAAAGGTTGGCGCCAAAAGGATAGGTCGTATTGACTTGAAACCTTCACCATCGTGTCGGCGAGGTCAAACTACTCACATGTCTTCCGATCATTTCGTCTCTACATGCCCCAGTCAACGCTGACTGCGAGTTGTCCAAAATTCGAAGGACCAAAATGGCTAATTTATAGGTTGGCGCCAAAAGGATAGGTCGTATTGACTTGAAACCTTCACCATCGTGTCGGCGAGGTCAAACTACTCACATGTCTTCCGATCATTTCGTCTCTACATGCCCCAGTCAACGCTGACTGCGAGTTGTCCAAAATTCGAAGGACCAAAATGGCTAATTTATAGGTTGGCGCCAAAAGGATAGGTCGTATTGACTTGAAACCTTCACCATCGTGTCGGCGAGGTCAAACTACTCACAGGTCTTCCGATCATTTTGTCTCTACATGTCCCAGTCGACGCTGACTGCGAGTTGTCCAAAATTCGAAGGACCAAAATGGCTAATTTATAGGTTGGGCGCCAAAAGGATAGGTCGTATTGACTTGAAACCTTCACCATCGTGTCGGCGAAGTCAAACTACTCACAGGTCTTCCGATGATGTCGTCTCTACATGCCCCAGTCGACGCTGACTGCCAGTTGTCCAAAGTTCGAAGGACCAAAAGACTAACTCGAAGGGGCATGTAGAGACGACATCATCGGAAGACCTGTGAGTAGTTTGACTTCGCCGACACGATGGTGAAGGTTTCAAGTCAATACGACCTACCGTTTTGGCGCCAACCTATAAATTAGCCATTTTGGTCCTTCGAATTTTGGACAACTCATAGTCAGTGTCGACTGGGGCATGTAGAGACGAAATGATCGGAAGACATGTGAGTAGTTTGACCTCGCCGACACGATGGTGAAGGTTTCAAGTCAATACGACCTACCGTTTTGGCGCCAACCTATAAATTAGCCATTTTGGTCCTTCGAATTTTGGACAACTCATAGTCAGTGTCGACTGGGGCATGTAGAGACGAAATGATCGGAAGACATGTGAGTAGTTTGACCTCGCCGACACGATGGTGAAGGTTTCAAGTCAATACGACCTACCGTTTTGGCGCCAACCTATAAATTAGCCATTTTGGTCCTTCGAATTTTGGACAACTCATAGTCAGTGTCGACTGGGGCATGTAGAGACGAAATAATCGGAAGACATGTGAGTAGTTTGACCTCGCCGACACGATGGTGAAGGTTTTAAGTCAATACGACCTATCCTTTTGGCGCCAACCTATAAATTAGCCATTTTGGTCCTTCGAAATACTGATTTTTTGAATTATTTCAATTATAGGTAATTGATAATTTTATTTGAATATTGTCTTAGACACAGTTTTTTATTCTGATTTAGATGGCGCCCATGAAATTTTAATATTGTTGAATTTAATGCTATTAATTTTTAATTTTAAGTTTAATTTTGCTGTAATTTCGACAGAAATTAAAATTTTGCAAAACGACGAGAAAACCTGTCCGCGGAATTTAATTGGCTTCCTATTAGCGAAGGTTTCAAGTCAAAATATTAATTAGGGTCGGAGAAAAGCTATAAAAACCAATTAAATTTTAAACGCCCCCTGGTGGCACTATAGGTGGAGTATAATTTTTTGAATTACTCATTTTGGGGGTTATTTGAGGCGTAGATTCCGAATATCATAACCATTTTTCATATAAAAAATAGGTCGTAGCCATCACCCCGAAACTATATAAAGTGACTCCTCTTCAAATTTTTGTGGGAAGCCTAACGTAAAGATAATGAAATCCTCGTGTCTTTGCTGAGAATGAAAGAGAGAATAAAAAGGTACACTGACTCACTCTGAAAACAAGATGTTTGTCTATTTGAACAAAGACAAGTTCTATGAATTGGAATTGAGGACGAGATGAGATTAAATTAGGTCTGCATGGGTAGAAGGAACTCTATTCTTACGACATCATTGCACGGCACGGTAGCCGGTACAGTACACGTATGCGTTATATACACGTGTTTGTTTTCTTGAATTATAACATAACCTGAAACAAGAGGCTCTCGAGTGTATTTCTTCTATTTGCTTATAAATTATTCCATTTTAGTTGAATCCAGACCAGAACTAGTACATATTGGGATATTCTTTGAAATTTGACTGGATAATGATAATAACAGTTTAGATTGTATTTATCAAGAAGTCATTGGGGAATAAATAGAATGTTCGTATAATCCGAGGAATTACCAGAATTACTTTTCTCTAGAAAATGGCCAGAAAACAGAGATAAATGAAAACATGGTACAGGTTTGTCCTGCAAAATAAGTGGCCCATTTCTTGACCTTCCAGTACATGCTTTCGTGGTTTCGAGTAACGTTTTTCTCGTAAAACTGGGCTCTATAAATTATCCCTTTGTAGAACAATGAAAGTAATGTAATTACATTTTTGGTGAAAGTCAGTGGGAATGAGCACGTGATTCAGCACGATTTCAGTTCGTGATTGCTTAGAAAAATATCCTATAATCCTGCATAGAGGAAGCTGAGCTGAAAGATTTCTATTGCTAAATAATAAGTAAAAGTAGAATCAAGACGTCCATTATTTTCCCAGAACGGAGAATCTATCCAGCTAGAGTAAGTCAATTGGAAAAGCGCAATTATCACTTGAAGAATAGGGAGATGTCGACTTATTTTACATGTTGAGGCGTCGTATAGCCTGCCATCCGTAGGACTCAAGACAGAAGAGAAGAAGTGTAACGTAGGGCTTAACAAATTGTAATATGTAGCTTAGTTTATGTATTTTGTGTGTTAAATCCATGAAAATTTAATTAACTGTAATTAGCGTAATTTATGCGATCGATATTTCATAATTTGTATAATGATAGTTAATGCATAGTTAAACATGTATACTAAATATTAGAAAGATTGGTACAGTCGCACATGCCAAAATTAGAGTCAAAGGTCAAGTAGGTATTATGCATAGCAACTACCATAGGATAAGTATTTATTGTAACTTAGGGTAGTCGCCAAGGAAAATTTGTTGTTTATTTGTTATTCGGGCTGCGCGGTGGAGTCAGATCGGACCGGAAGGAAAATCACGGGAGTATATAAGGAGCTGCGTCAGTCGTCGTAATTTTTAGTTAGTAATTTTTTTCTTGTTGTCACTGAATTGTGATCTCTCGGCGAAGCCAAGTTCGCCACCATTTGTATGTAAAATTATTGTAAATGCACTTCAATTAGTATTGTTCATGTGAGAATAAAAGCGTTTGTGAAAAAGTACGAACCTCTTGCAGAACCACCATTATTTTAATTGAAGTTAAAGTTTAAAAAAAAGTTAACCACCCTCTCGTATCATCGGTCATATCTTAACTGAGCATCCCAACAAGTGGTCCTTCGAGCTACAACAGAATCAGTCCTACGGATAACAGTTCAGTGAATTAGTGTTCAGGGTATGCCGGTTGTCACGAGAGGAACCTCAGCAGCAGAAGAATCTAGCGTCTTGGAGAGAACCTTGCGTCAGTCAGAGTCCAGAGAATATTATCAGATTGAGGCGAAGTCTAAAAGGGAAGGCGAAGGAATCTGTATCAGCCATGCTTAGTTCATCGTGTGAAATATCAGAGATCATGAAAGTTCTGGAGAATCGATTTGGACGACCTGAACTAATAATAAAAAGAGCTATGGACCGAGTTCGGAATGTACCGGCGCTACAAGATGGAGATTTCCAGGCTTTAATGGATTTTTCAATTGTTGTGAAAAATCTTGCCTATTCTGCAGAAACTTTGAACCTTCCTCAATATTATTACAACCCTCAACTGCTGGAGGAAATTAGAAGAAAATTGCCTGTTTCACAACAGATCGAATGGGGAAAGTATCTGGATGACCGGGGTAGTGGATCTAACCTTAAGGAGATGTCAAAGTTTCTGGACAAACTGGCGTCAGCATTGAATCATGTGTGTGATACCGGAATAAGCCAGAAGAAAAATCGAGTTCGAGAGCAATGCTTTGTAATGACTGAGCGGGCATGCATTCTAAAATGTGAAGAAAATCATCACCTCTCAAAATGTCCGGAGTTCGAGAAGTTGGCAGTTGAAGAAAGATGGAACTGTGTCAAGAAATACAGATTATGCTCATGCTGCTTGCTAGTAGGACACATGAAGATGAATTGCCGAAGACTGAAGAGCTGCCAAAAGGATGGATGCAGAAGTCAACACCATCCACTTCTACACAATCCAGAATGGAAGAAACCTGAAGTAAGAACAGAAGAAAATCATGAAAGTGAAGGAGAATCAAGTTGCGTAGTATCCGAATCGCGAAGACCCAGGGGAAATGTTTTAATGAAGATAGCTCCGGTAAAGCTGATTGGACCGACAGGGACGGAGGTAACAGTTAACGCATTTTTGGATGATGGCTCATCTTGTACTTTGCTGGACGAAGCGATAGCTGACAAACTGGGACTGGAAGGAGAACACGAAACGCTGAACCTCAACTGGCTAGGCGGCAGAAAGGAGAACTACGAAAAGTCGAGAGTCGTGTCCCTGAAGATTCGTGGAGTCAATGAAGATGAAGAACATGATTTGCTGTACATCCGGACCGTGAAGAATCTGAACCTGCCTGTTCGACCAATGTCGGACTATAAGAATCTGAAGCAGTGGAGACATTTTCGGCTGATTATTTGTAGCATCATGCTATGAACAAGTTACGTTGTCATTTTAACCGCCTAAATGTTATATCGTGGTGATTATAAACCCAATTTTTCAATAATAATACACACGATGACGTGGCCTTGCACTTTATGTAGGTAGGTAGCCATTATTTAGCGAATTTGCGAACTCACGTTGTGATACAGGTGATTAATTTGCTCAATCAGCATCAGTGTGTCTAAAAAGCAGTAATCTCAAGCAATAAAAATAAAACCCAAATGTTTACCAAGGAGAAAGGCGAGGACGAGGCGAGAAAATACTCATATTTTATGATGAAAAAATCATACCACGTTAACGACTTTGGTTTGCTCACCTGTAAACACGAGCCCGTTCTCGTGTTTCTACTGGTGTCGATACGACTGGAACGGCTTCTGCGTGCTTCGCGTATTTCCTGTATCTTCAATCTAGTAATGACCAGGAAATGATGATGATGTAAGGAACAAAATTACCAATTCTATGACGGAAACTAACATGTCATTAAGCATTCTTAATGGAGACCCTGCTCACATCACATCCTCATTATTGACGGCTTTATGGCGACGTGCATTTTAGGTTTTTGATTACAGATTTAATGTTGCTCATCGTGTGCACCAGATAAAATTAAGCAATTCAGAGTAGACGGGTATTGATGACAGCATCATAGCCAACGTCATTCTTCGTTAGGTGGCCCGGGTGCTATATCGCGATTGTCCTTAGCCACGGAACCGTGGAACGAAAATCACCGACCGTGTGGCAATATTATGAGTACTGTGCCTACTACCTACTTGTTTTAGGCAAAATGCTAAATATGCAATCAATACAAAAGGCCGAAATCATCCACGGGAATGTACCAAGATGAATTACATACATTTATCTGCCTGCATCAATCCAAGTTTCCAATTATATGTTCTTTTGCTATTGAAAACTCGTTAGATAACGACTGAAATGACACGCAATAAAGTTGTTTGCTTCGTTTTTATACAACAAATCCCAAAGGTCAAAATTTAGTAACTTTAAAACTCAGGTGAAATAAAATTCTAGCGTGCCATCAGCAAATTAGATTACTGGTTCCATTGGGAAACGTGATCATCGTAATTACTTATAGCGAAACTTTTCCCGTAATCCAATAAATCCTTTATAGTTGTTGATTAACGAATTTTGTCGTTTTTGTTTTTATAGAGTACGTTCATTCCCGGTGCAATGTGGATGTAACCCCAGCGAAAGAAGGGTTTCTTCACAACCCTGGCTATCCCGATTTATACCCAGGAGATCAGCCCTGTCAATGGAGACTTCATGTTCCACAGCAAAAGATTCTCTTGGTGTTCTTCGATATTTCGTTACGAGGTAAATCGGATGTGAAAGCTATTTACAGGTTTCCTCAGTATAATTACTTTTGTTGTTGTTGTCACCATATTAAAAATATTTATAATCAGGGCGTGTATATCCGTCTCTCTATTAGATGAAATCAACTACATAATAAGTATAAGGAAATACTGGTATAAATTATGGAATATTTCCTAATTATTTCAAGCCATGTGTCCAGGTTTGTCCTCGTCCTGTCTGATGACAGGTAATTGTGATGATTTTGCATTTTAGTCTGTCTGAAACCATTTCAGGATGTTTACACGAGCGAATATTTTTAATATGCTATTTATTACAATGAACTGACAATGTCAACAACATAATTAATTGCATTCCTTGTAATGAACTGTAAAGATATTAAAGGAAAGTTTTAGAATGATTAGAAAATGTAATGGAATGAAAACTGTGTAATGCATCATTATCTATATGATTTTTTGTCAGGTCAAGAGAAATTAATTTGCCGAGATGAGCTGGTCGCCAGTGAAGAGCATTCGAAACTTTTAAGTACCTGTGGTGATCACTCATCTGCTGTTGCTGTTTTATCCGAAAGTCATCGACTCAATGTCACCCTAATACCTCAAAGCCGATTGGCCTTTCCCAAGAGAGGCTTCCTCATCTATTATAGAGGTAGGCTATATGAAACTTTTCCCTGGAAAAGTTCATTATATCAACTTTATTCTTTTGCACCACCATGCGTTAGCTCTAGCCCATATAAAAAGAGTACCAATTCATTGTTTAATGTCGCATTGCATTATCTGAAGAAAAGCTTGAATGAGGTAAAGCTCTCCGTTTATGGGTATACATATACCTAGTTTCAATGCATAGCAGTAGTGGATTGCAGACTACACGCATCGGAGAAAGTGATAACCCCGTTCGTTGATTTAATAAAAATACTATAGGTTTAGGGCAAATAATGAAAGTACCTACATCAAACAAGGGATCTGTTTAATTTTTAACTTAATCTAAATATAAATATGAAACGGTCAGAATAAAGGTTTGAGTTAGAAAGATAAAGTGCAGGAACAAATGTATAGTAAGTATTTGCCTGTGTCAATTATTGGCAATAAAATGTTTAGCTAACTATTGAACCGAATAAAATGACTAACTGACACCCAAGCTTTTATTAAACAGCACGCTGATGTATGTATAATATGCTTATTAGACTTTTTTCACAATTATAAGGAAGGAGAAAGTTAGCCACAAATTCTCTTGTCAGGTTTCCATTTAGATTTTAATATGAGAACGTGTATAGCAATGTGCGACTACCATTTTTGGATTCAACATTTCCAGCGAATTTCCATATGTATTGTTACACCCAACTGTATTTTTTATTCGAGTTGTTACCCGAGCACTAATGACGTACCTACATGTAAATGTGTTTGAATCATGTGAAAATATTCCAACAAAGTGTTCTATTGATTCGAGTTAGAAGCCCTTGAAACACCATTTGAAAACGAAAAGTTATTTCATGAAAATTATATTTAATAACGTACCTGTGCATATCTATACATTCATTTTCAATAGCATTGTAGATGTTTTCAGTTTTCGCTTTCAATTCGCAAGGCTTCTCCTTTCACAGCATGTCGAATAGTCGTTTCCACAAGTCTCATTGTACCATCCATTACTATTCATTAGAGTTCCTTACTCATCACAAATGATATTGAGGCTTGTTACGAAAATGGAAAGTGAAAGTTAAATTGAATCAAAACACAAAATGAAATCAAATAGGTATTACCATTTTAGTGCATTCTCTATATTTGGAGTTCATAGCTTAGGTACTCTTTTTAATTGAATTGTTGTGTGCACAATGCGCTATAAATCTATACCTATAGCATATAAGTATGTATATGTGTATATGCAACAATTTCAGTGCTTGGATGTCGAGATCCTGTAAAACCCAGTGGCTCGTATATGGCATTTAGAAATGCCACCCATGCTTATCTACTCTGTGATCTTGGGCACCTATACCCAGACACGTTAACGAGAGATCGATGGATCTATTGCAATCCTCTGGAGGACATGTGGACCGGAACCATCTCCCACTGTCAAGGTATAAACATGAAACCGATGATAATAATAGCAAGCAAGAAAAAATGAATTACCTTTTGTTTGTTGAAAGACTTCTTTCGTTGATTTAACTTTTAAGATTTTCATAATATGTATCAAAGACCAAATATATTTAAAAGTTAAGTTAGAAATACATACATTAAGGTATATCACAGCTAGAAGTAACTGAAACTTTAGAGTTAAACGTAATAAACTTTTTACTTTTGGCATAAAGTTTTTGGAATATTATTAACTTTACAAAATGGCTCAATTAATGAACAAAAGAGATGTCTAATTTTAGTCTAAAAGTCAAGTAATGTTGTTAAGTTATTGTATAATGTTATCATATAATAAGCAACAAAAAAATTCGTTTTCCCATTTACAGATTTTCGCAACTACTCTAGTGTTATGGGAAATTTGTCAATTGCCCATGTGCTACTTAAAAATCCGTCATTTTGGCCCGTAAGACATCGTGAGCCCCGGAGTAAAGATGATTTGATCTCAGGTAACTATCACCGTTCATTATTATAGCAAATCAGCAACCTGTTTGTAAGATATTGCTTTTCAACTAATATCCTTGAAACTCGTATATCTTATTTTGAAAAATTCTTAGAAAAAAGTCACTTAATAATAAAATCATTCATGGCGAGTATCATTCTTCATATGTAGCTTCTTACAGCTTTATAGATGCAAAAGTACATTATATTGACTCATACATTGAGAAAGGGAACCTGATGTAGTTTTAGATTTTTTGAACTTTCACTTTGATTATACTCCCACCCAGTCTGAGGGAAATTAGTTCGTTATTTCTAAATTGTTTCCTGACGCAAGTCATTTTCTGACTTGTTTCTGTCAACAGATAATATTAAAAGTAACTCAGCAGTAGATTTAGTATGATAAATTATGGTAGAGCAAATTGGAAAATTATTCTTGCGTCTAAAACGTGTAAACGGAAGTTCTTCCTTTCCCATTAATTTTTTGTGCAAACATGAATAACATGAATCCGTGTGTGAATTATTGCGAGGACGTGTACGTGCCATGTGGAGATGATTTTGTTATTTCATCGCTTTAAGTGCAAATAATGTACATATCACATTATGCATAATATGTTATTATTAATGTATTTATTACCAATATTATTACCTCATTTCAAATTTCTTTTACCAACCAGATTACATTCTTCCTATCTGTGTGATGATTGGACTGTTTAGTTTGAATGGAGTAGTTCTCTTTTTCATCTGGAGGCAACGCCAACGGTAAGCGTTCGATAGCTAACGAATAAGCATTAAACTAAGTAAATGTACATATATGTATTTCTTGCCACAAAGTAAAATATCATTTTAAATACATGTTGCGAAGAAAGTACTGCGCTGCGCAAGCACTCTTACCAAATAACTTTCATCGAATCTCTCGTAAAGGTAAAACTTATCGACATCATAGCAGTCAATCTCCATTTTTATATCCAAACCGGTCATATACCTCTTATATTTTTGGCTACGCAAGTAAATAGCTTAGAATATCTGTCTCGACTTTTACCTATCTTTATTTGTATTCATATATGAAAAGCTTTCTATCGTCCGACATCGGAACAACAGTATCAACTTGATGGTATGTATTGTACGCTTATATAAAGCAAATAAACAAGAAATAGATAGAGCGGAAACGTGTTTGATAGAAATTGGAAACGCATGAAGAACCTGCTGTTTAATATTTTGAATGTAGATACACATATGCATTATGTAACATCATCAATTTTTAAATTATATAGCGTTTGCACGATAACAATATCGCAATAGTGCACGTCACTTTCAATTACTATAAATGGTAGCAAATACTTATGTATTAATTTGAAAATCTGCATGTAAAGGAGTTCCATGAGATTATCCTTTATATAATATGTAGTTTAGCACCTCCACTCAGATTGTAGCTTTAAAAACTGTTAGCACGTCTTTGGAAACCCTTTTCCACATGTGTACTTACTCTACTTTCAAGTTATAAGGTACGCTCAGACAAATGCAAAACCTTTTTTTCGTTAATTTTGTTTATATTTTGATCCCTGTGCCAATGCCAATAGAGACGTCTGCAGCACAGTGAAAGTAAGCCTGAAGCATTGTAGTTGCAATGCTGATGAAAATTCGGGTTTTTTATTATATCGATGTACATATCCGAAGGAGCTGCGAGCAATTCCCTGACAGTAAAATGCAAGCTTGCTTTCGTTATTTTTTTCCTTTGTAATGCACAAGCAGTACTTAACTTCACATTCCACTGATCACGTCTTCCTCAACTTTCACTGACTCACAATCCCGGTTTTAAAAGGATGTTTGCTTTTCTCCCTATGTGTAATCAAAATCCTTGCCCTGTTACGTAGGATAACATGGTATATGAGGTAGTACCTAACATCTCTGCCTAACGGTTTTATATTACTTGTCTCACTAGACTGGAGGAGATGGAAAACGAGAGGAATCAAGAAATGGAAGAGATTTGCGCTGCGGTCGTGGACGACTCGAATACACCAGTAGACGAAAGCACGTTTTCCTTTCCGAGCTCAGCAGTGGAGGATCTGTGGCATGATAATTTTGATGATGATATTGATGAAACTGATCAGGATCGAACGCTGACAACGCTTACTCTTCATACAACAAGTTCTCCGCCGGACTCGGCGATGATGAGGCATTACGGTACCAATGACTCATCTCATATGAATCCAGACAGTAGTCACAGGGGACACCTTAATGGAGGTTACTATCGAATTTCTCAGGATGGCTCCTCGTCTGGTATTTTTAGCAACAGTGGTGGTGGTGGTGGTGGAGTGTCAGGTGCACATTCCTACTTCACACCATTTCAGCAACAGCAACCTCGTTTGAATCATCCTATGAACAGTGGGTCATCGTCGTATGCACTGACAAGTGGAAATGGTACTGCACATCATCACAATCATCATTCTCAAAATCAGCACACCAGCCATAATGGGAATAATGGCACTATAATGGGTAACGGCAATGGGAGTTTAACAGGTACGCACTCATTCTACACAGGATATTCAAGGACAACTGCTGTTTAGTGGCCACATCACAAGGAAGGTAACGAAGTAGTAGCATTAGTGGAAGTGAAAGCACTCTAGGGTGGGGTAGCCAAAAAAATCTTTTCATCTTTTGCAGTCCGGACTCTTCGCAAAGTTCGATTTTCTGAGTCATTTTTATGGTTGCCTAAAAGCTTAGAATCGATGGCTAACAATGTATTTTAATGATAGAAGAGGTAGACAGAATAGAAAATATAACGGAAATAGGACAAATACGTAGCAAGTAGTAAGAACAGGGAAAGTAGAAACTTTTAGGCATAGGCATCATTAGCCGTCCGTGTCGATGAGAATTTGAGCATTTAGACCAGAAACAAATTGGGGAACACATGATTGAGCAATTGAGGAAGGAAGGGTAAAAACCTTGAGCTTTATTGAATAAACGATATAGGTATTTGAACTATGTGCCGGAGTTTCCTCATTAAACTTTTTTCAGCCAGTCAGACATTTATGGGCATACTTTTACTTTGTCCTGATTTGCTTTCATGTGAACTTGAACCAGTTGTGCCATCGTGAAACGTTCATATTTTTAACGTAATCTTTTCATCTTCCCGTTTTCTTCCTGGAAGGCGAACTTGTTCAGAAGCCACATTAAGCTGCCACAATCTTTTTATGCAAACAAGTACATATGTAGGTATATATCTGACGTATAAAGCCAAAAACCGCTTTTGAAAATTAGGAGACAGCAGGAAAATGAATAACATATACTCGTACGGAAGGATTATAACAGGATGATGATGCTCCAAGTAATTACTAATTGCAACACTTACGTGGAAGTTGCATTTGTGGCTTGTTTGGAGAATCTAATACAGATACTTGTGGCTGTTGAAGGGGCTCTTCAGACAACCTGAGATTACGCAAATTGTTGAGTAGGTATTATCTGTAAGTATGTAGCTCTGTGTGCCCTAAACCACTTTGACATTGTATTTATCTTTCCGCTTCGAAGATTGAAGCAAGAGAAGTGAAGAATGCTTAGAAGTGGGAAAGGCTCCTTTAACTTTTAACTTTGTCAGTATGTAGTTGGTTGGCTTTAAATGGATCAAATATAGTCCCATATACAAGATAAAGGAGTTATTAAAGGACAGATGAGTCAGCTAATAAAGCTTTACTTGCAGATTCTCTGCAAAAATTCATTTGAAACCAAAACTAAACACCAACAATATTATATTATTAAGTTATAGTTCATTATTCCGGGCAAGGCTAGTGATAAATTTAAATACAAACACGAACTAGTGTATAGGGGATTTAAAAAAACAGAAAATTATTATTCTTTTCGTTAGTTCTGTTGCCCTGGGTTCATTGTGAAAGTGTGCGTATATATTATGGGTATGATGCGCATCGGTAAATAGAGAGAGTACAACAAATTACTCATTGTTCCGAAAAATATGATCTGATCTGATATTTTATTGATAATTAGTTTTACAACAGAGAAGAGAGAATAACAATAACAGGTATTAACAACAGAAGCCAATGTAACAAGAAAATATTTAGAGTATTAAATCAAATCAGTAAGAAGATAAATAGATTATAAATATGTAGTAGATGCGGAAATATTTTGATCAAAGTAAATATATAAAGAGATATTATTATAAAGTAACAAATGTGTACGTTATAGTTCCTGAAGATAAATATTATGATATTTTGAAGAAAAAAATGTTACAGCATATGACTAATATTGTAAAAGAAAATTTTCCGAATAAATGGAAATAAAACAGCAAACTGAAAGTAACAATCGGATTTAAATTTTATGTTATCTAACATGTTTTGTGCGCTGATTCCCTGTTCAACTTGAACTTTTATAATCTTCTAATGATTTGCATGCAATGGAATCGTGTTTTTGTCGTCAGATGACAGAACAGACAAATAACACATATTACCCCAGAACCCTTCAAACATTATTACATCGTTACGTAGGTGGGCATTGTGGCCACTCCACAGTTATTATCTCGTTGAGCCATCAAAACATAGCCGTCATTCCCTGAAACAATAGAAAGTACGTCATGTAAAGGCTTATTACTTGATTCGAGATTCCATAGGCTTTTATTTTCTAGGATCTTCTCATGTTTCTGAAATCTAAAGTAGATTATAAAAAGTTTGAACTCATTACCCCAATAAGTAGACCAACTGTTTTTAACTAGCCAGTAAGGCTCCCCACGCATAATACCATATCCTACAGCAAGAACTGCGTGATCCAATCCATCTTCTGTATTATCTGTTCAGAATTTATGGAAAAATACAGGAAATAAGCTCATGTAATGTACTGATTTGATGGCTTGTTATTATTTCAAAGAAAAACTAATTGGAGCGATGATGGAAGATGTCTCATTAATAGGCCCACTCATGCCGAACAAGAGTGAACATGAGACAAAGTGGGCCATTTATTATGAGAGTTTGTGTAAATTGTGTATGGGTCCTTAATAATAATAGGTACGCATAATATAACATAGGTATGTATATTTTTTATGACGAAGGTAAGTGGTACTTACTGCACTTGGGCTCGTAGTACACTCCATTGGCATAAAACGAGAAGGTTCTATGAGAAGCATCAATTGCGACAGAGATTGGTCCGTGCTTGAAAAGAGCAAGCTTGAGGGCGTCGGTGTCATTAGAAGTCACGTTGACGTAGCCTTTATATAAAATATGGAAAACAGGAGATTATTTTCAAATTCATTCAGTTCATCATCACCTGCTGGTATTTTACCGTTTAAAGTTATTTTTACCTGTTATTTTGGCAGTGGCAGTTACATTTTGAATATGACAGTATCCATCCTGGTGGAATGTTACAAATACAAATATTTTCATTCATGCATGAAATGATTTTATAACTAGCATAGAAAAAACATGCCAAAATGTGGAGCAAATATCTGTGTGACAGAATTACAATTCCAAGATACGGTCCATATGAATCTTCAGATGGAATCCCGCCGTGTTTCAAAACCCACTGGTAGGACCTGAAGTCTTCTCCTCCATCACAACCGTTATTTCCGTATCCCCATGAACAGTCAACAAGAGCCTGTAACATGAAAATATTAACAAAAGTTACTATAAAGACGCGTGACTAATATCTTTCTATCAGCAAATGGTTATAAGTCATGCTCATGACTTATAATGTGCTCATGACTCATGCTCATGTACATCCTCCAAAGTCGTAGACTCGTGGAGTCTACGACATGTGACATCGAAAGTATCATGGTAAGTATGAAATGAAAGTTTAATTATAAAGAGTACAAGGAGACAACTATGTACACCTGTTGCGAAAGCCTGACTAGTTGACCAGTCTTCAGAAAGTATGCGCCCTCCAAAGCCCCGACAGTGCCGAAACTCCAGCAGGAACCACACACGCTTTGATCTGCAGACAAAAGGTATTCACAAAACGAAATGACTGTAAGCGAATTGTCAAAATGCTATTTGCTTTGTACTATCGGTATAATGAAAAAGTTCTTCACTTTCAACTTCCAGCCAACCAAACATATGCCTAAATAGGTTGCATGCACTTTTACGCTTTCATATTGACAGTTATATTATTAATTTGTGAGACAGGTTTTCCTACACACTGCTTTCCTCCAATTGGGCTCTCTGTTGTATTTTGCTCTTTTCAACTTTTCCTTTTGCTATGCAGTAATAACTTTGACAGGTCTGCCATTTGGGCGTTGAAACGCATACCGAATAAATATCAATTCGACCATAAAATACACACACACGATGAAAGAACCAACGATAATCTACATGCTGTGCAGTAATACTAATTAATATGTGCTTCTTCAAATGTGTGTGTGCATAGTAGCTGATTTTTTGTGGTATCAAAGTAAAGATCAAAGGCACCAACAGTTCATGTACTTCATATTATGAGAGATTAGGTATATATATCGTATGACCTTTCACAGGGGTCACAGCTCCATACAATCTCCAATCCATACTGTCGGGAAGGGCATCCACGTCTTTCTTTGCGTATCTGGGGAAAGGTTTTCCTCCGTTGTATCCTTTCGACGTAAGCTTACCACGAAGGACCTACAGAAATTATAAGTAATGCATGCAATTTTACTTAACTTTCTGATGAATTCCTAGAGAACTATTGTAGACATATAAATTTTCTCGCAAAATCCGGGGGAATTTTAATTTAATCTTTTCTTCTTCTTCAAAGCTATCTCAATTTTAACAAAACCACACGCTTTGTACGGTAATTGCGTCTTTTGTTGAGTGTGTGTGTATATGTACCTTAATCTCATCTTGAGTCCTGTCTGCCAAATGGTTAATGGCCAGCTTGTAGGTCAATGCTTGTCTGTTTGTGCTCTCGATAAAACGGTGGTTATGTCGGAACACATCAAGTCTCAGCATGCTCTCCCTGTCGTGTTGGTACTTCTTATTGTGGGTTTGCACGAATTCATCGAAACTGGAAGTGATGTGCTCATCCATTCCATGAATGAACTCTTTCATTGGATTGAATGTAGCAATTGTGCGGTGGTGCTGAGCACCTGGTCCTGGGAAGTCTCGGCATGGCGTGCTTGCTGAGTACAAGGAAATAGAGAAGAAAATAATGAATGATAGAGTAAATCTCATCTTTATAGCTTTTGAAACCGACGGATATGAGTACCACAAACAAAGAAAAGAAAACTACACACTTTCAGGTACTTCGAAAACTTCTTTGGAAGGCTGCTCTGCCCGAAAGTCCTCGTATATCAGGTAATAGTGGTCGTAGTGAGAACCCAGGAGGGAGTTAAAGCCCCTCATCTCGTATTTCACGGGCGTTCCGACCATCACGTAGGGATCTAAGGTGGATGGCTGTTATATACATAAATATAGAAAGCATATATCTCATGATGACGAGCTTAGTGAATGATCTACGCAGTATTATTGTCTACCATTCAACTTTCGTAGATATTGATTGTGGGCTTAAAACCAACACCACTGTTGCTAGTTTTTCACTTTCCCGGTAGGATTAATATTGAACCAGATCATAATTAGCTAAATACAAGTCAAGTATTGAGGCCGATGAATTTCATGCAAGGATTATAAATCATCAAGAGGCTTACCTCAACTTTTAGCCAATAAATGTACTTGTTAACTTTCTCTCCGCGAGTTTCCACCAGTTGGTACTTCTGGCAGTGAATGCTGTTCACCACTTCTTCACCCACGAACTACAGGTTTGGAACAAAATAGAAAAGCAAATATCATGAAATATGAATCCCGGAATTTGAGACTCTATATAAAGTCAAAAGGACAACTGTAAACGTTTCTAATCCTTGAAATTATCGTCTACAAGCTTCGAAATATAGTACAGTGAATGGGACGATAATCTACTGGGATGCCATGCAACCATTTACCTCCATTGCGGTGATGTCAGGTAAAATACTTTGTGCAGAGATTTTATTTTCCTGCGTTCCATTGACTTCAAAGCAGGTAATTTGGTTGGTAAGTTGTTCGTTAGTCATTGGAACGATTTTTCGCATGACGCCATATGAATTGCGATCGGCCAACTGGTATGTTTTAGCAACACCTGTCGAAAGTTTAATTAATTAATGCATACTACTTTTCAGAAAGTTTTCTTTTCTGGTACGCTTCATGTAATTTCGTTTACTTAATTAGTGGCACACACCTCCATAAAAATCAATTCGGCTTCTTCCAGTTTTAAGATCTACCCATGCAGCGAATGGCTCTTCGATCTCGGCATAGGGAATGTATAGTGTTCCTGTATAATAAAATAAAATGGTAAAAATGTTGTGACGTGAACCAATTTGTCTAATCAAAAGTGCTCCAATTAACTTTTATTATTTCAATGATGAATGATGCTCACCTTGAGTTATGTACACTGGGCTAATGATTGGCACCTCGGTAGAAAAAACAGAATTGTCATGAATTCCAGATTTCGCCCCGGCTGCAGAAATAAAAACCCCAATCAAAAAATACATTTCAGAATTTTGCATGGCATAGAAAAAAAGCTCATTAATTTTATTTACCAATGAAGGCCAGGACGAGTAAACAGACTCCCGAATTCCGGGGAAAACTCATGATTGAGCTGCGCAAAGTTCTGTGAAAAGTATTGTTGTATTATTAAAAGGACCTATGTATATACAATTAAAAATAACAATTTTAAGAGAGAACGGATTTGGTTTCTAGATTTCACTGCGGACTATCAATCGTTCAACTAAAATATGGTGCGCGATCTGACGGAATGAAAACATGAGAATTTTTTATACTAATACTCATAATATTCATATGTTTGTATGTATTTATGTCTTCATTATCATTATACATAAATGGCGATAGTCAATAATGAATTTTTCCTCTGCAATGCACTTGCCAACAACATGAGTAAATACAAACAAGCTGAAGTCTCATTTGGACTGACCTTTGCCCCTTGGCTTAAACAAGTGTCTTTCACAAAGTACTTTTTTCATTTGATAGGAAGCTAAACCAAGACTAATCTAAACTTCTTAACAAGAACATGCATAGCGAACGTATATCTAGGTACATATGAGTTTACAGGCATCTTCATCTTCACCCCAGTCATGTCCGTGGTCGTGTCATAGTCATGTGCAACTTCAAGTTAATCATACTTGTTGAGATACTATAAGTACAATGGCCCCAAAAGGCTACCATTTACAACGACGATATTCTCCAGATAAACTGCTGACATCTGGATTTACGTCAACATCAACATTAACATTCATTTGCATTAATTTGTTTTTGCTGTTCAATGACAAAATCAAAACCTTAAAACGTAGAATACACTTGTAAGTGAAAAGTAATGTACAGATAAATATGTAATGCCCTCATGTATACCCATCAGAGAACAAAGAAATCTTTCTCCTGCATTGCCAATCATTGAAGTGCTATTTGAAGCATTGATGAGGTATGTATATACACAATTACTCACACCAACAGTGGATTGGAAACGTCAAGACAGAATGGGCCCTTTTTGCCATACGATAAGTTAAACAATACTATTGAGGGCAGCGTTTTAGACGTTTTGGATTGCATGCTTACATAACAAGAAAGATGTACTGTTTAATGTGTCATTTTTAATTCAATTATACAAGGCTCTAACGATGCTATTATTTCAACGGAAACACTAAACTACATCACATCCACGATGTGGTGCCATGGTTTGTTTGATTACTTAAACCGAAGAATAATCCTCAATATTAAAAATGTAAATAAGTTGTTTAACAGAAATAATAAAACTTACCCTCCGTTATAAGCGTGCTTTAGTAAAGACTTTATTTTTACTACTGACAACCCTGTCACTGATTTATTTGCTTATCATTCCCAGGCAGGCCAGATAACTGCGTGCAATGTCAATCCTTTACAGTACATGATGGTCATATGACTTGCCTTGTGGCATGAAAAGAAATACATTTGATGTTTAGGTATCATTTTTTTGTTACTGTCATTTTACGAGAATATATTTGGATGATCTAAAATCTCTAAACCTGCTTACTGTTTTACTATTAGATAGACTCGATATGTTTTATAGCATGACACACATTCCGCTAATGCAACCTTCACACAAATAGCAACCATTCGACAACAATCTCCGCAATGCCGGATTAGTCGTAGTGCGAGTGCCATGTAATCAAATCATAAACTTGAATTGTTGAAAGCTAAAAACCCAGTTTTCATCAAGACTAGCTTAACATGTATATATGACGATAATCAGCAAGTGCATATCATATAGCATCGTGTTGATACAATACATGCATACCAAAATACAATGTGCATTGTTCGGAACATCTCTAGAAGGTATAAACAGTCATTTGAAAAACATCATTTATCCTTTTCACTTAAAGTAGCTTACAATTCGAATCCACACTACATTGCATGGAGAAGACAATAGGATTCTTCACAATAGTCATCATTAATTCTTGTTATCTTGCTAATGCTGGAGTTGGAGATACTTTGCCAAGAAAAGTTCCACTCATCCCAATCCAACATGAATATGCAGGTAGTGTCTTTATGCTGCTGGTTTTCTTTATCTTGTAGCATGGTCATGATGAAACTAACTTGCCGATGCCGACACTTCCATGTATAATGTATACATAGATGACAGAAACAAGTTTGGTTCATTCCATGCTTCCTTTGCTTGCTCTCCGTGTTGTCCTCATGAGAAAAGCAGATTTCAGCCGTAATCAACGTTAGTAGCGATGAGAATATCTCAGAATATTAGAATGAATAGGGGTTTTGCGAAATGTGTGTGTATGCAAATGAGATCTTTTTAAGCTAAAGCTGGAAAGTATATGCTGGAAACTGACCAGCCAACTGTAAATCATGCCGCACTACACAGCGTTCATGATTAGCCATGCTATTTTTAGAGAATGGTCGCAATTAGGGTATGGATCTCACGTGTAGGAAGGTTGTTGCTGGAATTGACACTTATCGTTATCGCGTCGCGAGTATGAATTCTACTTATGTGAGCATTATAGTAAGTGCATAGCTCTTACTCAACATTTACTACACAGCTCATTACCAGCTAGTTAGTTATTATTCTGTCATATTTCTATTCCTGTTGTAATTTGGGTTTCTCTGTTCTGCTGATTTTACTAAACATAACACCCAAACTATTTCCCAACTTAGGAATCCTACGTAGATATTTCTTTTCTTTCTTTTCCTTTTAATCAGCCTCTCATCTTCGTCTTATTTCATATTTGCAATATTACTTACAAGTAAAGTAATGGAACGGTCCCCTCGATATTTTGATTACATTATACCTATTTTGTAGAGAATTTTCCGCTGATTCTGAATATCCCCACCTGAAACCCTACTTTTTTGAATTTGCTGCAGTACAGAGCAAAATATCCCAAAGGAACGAGCAATATGTACGTAGTAACTGGCATATACGTTAAGTGGGAGCTGAAAATGAAGCTGCATGTGTTTATGAAAATTATCCATGTTTAATCTTAGTCTACTAAAACTTGTCTTTGTTAATTATAGGCGTTCCAAATACAACAAAACATTACGTAAAGCAATGGATTAATGAAGAGCAATGGTTTCTGGATTTTAACATCATTGAGTTCGCACTGATTTGAAAACCATACTTTTGTTAAAATGCACTATTAATCACACTAATCGAAATCGCATAGTCTATTATTGCATTTATTTCGGTTATATTTGTGTTGTAGCTTCGCATACGAAAATCTTACATCTTCAAAAATTTGATACCACACACAAAGAAATTACCTATATAGGTATATATATATACATATGTGTGACAATAATAATTGGCTATATGTATCATCAATGCAAGATTTTGGCCGGCTTTGATTAACAAAGAAAAGATTTAATAGCATTAAATTAGACATGGGTAATTTTCATGAACATATGGAGCTTCATTTTCAGCTCACTCTTAACATATATCCCAGATATTACTTACATATTGCTTGTTCTTTTGGCGTATTTTGCTCTGTACTGCAGCAAATTCAAAAAAGTAGGGTTTTTGGTAGTCATATTCAGAATCAGCGGAAAATTCTCTACAAAATAGGTATAATGTCATCAAAATATCGAGGGGACCGTTCCATTACTTTACTTGTTAGTTGGGACAGATAATCAATAGCATTTTTCTACGTACGTATTACGCTATAGCTATTATATTTTATGTTGGGATTTTAACGAAATTACACGATATTTGATATGATGGAATTTCATACAACCTATTATATATATTATTTTATTCGCTGCCAAATTATGTAGATAGTTCAATTTTCAATGAATTTATGTTTTCATTTTGCTATATTTTGAATATTATTGTAAATTTTGGAGTTTTTCTTTCTCTGCTTTCTTTTCTCCACAATATGTTAACGATTTCCGGCAAGAAAGCAGTAATTGTCTCATTTGTTTAATTTCTTGGTCTTCATGAAATTTCATGAAGAAGTTCGAGCTAATTTTCATTGTTTGTATTCTAATAATTCTATTTTTAGAACGATTGTACAATTTATACCGGAAGTTAAGAAATTTTCTTGTCATTTCTCCCGGAAGTCAGAGGGGTATAAATACCGGGAGAAAATCTTGTAATCATTCATTCAGTCTTGGACAGCCAGTCCAGATCATTCTGTTTTGGACAGCCAGTCCTACAACATCATTCAGTCTTTGGCAGCCAGCCTTAGAAAATAACTAGTGATGTCAACTGCTAGTTATTTATCACAATAAAATCGCTAAATTGTGTTTAACTTTGTCTTCTAAACATTGTTATTATTGTCATAAAATTGCATCCTTTTGCCTACAGGGATTGCAATAGTTCCCCAGTCACGGGGATGGTCCTTCTATCATAGAAGTCATTTGTTGCCATTCGTATTTTTAACGCTATTGAAGGCGGGGCAACAAGTGGTCCTTCGAGGTCAATAACCCGCTGTGGAAAAACAGACCAGGCGGTCCTGTGAAGTCGACAATTCGTCTTTGAAATACAGTTGTGAACCCACAGGGTCATACTGATTTCAGTTGTCAGCTTAGCCAACAGTTGAACAACAAAATGGACCAAAACCCCGAGAATCCTTCTGGGCACCCGATCTTGGATCCTCAGGATGACGAGGGAGGAGTACGTCGTAGTAGCCGTCCAAACTTCGGCCATCCTCCAAAGCTCTTTGGGGATTGGACAATGGGAGATGGAAGCTTCCTCACCAGTACAAAGGTCACTGTCGCCAATGGGACAAATATGACGAGGACGACATATGTTGCGTCGCCAAATGCCGTTGTTAAGAAGGCGGAGGACAACGTCTCGGTCTCCTCTCATAAAACTGCCGGTTCCTTGGTGGACTTACTGGATGAAGAGATAGCTAAGGTGGAGAAGACGGTAAACGACAAAATATCATTCCTCAAATCATTGAAGGAAATGAGGGATGAACAGCACTCCAAACTCCAGAGCGAGCAGCAGCTGAGCGACGTGGGTGATGAGGAGGAAGAGGAGGAAGCGCATCAGGATTCTTGGAAACCCCAACCAATTGCCAACGCAGTCGGCAAATTGACTGGGAATTATTTCGCTACTCCTCACGTTCCTGGGAACGTACCTGTAAGGCCGCCAAGAAGGATGAAATCCGAACCGAAGTCGCAAGCTGTTCCGTTGACCACCGAGAAGGTCAACAAGGGTCCATTTGTAGATGCTTGGGTGAAGCAGACGGAAGTCCCTCATCAAGGGCAGGATGCAGGGCATGGAGGAAATCCGCCTCTTGGAGGAGGATACAGCTCGAACGCGTTTGCAGCTGGAGCGGTGGGGGCCGCCACAGTACCACCGACTTTACCAGCTATCTCTGGAGTGGATGCACTGGCCTCAGCACTGGTCCAGGCTTTACAAATCCAGAGCAAGAACACGAAAGATTTGTCGCAAGACAAAGTCATGGGAGCTCACTTCCAACATTCTCGGGGAATCCACTGGACTGGCCACTTTTTGAGCACCACTACAGGCAGTCCACTGACGACTGTGGATTCACCCCTGCGCAGAATATGACCAGACTGGAGAAGGCGTTACGGGGGGAAGCACGGAAGACGGTGAGAGCTCTCATGATCGTGCCGAACAATGCAGATGAAGTCATCAGGACGCTGCAGCAAAGATATGGTCGTCCAGAGTACATCATTCAAGCTCTGGTTGACATCGCCCGGAAGACTCCCACGCCAAAAGAGAGTAAGCTGTCTACTATTGTGGACTACTCTATCGCAGTAAGGAATCTGGTCACGACGGTCAAGACATTGAATGAGCGAAGTTACTTGCTCAACCCCCAGCTACTCCAAGAATGGTGGAGAAGCTGCCGGATCAGTTCAAGTTCCAATGGGGGATGCATGTCTTGGATCTGCGTAGGCGTGTAACCTTGGAGGATTTCGGCGTGTGGATCAACAGGGCGTCAGAGGCAGCCAGCATGGTGACGACTCCCAAGCTTAACTTAAGGGAGAAAAAAGAAGAGAGCAACTTCAATGCCACTGAAGATCCGGTTCCTGATGATAAGCCAAAGCCAGCGGGGCAAGTCGCGAAAACGACAACAGCAGCAGTTCAGAGACCCTGTGGAGCTTGCGGGAAGGATGGCCACCAAATTGGAGGCTGTGGTGATTTTCAGAAATTGCCAGTTAATGAACGTTGGGAGTTTGTAAAGGCGAAAAACAGATGTTTTCGTTGTTTACGTGCCGGGCATAGTCTAAGCTCGTGCAAGTCAAAATCTTCATGTCGAATTGAAGGATGTAACCGAAGACACCACACGCTGCTCCATGGGTCCTCCTCCTCCGCTCCTTCTCGAAAAGAACCTGACAAGGAAAAGGATAAGGTGGAGGAAATCAACGCCTCTGTGAATTCCTTTGCTGGATCAAGTCTGTTGAAGATCCTGGTGGTCACGTTATATGGACCTGCTGGAGAGGAGGTGACCGTGAATGCGTTGCTCGACGAGGGGTCAACCGTGACACTGATCTGCTCACGTGTTGCTGAAAAACTTGGTCTTTCCGGTTCAACCGATCCGCTCAGAATCCGGTGGACAAATGGCGCTTCACAGGAAGACCCCTCTTCCCGAAAGGTGGACTGCTGGATCGGCCCTGTTGGAGGAGGAGAAAAATTCAAATTGAAGAAGATGAGGACGGTGACAAATCTCAACTTGCCCGCCCAGCGCACAGATCTGAGGGAGATTGTCAAACTCTACCCACACTTACAGTCAACTAAACTGAAGTACCTGCCGGGAGAGAAGCCACTCATCTTACTGGGCCAGCCACACATACATTTGTCTGTGGCGAGGGAGATCATTGAAAATGACGACATATCACCAATGATCTCCAAAACTAAGCTGGGCTGGGTGATGCATGGACCAAGTCAAGGGCCTGCAGTAGAAGAAGCTACATTCTCATGTCACCATGAAACTGATGACGACCTCCTTCACGACCTGGTGAAGGAATCCTTCGCTTTGGAAAGTATTGGGATCAGGACATCAGTCTCCACTCGGTTCGGTGAAGATGAAGAGGCGAAGGCCATGATGGACAAGATAACCTGCCGAGTTGGAGACCGCTGGCAAACTGGGCTGCTGTGGAGGAAAGAAGCCGTCACACTTCCGCCAAGCAGAGATGTCGCTGTCCGCCGCCTCCATTCCATTGAAAGGAAATTAAGGAGGAATGATGACATATCCAAGCAGTACAGGGACAAAATCGATCATTACCTGACTGCTGGTTATGCCAGAAGACTTTCTCCAGAGGAACTGAAGCAGCCGTCAAATGTGGAATGGTACCTGCCGCATTTTGACAGGATGCACCCAAACAAACCTGGGAAAATCAGGATTGTATTTGATGCAGCCTCCAGAGCCAGTGGTGTGAGTCTAAACGATTACTTGCTCACTGGACCTGACTTACTCGTTTCACTGCCGGGAATTCTCCTCATGTTCCGTCAGAGAAAATTTGCCATTAGCGGGGACATTGGGGAGATGTTCCATCAAGTCAGGATTCGGCCGGAGGACTGCCCTGCACAGAGGTTCCTTTGGAAGAAAGATGGGGAGGATCATGCTTCAACGTACCAACTTGAAGTCATGATGTTCGGTTCTGTGTGCTCGCCCTTCTGCGCACAGTACGTCAAAAACCGAAACGCCATGGAATTCCAGGATGAGTACCCGAAGGCAGCGGAGGCAATTGTCCAGAAGCATTACATGGACGATTACCTGGATTCCATGGACTCCGAGGGGGAAGCCATCAAAGTGGCAAAAGAAGTTACCGAGGTGCACAAGAAGGGAGGGATTCATTATTGGCAAATGGATCTCAAACTCCAGGAAGATTGTCGAAGAGCTTACTGGAGAAGCAGCCGTGGTGGAGAGCAAGAATCTGGCAGAATGGTCAGAGATCCCCACGGAACGTGCCCTTGGTCTTCACTGGATCCCGGAGGAAGACTCGTTCACTTTTCGTGTGAACTTGCAACGTGCTGGAGCTGGTGTCGCCACTGGAGAGGTCATCCCAACCAAACGTGCAGTTTTGCGTTTGGTTATGCTGGTGTGGGACCCACTCGGTTTTCTGGGCCACTACATGATAAAAGCAAGAATATTGCTCCAAGACCTCTGGAGAACGAAGATCGGATGGGATGACCAATTGACCGCCAAGCAATTTAAAAGGTGGAAAATATGGATCGAAGACTTACCAAAATTAGTTAAGGTGAGGATTCCAAGATGCTACTCCAGTTACGCAAGCTCCAGTCCAGAGGTCACGCTTCACATTTTCGCTGACAGTAGTGAAGCCGCCAGCTGTGCCATCGCCTACCTCCGGGTGAGAGAAGAAAACGAAGAAATTTCGGTTGCCATGGTGATGGCAAAAACTCGTGTCGCGCCTGTCAAACCCTGTTCCGTGCCGAGGTTGGAACTAACTGCAGCCCTTATCGCCTCCAGACTGGGAAAGTTTATTCTGGAGTCGCTGAATATCAAGATCCACGGAGTCACGTATTGGACGGACTCGATGACTACATTACGTTGGATCCGGGCCGAGGCGAGAAAGTTCCAGCAATTTGTCGCTGTTCGAGTAGGCGAAATTCAAGAGAACTCGAACATTACGCAGTGGAGATGGGTGCCCTCTGCGGAAAATCCGGCGGATGACGGGACGCGAGAAGGAAGACCAGACTTGAGTGAAAATTCAAGGTGGTGGAATGGCCCTATTTTCCTCAAACTGGCGGAGGAAAACTTTCCTGTTGAACCTGGTGGCTGTTCTAAAGAAGCAGACGCTGACGGCATGGAGCTCAGGCGGGAATTTTTGGCAGTTGTTGTTGAAACGCCAAAATTTGCCTTGCCAAACGTGGAGCGATTCTCAAGTTACTGGAGAATCGTGAGGAGCACAGCCTGGGTCCTTAAATTTCTTGAGCGGATCAAAACAAAAAGGGGCGTTTCAAGATTACTGGACATCCCAAAAGCCGAGTACTTGCTGTGGAAGAGGAGCCAGTGGGAAGCCTACCCACAAGAAATGCAGACGCTCAGTAATGGAGAATCTGTGCGGAGGTCCAGTCAACTCTTCCAGTTGTCACCTATGCTGGATGAGTTTGGCGTATTACGTATGAAATCTCGGCTCGCCGCTGCAGAGAAAAGGGGAATTCGCTGTCCAGTGTTACTTTATCCGAAGGAGAAGTTAACTAGGCTCCTGCTGCAGCACTATCACAAAATCTTTCTCCATGCCGGTGAAGATTTGATGATAAACGAGATCCGACAGAAATTTTGGATCCCACAGATAAGGACCGCAGCAAGAAAAGTGATACGGGAATGTATCATCTGCCGCAAGAAGAGGATTCAGGCGAAGCCTCCAATGATGGGTGACCTTCCGGGATTTAAGTTCCAGCCACAACCAAGGGCTTTTAACATTTGTGGGATGGACTATTTTGGTCCACTGGACGTGACAGTCGGAAGGCGCCACGAAAAAAGATATGGGGTCCTCTTCACGTGTATGAACACACGCGCTGTTCACCTGGAGGTCGCCCACAGCCTGACGACCGACAGCTGCATCCTGGCCATCCGAAGAATGATCTCCAGAAGGGGACAACCCAAGCAGATGTACAGCGACAATGGTACCAATCTGCGAGGGGCGGACAAGGAATTGCGGAAGGCGCTGCAGGAGCTTGACCAGGAGAAGATGAATTCCGAACTGTCCACCATGGGGATGGACTGGCACTTTATTCCCCCCTCTGCGCCTCATATGGGGGGAAGTTGGGAACGCCTAGTTCGGTCCGTGAAGACGGCTCTGGGAGTCATTTTAAAATGCCGTGCTCCCAGGGATGAAGTACTCCTGACGGTGTTCGCCGAAGCAGAAGCAACGGTGAACAGCCGACCATTGACGGATGTGCCAGTTGACCCAGGATCTCAAGAGGCTCTCACCCCCTTTCATTTTTT
Source organism: Sinella curviseta (assembly GCA_004115045.4). Lineage (NCBI taxonomy): Eukaryota > Metazoa > Arthropoda > Collembola > Entomobryomorpha > Entomobryidae > Sinella > Sinella curviseta. The sequence goes on from CM023201.3 coordinate 34,944,694, forward strand.
GATTGGGACATCCAGCACTTTGCGGCAGCCGGGCTTATTTGACGATAAGGAAGCCGACATGCAGAAGCAATGGAGGAAAAGTCAAGCCCTGGCAAACATGTTCTGGAAGCGCTGGATGAGGGAGTATATACCCACTTTGCAACGCCGCGCAAAGTGGCATCAGTCGCAGCCACCAGTCCAGGTTGGGGATCTTGTGGTCGTCCTGGACGAGAGCCTACGGAGAAATACTTGGCCCATGGGAATAGTTACGCAAACATTCCCAGGAAGCGACAAGATTGCTCGAGTAGCCGAAGTAAGGACCGCGTCTGGAGTCTACCGAAGACCGGTTATCAAGCTCGGGAAACTGGACGTAAGGGCAGCTGATAAGCAAGATTAGGATTGATATTCATCAATCAGGGGGAAGAATGTTGCTGCCAAATTATGTAGATAGTTCAATTTTCAATGAATTTATGTTTTCATTTTGCTATTTTTTGAATATTATTGTAAATTTTGGAGTTTTTCTTTGCTGCTTTCTTTTCTCCACAATATGTTAACGATTTCCGGTAAGAAAGCAGTAATTGTCTAATTTGTTTAATTATTTGGTCTTCATGAAATTTCATGAAGAAGTTCGAGCTAATTTTCATTGTTTGTATTCTAATAATTCTATTTTTAGAACGATTGTACAATTTATACCGGAAGTTAAGAAATTTTCTTGTCATTTCTCCCGGAAGTCAGAGGGGTATAAATACCGGGAGAAAATCTTGTAATATTCATTCAGTCTTGGACAGCCAGTCCAGATCATTCTGTTTTGGACAGCCAGTCCTACAACATCATTCAGTCTTTGGCAGCCAGCCTTAGCAAAATAACTAGTGATGTCAACTGCTAGTTATTTATCACAATAAAATCGCTAAATTGTGTTTAACTTTGTCTTCTAAACATCGTTATTATTGTCATAAAATTGCATCCTTTTGCCTACAGGGATTGCAATAGTTCCCCAGT
>CM023201.3:34945771-35102323 GCA_004115045.4 Sinella curviseta
AAAAACTTTATATCTAAGAATATTACGAATATATCATTATTTATGTTGGGTAAGATTATTATTATAAAACTTATGCATATGTGACGACAATATTATGCGAGTTATACCGTGGCAATCAATGCATAAACAACTTATCCTTGGGATATAATATGCCATGTCTACATCTGAATATGTTTACTTTTTACGGCAGAGACTGGAGATTTCATCATGTTGATTTTTCTTCTCGTCGAACAATTTATGAAGTTTATTGTTGCCTGACTAATTCCAATGTATGCTTATGTATGCTTGTTTTGCTAACTCAGAGATATATTCAATTCTAGCCTCGACTAATAATTAGAACGGTGTATACGTATATTACTTAACATTGTTTAGTTGTGTATTCCGGGCCATGTTTTCCGACATCGCATGATTGAAACGTGACAAATTCGACTGTTAACTGTGGCATATATACTAGTTTTTTTATATGTACATATTATAATTAGGTATGTAGAAACAGCACTCGTTTCTAATCCTTAAATTAAATTGTCATTCCAATTTAGTTTATTTGTGTAAGCAAACCTCGGTATGACAAACATTACTACGCACAGATCAAATATCAGAAAATTGTTTCTAGTCGTTATCTTTTATCTAGATTGACAAATTAGCTTTATATCCTGTGAAAATTCACAATTTGACAATGAAAATTGGAGCATTAAATTGTGGCATTGTATTTAACTATCCTAGTTTCTAGCTTCATTTACGGGAAGCCAACTTTCTTTGTTCTTCTTTGCTGCAATATTATAAAAATAAACACATTATTAGTACGTAATATCTCAAAGAATAGAATGCCATATTTGTTGTTTGCTTGTCACATTGAAGCATTTCTACATCCATTGCAATGTTTTCAAAATGAATATTATGTTGATGTGGGCAACATATACGCAACATCTACAGAATATCCACGCAGAATATCATCAATTTCATCAACCTATTTTGAGCTTTGTGATGACACTGGCAATACCGTAGACAACATAATATATGAATTGTATCAACCCATACCGTTATATAGCACAATCTGAAAGATGAGTGAGTGAAAAAGATGAAACAATACGCAATTTCTCTTGTGCAGCCTTCAATCTTAGATCACGTTACGTTCTTTTAGGATACATATTTCGCTTGGAGGAAGCTACAACAATGCAAAATCGAATCTGCCAACTGACAACACAATAACATTATAACAACAATAATGTAGCTGTTCCAGTAACTTCAATTTCCTTTTAGTCACGCAATACACAATGGCTTGAGATTATTTACCACAGCCATTGTCATTATATTCCAGCCTCCACGTGGCTTCAGAGGATCCTTATTGGCAGCAGCAGCTAGAATCAGGTCAACTTTAGTATGCTTCTTCAGGACATACATAATATGAATCGTTGGGCTAGTACATGCATATAGATCATCGTGTTCGAGATTTCATTACATAATGGATTGGATTTCGCGGTATTTTTGTGCATTGCTATTAATTAATTGTCGTCTTTTCCCGCGTCCAAAGACCCTTCGTCCTGGATCCGTATCCGGGGTTCATTCACGAGCAACCTCCATTCTACCAACTTACTTGAATTATCAAAAGCAGCAAACCACGTTCCCAGAATTTCAATCTAAAAATAGAATTCAATCTCTCAATTACCATCTCGAAACGAGATAATAAAATGAGTGATAAAGTTTTAAATGCCGCATTAATATGTACACGTAAATGGTTAATAGATTGTTCATTGTAATAATTAGTAAGCATGCAGTATCAAGTTCAGGTGAATTCACAGGGACAGGGAATTTTATGACGGAATAATATTTCTCTTTACAAGTAAAGACTTTTTTCGCGAGATGACTAGTTCCTCAATTCAATGAATACAACAGGACATCCTTTCTTCTAGAATTTTCTAATCCAATAAGTCAATCGAGAATTGTATTATATGTGGTGGTGCACACGTGATTATTTTTTATTCGTCAATTTATTTTTAACCTTTGTACAGTTATCTTTATATCGGGCGCACAAAATAACTGTTTTTGAGAATTTTGTATATTTAGACTCATTCACAAAAACCATTGAATTTTAAATGGAAACTAAAGAATACACTGGAACAGAAAAGCGCTTTTTACAAAGAAATAACACAATTATGACCACTTATAATCAGAACACTTTGCATTTGAAAGGAAGAAAAAAGAAAGAAGCCAGTTTTCAACGAAAAATATAGAGCATTTCGGAGTTTTCTTTAATTCGAAACTCTTCTAGTTTGAGCCTTCCCTCACTTCTTGTCACTAGAGTAAATGTATTATAGAGATTCGAAAAAAGCAAGAAACAAAACAACAAGTAATGGAGAACAGAAGAAGAAAATAAGTGAACAAATAATATTTCAATTTCTGAAAACAAACTCAATTAATTCAAATGAAAGTTAACATTTGTCTTTTCTCCCCAGCCAGCGACAACTTGGTGGGAAGGTTGCACACGTACCAAATTGATTCAAAGTAAATTATAATTTGTTGCGTCGGATGACCATGAACAGATTCGAAAAGTTGTGTGGACATACATTTTATAACACATTCATATACATACACGCTCATATGTATATATAGTACAAGATATTATATAATACATAATAATTGATATATAGATAGATAATATTTTTATTTTTAGTATTTTATGTTGTCATTTTTCCGCTTTGGTTTAGTATCCGCCAACGGTCAACTTCCTTGCAGTGGATTTCGCATGAACCAAATAATGATTTTGACTGGATCGGATACTCTGAAGAAGTTGGTCATCCCTATTAACTCGAACAGAGGATGTCCTCCTGTTTCGATCCATATATGAACGGAGAGCCCTCTCTTCCCAGTACTGAGGCATAGGGATGTCTTGTCGCACTCCACGAGATCGTTGGTCCAAGTAGTCAATCATGTTGCGGTAGTAGTATGAGCCGTAGTCATAGTTGTACTCATACAAGGAGCTTTTTGGCCGTGCCCAATGCACAAATTGAGTGATCTTCTTCTTGGGAGCTGCACCAGCGTAGCTGCCAGCACCAGAGTCTCCAGCATCACCCATAATGATGATAATGAGTCACAGATAAAAGCGGTAGTAGACGGTTTTGTTGCCTGAATTCCCTTGGAATCCTTATTCCGAGGAATTCAATTTGACGATGAACCTATGAGGAAGAAAGAAAACAGACCAAAGTTATAGTTTTTATGACAGGCAAACTCGAGAGACATCCTCAGTCAGTCAGTCAATTAATCTGAAAGCCTTTCTTGTATAGTCAGAGTTAGCATTGCATTAAGGACTTGGCTAGGATCAGGAGGGCAAATACTTGGCATGTTTTTCCTTGCATTGCTCATTTGACCGTGCACCACGTGTTTCTGCTAGTTATTTTATTTTCTGATTTTTTCTTCTTCAAAGTGGAAGTGGAACATACGAAAACATCGTTTCCACTTTATCATTACCCCAGAGGAAATATCAAGGTTTCCAGCAGAATGGTCCATTCAAAGAGAAAGGCTGACGTAATGATACCTGATACCTGACACATAAAAACTGCTTCGACAGAGTATAGCATAACTAGCTGACCTTTTCGTGATCATTGCCAATCAAAGAAACCATTCATGCTATCATCCTGGATTCAAACGAAAGTTTAATGTCAAGTGTTTAAGTACGAGGAAGTTCTCTCAATACCACATACTATTTGTATACCTAATACATTGTACGTTGTATCTCATCTATGTGTAAAACCTTTTCGGTATTCCAAATCGTTTTCATTATTCATTAAATCATTCTTAAATTAACAAGCTTTCAGTGTTTTTTCATGACAAACTTAAATCAACGTTCACCTGCATTGCATTTGCCTTCATCTCTATTAATTTGAATGATCAATATTTTATTATTTATGTATTTATGATTCTCTGCGTTTAATGAGTCAAAATAATTAAATTTAAACAAAATGTTGACGAGAAAAACATTTTGCTTCAAAATGGCCATAATGGAATTAAACGGGGAAATGGTTTACTCATGACTGTTCCAAGTTGTGTTCATACTTAAGTAATACTTGTCATGAACAAATAATGTATTAACGATTAAATGTATTGATAATTGGTATCATATAGTAGTAATCAAAGTGAATGTATATGCTTAGAAATGATAAAAATAAGTAAACAACAATTTTGGAAGAATAATCGAGAAAATGTGAATTAACGTGGTGTTAATTTTAATACTCGCCTAATTGTCCTAAGTTGCCAATTCAAACAATTGTTTATGACAAAGTCTCAACATGAAAAGCTGGAGTGAGATGATTTTGTAAATACCTACGCAATAAGTACATCAATAGTATGCAATGATTACGGGTAAGTAATAAACAAGTATGTATGGCTTCAGGATGTCATCCAAAATCTGCATTCCTTAGAACATGTGGAATACTAACTTTGTTTGGAAGTTTATCAAGAACCGATTATAAATACTGCGTCACACATCCTTTATGGTAAAAACTGCCACTCACATTGCTAATTAAACGTGAGAAGCTTTGACCAACCACCGTATTTAGTATTTTTCAGTAATGAAATTATTATGCAAAATGTGTAATATGCTTGAGAAAGTGAGCTTTCGCCTTTCGGAGAGAAGTTTATGTGAATCTGTACCAATACAAGAACCTTTCTTGTATATATTATGACGTATCTACCCATTACAAATCATGCGTAGGCAGTTCTCAATGGGAGCAGCATATGGAAATTATTTTCGAAAGCGTATGAAAGCTGGAACTAACTTCAACTAAATACAGATTTTGTGCTGAACCGAATATTTAGGCTGTATTATTATTTTTGTGAGATTAATGATAGGTTTCATATACACATAATATAATTATTAAATACATATTTATTGGCACAATACTAACAGTAATCCAATTTTCTAAACAAGAATGGATGGATGTGCATGAAATTGAAACATGGAGAATGGAGTATAATTTCTCATTGTACCATATCCATGACGATTCTGATTCTGTCAATTTAAGTTTATTCACTGTATCGTTCCGTTTAATTTGAAAAACCTACAATACTGGAAACATCATTGTCACGAATTTTCAACTCTCGGAATCACTAATGATGTAACTCTCCAATTTATAGATTGTAATTTAACTCCACATACTGTGGTATTTGTCCAATAAGATTGCACGGAGCCTGTTTTTATTTTTGGGAGAAACGAAATGTCTCCGTATCCGGTCTAAAATAGACTTGTGAGACAGTAACTCTACACATACTATGAGAAAGTCGGTGATGATTTTGCAAAGGATCATATATAATATCAAATTTGATCTGATTTTGAAACACAGATAGGATAAACATACCTAGGTAATAAATACGTCAATTTCATGTATTTGTTTTCTTCTATTGTGATTTTAGAATGCTGTATGTATTTTCCTTGTTTGCAATCCAAATATTTTTGCAATTGACAAAAAGCCTACCGCTTAAGCGTATAACCTGTAGACTACAGGCTGTAGTAAGGTTTTCATCGTCCATTTACTTAGAATCATTGTGGTACAGAGAGTTCTGTGAACAATTAGCAGATTACGACGGTCATTAAAGGTGTAAAAAAATTATTGGCTTTCAGTCCTTAGTAGTATTTGATGCTTAGAAAGAAAAAGAGCTCTAGTTAATGCTTATGGGTTTCTCCTCCCAGTTCATTTTCACTGTTTAACCTATGCAAACCGATTTGTTTGCTGTAATGACTTTACAGTAAGTATGTATGGAACTCACCAGTATAGATCATCATTACGGTTATCTTACATAATACTACAAGCTCATCTGGTGTCACGGTCACATTTCATGGTCATGCAAGTGTAAAGTACGCTACCCACGTAATTTTTTCTTTCTCGGTTGTCACATAGCAAATCACGAGCAGAACTGTCTACTAATCGTCATGCATGCACATATACATTACACATCACAAAACAGCAGCAGGGACCTAAATGGTTGCTCAATTAGACCTAGACAAAACTTTTAAAATAGCATTTCAACCCACGTGATGTTCAACTACGTCTTGTAACCGCATTGTTACATACTGCTATGTAACCAAATAAGTGTCCAATGGACGTGCTACCCAACTGCACGCCTTTCTCATTGTCATTTGCCATCAATGATTCTTGAATTGGGCTTCCGCTGAGACTATAGAAGACTAAAACTAAAAGTTTCCAATGCACAGCTGTACACCAGCCCGAGACCAAGGCTGCAGGCAGAACATACTAATACTGCAGTACAGTAAGTAAATCCACTTAAATTGTGCCAACAACGGTTATTCTACCTCATCTGCATTGATGTCACCATCGGCACTGACTTGTGCATTGTTTTTCGCTGCCACCGAATAAAGTCTCCAAGCAACAGCAGTAGCAGGAACTTTCACTCGTTCACACTACATTTTCCACAGAGAGTGGTCCTCAATGTAATAATTAATATTAAATATCTACCAGCACGTTGGTATGCATTTTTCTATGATATATTACCATTACACTTTGCCTACTATGTTGTTTGGCACAATGAGCCCAAAACAACCATTAGATTTCGATTATGTGTGATATGATGACGGTTTTTCGTTTAATATAGGTAATCGCTGTAGAGTTGCAAAGTGATCATCAATAGAATCAGAGAGTATTGTATGATAGCCGAAAAGCATAGCCTCTCCGCATATTATGTATGTACCGTCGATTACCAATGCCGCGGCGCGGTTGATGTAGAGAAATGGCAAGTACGATCCTCCGTAGCTTATTATTGCAAATTACGAAACTTGACTTAGACCCAACAAAAAGTTTTCCGCTATTCGTATTCTAGTCTTTAGTTGAGATACTTTGGTCTGATATGCTGGTAAAAGACTTGTTAACTATGCCATCATACACTACGGAAACGAATACACAATACACACATATACATACACCTTTTAACATCATTTATTCACGTATGGCTGGCTCTGTATTCCTTCTGACGCAATTGTTCTTCTAGCCCTCTGTAAAACTTTTTGGTGGAAATGGAACATATAAGAAAAAAGTGTACTAGTCAAAGTTTTTTCCGTGCCCTATTCTTTTTCATCCTTACTCTACCATAATGAATTCATATTAATCATCATAAACGTTAACTGTACTTGGAAACATCCAATGATATACATAAGTAGCAAGGCAAAATACTTACTCGGTTCACTACACAAAGGTCGTAGGTTTGTTGAGACAGATTTTCGACATGCCTAATGTATTCCGAGTTCCAACTTTCCCTTCAAATTAAAACGTACTAGCTACAGCTTAACTAAAATCATTTGATGCAATCGAGCTTGAAAAGAAAATTCAAGTTTTTTGTTTTTTGGTTAAAGTTTAAAGGAAAATATAGAACTTCTAATGATTTCGCAATCCCTACTTATACTTTCTTTCAGTCTAAATACTGTTTACAGACATGGACCTGCTGCTACAATTTTTTCATATATATTAATTTATATAAACATGCTGGAAAACTTTTTCTACAACCTTAGTCATATTAGTCAAAGTGGTTGCTTCATTTTTTTATTGTGAAATCTATCAAGTTTCTGTTCAAGCATGAAATGTTAAATAACTCACAAATGTTGGCTAAATCCTAGACCAAATTCAAAAGTACATAACTGGCATGACCTGATACCTGATGTAACAGAAAATATGTACCTACTTATGAATATGACAGCAACTTTTTATAAAACAGGGTAGATCAAGATCAGTAAAGTAGAGGTGGGTAAAGCAATATTAAAGACGGAAATTGGAAAATCTACTAGGAAAGCAACTAGTTTATACGAAGTTGCAATCATTGGGTAATATGAAGAAGACATTCTAATGTCGGCAGTATGAAACTAATTAATTTAATAGGTAAACATTATATAACCGTGAAAATTCTGCCGCACATGCATCAATGATTTTGAAACCATGAATATTTACTAACATTCTCAAAGACACATCCCTATGTAACATGGAATCTTGCTTTTTGTGCTGGCTGAGACAGTTGACAATATAATAAGGTCTTTATGTAAATATGAAAGATATACCTGATGCAGATCTTCTATTTACTCACACTTTTGTTGGCGTACCGTGAAACAATTCCTTTTTATCAAAATACGAATAAAGAAATTGTAAGCGTGGTTTTCCAGAGTTGAGATAATTGAATACGTTGTGCAGAGAAAAGTGGTTAATTGGCACGGAAATAATAGTGCTAATGTTCACCACTTTCATTGTTTTCATGTTACCGCATTGCAGTAAAAATGGTGTGCTGTTCCGTTATCTGTAACACCTTTCCCAGTTACAATTATTTACGAGTGTACTGATTTGAACTCAGAAATTATTATGTGTATGAATAAGCGCATTGTTGCTACAAATTATATTGCAGAGATCATTACATACCTATTATATATACAGATTTGACTATCTATGTGCCCTTGACTACCTCACTGAATCTAATTGTTCCGCTCCAAATCAAACATTTAAGTCATGTGAGAACTATTTATTATGTCAATAAAATTCACCGCAGAAACTTGTATTCAGACAAGAAGCAAACTTCGCAGGCTGATAAAATGATACTAGTATGGCAAACGATAAGTCGGTATCTTTCCGCAATGAAGAGCATCGTTTTTAACAACTTCATTTAATTAATTGTTTGTCAGTATTGATTTTCAAAGTTGGAAAGTTCTATCTGCCCTCCAGCAGTTATATAATAGGTAATTTTCTTGATTGTTTCACTTCTGCAATTTTCATTTGTACTAACCTCCAAGAAAAAGAATGCTGAATCAACGTTATTGTTATTGCAGCAAAAAGTTTTGCATGATATCATGTTCAACCTTGTATCGTTCCAATGCTCCCTTCTCATTCTCTAAAGGTTCAATATAACCATTTCCCCTTTTCCATACACTGTTTCTATTTAATTGTCGAAATCTGTACAGTATTGCTTTCTAATCTGTGAACAGTTAAGCATGTAAATCCTCTCAAGGCGACGTTTAGTTTGGTTAAAATAGCTTGCAATCGAATAATGGGTTTGAGTCGTAATCTTACCGAGTGCCTGAATAAATGAGTTCGCTGTATCTTCTTGGCATGTATGTACATAAAGTTGGTGAAAATGCCTGTTCGCTGAGAACGAGTTCATACCTTGACTGTAATGCTGCAAAATTGTCTGCGGTAATAAAAAGGACTGAATTATTTTGGCCTGTTGACTCTATGAATCCTGTCACTTTCAATTCAGCCAAGCTTTTTTTCACGGGAGAACGGTAGCCAAAGCAAAAAAGAACTTGCATGTTCAAGGAGTCTGCGAAATAACATTTTTGTCGGATGTAAAAGAGGGAATGATGATGAGAGCAAAGCAAAAGTTGTTTAAATAATACATTCACCGAAACGGATCGGCAGTGGTTCACCCGGTTCACCTAGTAATGTGCTTGCTCGCATGTTGTCTGGAAACACAACCTTCGGCATTTTGTGTGACATGTGAACTCAACAACAACGGTAGCTAGGTTTTTGCACAACCGGAAAGAGAGGAAGTATACGTGGGTTGTATTGATATAGCTAGTATTGTACTATGTTCTCATTGGCCATCTATACTAGTTCGCAGAAGAGCCTAGGATTTTCTTGTAGACTAGACTATACGCTCTCGTCGGTGTGATCATCATCATTACCATTTCAGATTTTGAAACATGATGATAACGACGAAACAAAGAGTGCATACTTAGTACATCTACCATGTCATATATGGCCATTACAATTACAATACGTTTATTTTTTGTGTGAGGAACAAAAAGCTATAATTAACTGGGCGAATGGTTGTGTCGCGAATGCAAAAGTCACTGCAAAAAAGATAGTACCAAAAAACAAATATTTCAACTCAACACTGTACCATGTGTTGCACAATACAACACATCAGAGCACTAAGCACCTAAATCACGAGCTTTGGTCTGAGTACGTTCGATTCGGTATTCCCTGAGGAAGACGCGTATGTGCTATAAATGCTATAAATGTACAACTTGTTTTTATATTCCTACATTATATTATAAAATACAATCATATTTTGATCAAGGTTTTTTTATACAGTAGAATACTAATCGGATCGGGCTGGTGTTTTGTGCTTTACTGTACGATCTTCTAACATTTTAAGTTTCATGATGACTTGACGATGACGATGGTTATGTTGACAATGAAGCTCAAATGAAGCCACGAGAATAGCTTCATACATCAACTAATAAGCTAAAACCTTTTCTGCTAATTCGTATTGTAGCTTTATACTCTATTGATGAGGAAAGAACGCCAATGGGAATGGAAATTCAACTCTGAGAATTTTATTTGTGGCAAACAGAGGAAAACATGCTTAGAATGTTACTTATTTTGTATTTGTGTGTGATGTTCTGAGATTCCAGCTTTTTAAAGAGAAAGCATAATATATAATATTGCAATTACATGAAATCCCGGAGTAGTTTGCGGTTAAATGCAATTGATCTTTAAAGCCAGTTATGTGTATGATTTGCTTCCAGAATATCCTGGCTGCAAGCAAAACTTTGTTTATATATCATTCATTTATATAATATGAACATGAACGTTCTATACATCATGTAAACCATTCTATGATTAATATTCCGTCATCAGCATGATAAGAAATTTTCCAGTGATTCAACAATATTGTCCCGCGCCAGTGAACTAAACCGAGTTGGATGCATGTAATGCGATGTGAGTTAATGCTATGGAAAGAATTTTTACTGTTTCACAAGCACTTCTTGGTAACTTTCATAACTGTTCATTTCAAAGATAAATGAGAATTTTTCTTTCACCAAAAGTATTATAGCATGCAAATTGTTATTAAAAACTAGAAACTCAAAAAGCGGTCAGGTTATGTAGTGGTTCTTTTATATGGATAGCAACAAGTCGTACGTTTTTTATTTAAATAGTAACACCAAAGCAAAAGCCGCAACTTTTTATAGTTTCATTAAATATAATTATTCTAAAAATAAAATATTATGCAGTCTTTTCGTGCGTAACAAAAAATGTACAACTTGATTATTGCGTTGTTCACAAGATGTGATTCTTCTTTCATAGAATGAAATATGTGATTATAAAAGTTGGTTCTTTCTTCGACTAATTTTATCCTGAATTATAAGAATTTATGTATAATTGACTAGACGCTTCACAGAACGTAAAAATTCTAGTATTCTTCATTTCTGATGATTCTTACTTTTATATGAGAATATTACCTTTATAAAAAACCGTGTAGCGGAAAACGGGGTAATAACTAAACATTCAATGAAAGCCATTAGGTATGTATGTAGATAATTGGTATGACGTTAATAGATATTTATAAATAGGTAGGATGACGACAATGTGACGATAACTGCTAGAACCGATGTAAATAATTTGAAGTTTCTTAATGTCCTTTCCAACGAAAAGTAAATTGTTTTTGCCCTGCTGTGTGCTTCGAATGAAAGCTATTTGTGGCTTTAAACAAAAATCCAGTATCACAAGTTATGTGCATTTTGGAAAAATGATTTTCTCCATGTTCCCGAGGGATAGCTACGTCTGTCTGGAAATCAATAGACTGACCTGACCTATCTACATACATAGGCAGATGGACAGATCTGTATTCAGTGAGATTAAGTCAAACATTGACAACGCTTCATCATTGGAATAATGTAGTATCACTTCATGACTATTTTTCCAGGAGTGATAGTTTTTACCCATGCGGTGTTTCTACTATGACAAAAAATGGTTCGGGTTTGATTCGCCATCTGAGTGCAATCCACAATTTAAAGTTAAGTCGATTGTGACCTGACCTGACGTACTAGCAAATTGGCAGGACAAACACGTGTACGATTATATGGACAGGATAAATTGCAATTTATTTAGTTTCTAGCCGCAACAACAAAAGAATAAACTTCAGTGAAAAGTAAATACAAGGGTTTAAAAGAGAAATTATGAGCAAGGTCCAGCAGAATTATGAATTTTTCAGGATGATCTCACAAATAGTGCATTGGCTTCATATTCCCTGGGATATGTGATAGTGATAAGTAGCTTTCTTTCAGTTGCACAGTTTGCAGCCAGCATTTCAGTCGCACAAGCGAAAGCTTCAAAGCAAGCATTTATGGACAGGTCAACGGATACAAATACATTTGAACTACTTGTACACACTATTTGCTGCTGATCTGCTGGGAATTAACTTGCTATATGTTATACAGCTTTTGCGTAATCCATTATTTTGCATTTACTATTGGGATGGAATGTTGGAGATTTTTACATCCTGTCTGACTAAGTGGCAACTAGGAGCGACATGATCTCTTTGAGAGAGCCGTGGCACAGGAAATGACTCCTTTAGTCTTAGTCATGACTTTTCTCCCTTCATGAAACTAAAATACTGTTTTCGTCGAGATTTGGGAATGCATGCACCCTACCGGACAGGATAATAACAATAATTATTATTTTTTATTGTCAAAAGAAAGCTTTTTAATGTATCTGTGTCCTGAAATCGCCTCTGTCTTACGTACCGTATACTCTAAATAAAACACGTGCTCGCTCAACCATTTAAAGCCAGTTCAATGGCATGACACATCGTAAATCAAAACACTCGCTGTTACTCTAATAAATCCAAATGAACGCCTTTCAGAAAGAGCCTTATATCTTCGGCAACAAAGAAGAACAAATTGTTCTAAAATAGATACACACAACTACTGAGCAAATTAATAGTAACGTAACAACATCTTGACGAAAATGGACTCCTCCCAGCTTACTTTTTGTAGACAACAACATGGAAAATACAAACGGGTAGAAATTACGATAGAAGAATGAACTTTGCGAATTAGAGGGAACGGTGCTTCTGGTGGATAAAGAGTTAAATCAGAATGTCCGACGAGCAATGCTACTTTGTTCCTTTCAAATCTCGCATACATGTAGGTGTGCATTTTCTTAAATTGAACTTTAAGGTAATATTTTTCTTTCTTACCTTTTAATTAAGTCCAAAAAACTGAATTTGGTCGGTCACGTTTGTTTACTACCCACAGGAATATTTAATAATAATAATTTGCATACAATAATCAGACTATGTTAGCTTTTTTCTATTTTTCTATGTTTTTGTGTTGAAAATTTGTGAGTTGATGAACTAAAGTGAAAAGTCGTTATCGTTCACACAGTCCACCTCTCTGTCTCTGTCTGTCTATTATTGATATTATTTTGTCTTGCTTTATTGTCTTTTATCTTTATGAACAAATAAAACTGGCAGAATGATGGTGATGACGGTCGTATATTATGTGTGATGTTCGGTATAGCAAGTGTGGCTGGTATATAATCTTTCCCTTTTGTGCTGGAATTAAAAAGGATCCCCTTATTGCTATTAAATACGTGCGGATGAAAGACAGAGTGCTCTTCAATGGATCTCAAACGAAGAGTGAAGAAAATTTGGAGCCGTTGCAAAATCTTAAAAAGTGGCTGGCTCTGTTTCATACATTTCCCCCTATAACGGCCTATAATCATTTACATACGTACGTATATAGGTGGATAAAAATATATTCTCGCGCTGTATATGATATTATTTGTGTATCTTTTTCACACAGCTCACGTTACACTGTAACAAGGCATATTATAATAGGTTTCATCATCATCGTCACCATTTTGTTGTAGAATCGCATGTCGTTTTTTTCGAGAGTAGATCGAGTAGAGAAACTGCACATGCATGCGTTGTTGACGAGAAAGGTAAGAAGAGTAGAAGATTCTAAAGAGAATGCGATTTCAAAGAAGTTGAAGACATGCTGACGACGTCAACCACGACCATGAGGAGATGTGTTGAGGTTGCAGATCAGACGATGATGGTGGCAGAAGACATTGCAATGGCAAAATGGTAATTCAAAAAGTAATTTTCCCCTGTTCTATCTTCTTAAAGAGCAGCCGTTAATGTTCACCGTTCTCGTGTTACTCTGCTTATTATCCATTCACTACTGCGGTGGTAGTGGAAATATGCCTTCATAGGTAGGTATATGACATTTTTAAACACGTTCCCTACAACTGTAAATACATGTTCCATGTGTGTTTAGTCGGGTTTATAATTATAATGTACCATTTTTCACTTTTCAAAAGGAAAGTACATAATTTCAAAAATGTACCACAGCTCAGAAAGAAATTCCATCGCCGGTGTAAGTTGGGCTAAGATTGTTTCTTTTAATTTAAGAACTCAAAGGAAACCACATCCTTTCTACAAGACTTACTATTTTGCATACTACTGCAAGACGTAATGTATCAGTAAAAATAAAAAAATACTAATTTGTTTTTGTTCTTTAATAAGATGAGCATATGATGAGCCTTTATTACCCTTTTGTTTTACGGTAAAATACATCATGTGGCGCACCATGTTTAAAAAAATATAATTTGGCATGTAAATACAGAACATTTTATTAGATAATGATAATTCCCTCACTATAATTGGTTGCGCTGTCGTCTCTATTTTCCATTTTATTAAGCTTGTAGCTACATTGCCGTAATGCAAAAAAGTTGAAACAAAAAAGAATTATACATTGATAATCCCAAAGTCCTTAAAACGCCGAGAAGATAAAGTAAATCCACGACTAACTATGTAGCCAACATTTCTGAACGCATAATTTGAACAGTTTAGCGCTGTTGCCGTTACGAACTCTTCAAAAAAAGTCGGCCACTAGAACAAACGCAGAAGATAAAAGAAAAAAATACACATCCAGTGTACGAGATTCATACGTATTTATAGGTATAACTAATAAATTAAGGGATATTGTTAAAAAGAGTAGATGGATAGATGCATGCGTTTGTATGTTTTTTATTGTATTATTTTTAGCTTTGTGTGTGGACGCACGACAAAACTAAGCATCACACCATTACAACTTCTATTCCTTTCCTTCTTTACTCCTCTGCTATGCAAGTAATGGGCTCTGTTCTTATCATACACTTTAAAATAAAATAAATTAGCTTGTACTATTTTTTTATAATAAGATGATATGGTATTTAAGAACTTGTAGTTTATATGACCTTAATATTTCTTTCATCGGCTCACCAACAACGTGTTCACGGTACACTCCTTTCCCTGCCCACATTCATGATGCATTAAAAATGTATGATTGAAAAAACTATTGCTCCAAAGTGTGAACTCGGAGCAAGAGGACGAAAATCAACTTGAACAACGCAGCAAACACGACGCTTGGTGAAAGCATGTGCCTTTTGATGTGTTTGATGAAAAAGACATGAAGTTAGCAATATAAAAAGAAAATTTTGTACGCGCGTCATAGGAATATGTATGTCTGCATATTTTGTAGAACCATCATGTCCAGTTCAACAGATATATGGAGAGAGAAGTAATAAGGCATGTATTTAGGTAGTAGATATAGATAAGCGGGTGTTGCTGCTCATAAAAATTTATACAAAGGTTGAACGGATATCTCAAAGTAAACAAAAGAGACTTTATTTAGAATTGGATGGGTGCCTATTATAATGCATGAAGAGTACAAAAAGTAACTGTAAGTAGGTATGCCTCTGGCGAACAAAGAAAAAAATTGAATTTTTCAACCTAAAAAATATTGTCGTTGAACGGCCCATTGAACAAGTTGAGAGAAATCATATACCATCCTAGTATTTTCATCCTGAAAGAAATCGTTAACGACTCATGAAACATTTAAATATGATTCCTTATTTATTTATTTCTTTTGTTATATTTGTGAGCATGATTCATGGTAAGGTATTGATCGTAATATTACTATGCAATTGACGGCACGAGCATACATACATAGAAATGTTTTTGACATCTTTATATTTGCAATCCTTTTCTTTGTGAAATAGTTTCTAGCATTTTTGAGACTTTGTAAATACGGCAAGAAAAGAACATGAAAAGGGGGAGTACAGACTGCTTTGATTTTCAGTTTCCCAAGCTGTGTGATGAGTAGGTGTGCGGTTGGCGGTCGTATCTCTCTTTTCATTCCAGGACTTTTTGTATTCTTGGTACTTTCATATCCTTCCGGTTTATTGTTGCTCTTGTGAGAGACGAGACGAGTAACGACTCTTGGTCTGAACGATGCTACTGCGGCAGCTACGCTTTCCCTGTTCTGGGTAGCGATGAAGGCACACACATGCTTAGACAGAATAATGTTGATAACGAAGAAAACGTGATGAATATGATGTTGTCAATATTATTATTATATTCTGAGCTGACAGACGGAGATAGATAGAAGATACACTCTTCATCATACTGGCGAACCACAACAGGGGTCTTCAAAAGGAGAAAAAAGGATTTGCTGTGTTCTAGAAAGGAAATGCTCTAGAAAGAATGTACAACTTTTTGTTGAGAAATTGCACGTAAAGACCACCCGACCGCTACCATCAGGCCGACCCCATACCACCTGGTATCATCACACACTTTATAATATTTGTATGTGCCTATTTATGTTATAAATTATATACACTCCTATAATTATAGTGGAATCTTGTAGTGTTTTTATCTCATGTATCCCTGTAGGTAAGCTTATTGAGTCAACAGTATGCATCAACAAGAATTTAAAGGATACTGGCAAAAATATTTATGACCTTTCACAAAGAGAGCGGAACATAAGTAGAAACCATTAGAAAGTTAGGTTTCTGTACTCTTATCATTACTGCTCTACAGATAGATAGATTGCTGCCTTTTGCTGCTTCTCAAGAGAGAAAATCACGTTGATTTTGAGTTGTTTAGATACATCGCCGCGTGTGTTGTTGGGTGTGTGTGGCATATGGGATGGCTGGCGTGGGATGTAAGTGAAGTATTTTCGTGATGGATGGATAGAAACGTTCTGTCAGTTTTAAAATGTCGGTGGAAAATATGAAGTTTGTTCCAAAGAAATGTTTTTATGAACATGTGCTTTGTGCTTTCCCCTCCTTTGCGTAATTTTACTCTGGGCGTTTATAGCTATGATGATAATCATAGCATGCCATCATAATAATGAATATGGATGACGGAAAAAAATTTGCATTTTTCACTCTGGCTCTTCAAGATTAACTTCCGCATAGGTATCCAGCCAGCATTTACTTGCTTTCAAACCACAAGCCTCTACCAGTAAAAAACTATTATGCAACATCAACCAAAGAACCAGCGTCTAGCGACAAGTTTTCTAGGGAAGATTCGATAAGAATGTTGTGTGGGATCCGAGTATCCGAGTATACATATTTAACCACCTATATGAAGTTTTTCATGGAATTTTCACTACACGCTCCCTTTTATCTCGAGTACTCAAACACATAATATAATCGACATGATCATTAGTACGAAATTAAAAGATTTTAAGTGAATTTGGTTGTATAAGGTACCGGTACGGTTGGGTTATATGACGAATAAAGTAAATTGCAGTTTTATTTCGCCTTTTGCACATTGACTTTCTTACATAAAATTTCTCATCCTCATATATGGTTTGACTTGGCTTGTTCGGAACCTCCCTTTCTAACTTCTGAATATTATGTCGATTCTATACGTATAACTGACAATAATTATATTTCTTCCTAACAATAATTAGCACTAGATGTTTTATGAGGTGATGATGCCAACAGTTGCGATGATGAGAATTTTACAGATGTCGTTATTTCCACGAATTCTAGGTGTTGAATAAAATGGTCACATTGTCTTTCGAAGTGTCATTTTCCGCTAGTCCTCTTGCCCTTCAAACGTCTATACCAAACCATGATTGTAATGAAGACATTGTATGCCGCCAAGACAAGATGAACAAAAGGAGGCCGTGTTATGTGATATGTGACACTCGGGAAAATGGCTCCAGAGGTTTTCTAATGACGGCTATACTGCTGGCACGGCACTACAGTAGTTGCTTATTATTAAAGGGGATTTTGAAAATTTGTTTCAACTCCAGAAAAATGGCCGGGTGTAGTTTTGTGCTTAGCTGATGAAACGTGGAAAGCTTACTCTACCCGTATAGCTTTTGATTTTATTTGTTTGCTGTGCTTCTGTTGACGCAAATTGCTGTCCTCAAGTTTGCGACAAAAGAATACAAGTATCAGACATGCTACTTATTAAAGGCTCACTAGCCAGTACGTGCTTCTTGGTTTGTATGATGTCCCCACATATATATATAAATATATATACTATATGTTTATCTTAATGATCATGTGAAGTAAATGAATACCTATGCATGTACATTTAAACATTAAATCTGATAATACTATTTTTGTTTGCACCCGTCTCAAAGATATTTGCTCCTTTGCTTTAAATGTTAAACAATCAAACTGATTGAGAAAATACTGACTATAATTATGTATAGGTATTAATTTTACTACAATTAAGCACTATAATGAATTTGATGGTTAAATACCGTAGTGATATTGTAATCGGCTCTTGAAACTTATCGTTGACTGTCAAAACAAACAATGCTGAAACAATCGAAATAAAACAAAAAGTGTATGCAGTTTATAACATATTATAACAATTTTTTTAAAGAGAGCATGTAAGTAATATGAGCATTGTCAGTGACATTGTTTCGTCCGTTAGCATGCATGAACTACTTTTTTCAATGCTATACTATCAAAACCCATATAATGACATACGTAAAGTGGATTTTAAAAGGAAAACGCTTTTCATCGTTATATCCGTGTCACCGTATAGCAACGTCTTTCCCTGTCACTCAATCAGCGTCAACAATAAACGAAGCAGAATCAGTTGCAACAGAATGAATATTTAGCAGTTGTGCATATCGGATGACAGATAAAGTTATGTATATTATGATTGTAATATACAGCAGCTAGATTTGTTAGTGCTCTCGAAAGACAAAAATAGATGGTTGAGACAAGTGAGAGACTACAAAGCGAAAGTGATACACGTGGGCAAATAATATGAAATAAAGTTAATTCAAGTAGAGACGATTTATTAAGTAGAAAGCTATGGTAGAACGCGTATACATCTGTACCTATTTATGCAAATTTGACGTAGTCTAAATTAGATTCAAGACAGCGTAATGCATTTAAAGTTTCAAGGAGCACGCTTCACTCAAATCCAATCATACAAACTAACTGGATGTTTTGATTGCAATATGCCCTTGATGGAGCTGCTTTTAGAACTGATAGAAATGAATATTTTTCGCAACAATGAGCTGTTATCAGTCAATTTAACCAATAAAAATCACCAAATTGGTTTCAGGTATATAGCGGTGGTATTTAGAGTAGTTAACATGTACTGTGGATATGAAGAAGTCATTTGTCATATTTACTTTCTCTGGGACAAATTTTGTGACCATCAATGTCATCTAGGACCTTTACACCACATATATCCTCATCACAAATCACTGCATTTTATCCGTCATTCACTGTGTCTATAGATTTTAGAAGTTTGATTAAACATGTGAAAGCTGCTTGAATGTAGACACTCATGATTGGTTGATTTACTGAAAATAAGTCTGGGTGATGGAAGCGATTGTTTATTTTTGACAGTCAATGTCAGGAGCACCAGACCTTAAGTGTGTACATATTCATGATTTACGTCATTTGAGTTAAAATTCCTAAAACATGAATGCAAAATAACTTGAATTTCAACACAATGTATCAAAATTTTCAAGGAAAATGCAATTTTTAGTACAGTGCAGCGACTTGTAATGATTCCAGTGACTCGTTAAGAGTAACAGTGATCGTACAGCAAAAGCAGTTAACAAACAAGTCATTCCCACATTCATAATGGCTGAAAATAATTAGATTTCTCATGCATAAAATCCTTGCATGTATTCAAGTCCGTGACCGTCTCATTCCTTCTGCTCAAACAAGAATATAAAATTATCGTGTCCGTCAGACGCTGCCTCCGCTACGTCTGCCGCAAGTGAGAAGAGAAAGAAGCGATTCGAGAGATTGAGCGAGAATTTACTGAAAGTGTGTACTACAAGAGCGCTTTCATTTGACTGACTTCAAGAGTGTTTACCATTCGTGCGGAAACTATGATCGTTTTATATACTATTTTAGCACAAAATAATCTCATCATAGTCCATCCTCATCCAGAGATGTTAGAAGGAAAGGGTTAATGCCAACGCAATGCATTTTTTGGGTTGCAGCGTGTGGCTGGCCACGGGAAAGGCCATGCGTTGATTAAAATTGGTGCCCACGTTTTTTGCAATGAAGTTCGTTACTGTCACGACGTATGTACACCAGTAGTAGTATTTAAGTGAAACATATTTTTAATGTAACTATCTCAACCTCCACTTCCACGAGTTTATATTCTTTTCCCAATCTGTAACTTCACTGCAAAGTAGAAAAGCCACAATAGATACAAAAGACTTAAACTTCGTTCACACTTACGTTGTTTCGAGTATAAAGATTTTTGCGAGTGGGGATTCAATAGAGGCAAAAGGATTTGACGTCTTGTAACAAGTGGAATTTCCTTAGGGTTTTCTTCTCTATGTATATAAGCACTGAGCATGTGGATTCTCCGTCCAGGACCGTGTGGAATTAAATAAATATCATTATCATATTTTACTCTCCACCATTCGTGAAACATAAAATCAGTAGAAAATTGTTTCGTAAGAACATGTCATTCTGAATATTTCTCACAAAGTTATAACATATCACACATTCAACATTAGTCTACTTATATTTGATTTTACATTATTGCTCCATGTCTATGTTTGCCTACAGTCCCAACTGACATGCCACAACAGATTTTTTTAAATGTAATTTTCTCTCGTGCATTTGTTGGACTGTAAAGAAACAATATATGTATGACACATGAGCATATACACCTATAAAATACCTCAGCAATATTCTACACATGACAAACCGAATGGGTAATTTAGCCACCTCATCAACTCTTTTCTTTCGCTTCACTTGAAACCACTCACGAAGCATCTTACTGGGATTATTTCTGAGCTCGTGCCAAAAACCACATTATTTCAATGGAGACACACAAGCCAGCCTAGTATATTCATATTAATATGTACATTCATATATGGCAGAGAAAAAAGAAAATCGGATGGGAGAACATGAAGGAAGCACAAAATGATGCTGTGACCAAGGAACTCAAACCATGCAGCAGCATCAGGAGTCAGGAGCACGGCGAAAGAAGGATATTATTTCTAAGCTTAGTACAAATAACTATGTTTTCATTTGTAATCATAATATTGATAAAAAATTATAATATAACGTTAGAATGTTAAGGAGTCTTTTGCGAAAACGCTGAATTATGCTGCATCATTAGTATGATGGTCACGTAAGTGCTTTCATTCGATTAATTTCAAGGCCTCGGCCAACGTTCATTCTACCAAACTATTCTATCTTTTATTCTGTCGCCAATTCATTGTCAGCCATGCATTCAATAAATATGTTCGACCCTTCCCTTGTCTGCAGCAAAAACACATAACATTAACCATGATGCATGGCCGCAATAACAGACAACACAAAAAATATATTTATTGCGTCTCAAGGGAATTAATAATTTACTACCATTGTCAATTTGATTTTTTTCTCGCCATTTTTAAAGGCCATTGTCGTCGTCACTCACCACCACTCACTCCACTAGGACCAGAGTGGTAAAAATATTCCGATGGAAATATATAATAGGCACTGAGAAAACATGTATGCCCACGTACATGAGTAGATGAGGGACGGAGAAAGCAAGTATAAAAAAGCCGTAATTACTCATTCTGCTGCTGTTCACTCCTATATTGTAAACCTTAAGCATGTATCAGTATCACCAGAGATGTATTATCGCTTCACTAAACCAGGACAAAACTGTTGTGCTAACTACCCCGTATGATTTATGAGCATCCTATTATTATTATTATCACTTGGAAAAATGTAGACAAACAGCTCATTCAAGCTTTTTACAACAACAACGTGACGTTGGAAGTAGAAAAATAAGGTCGTTATCATATCACCAGCTCAGAAGAGGTGTATCCATAAATCTTTAAAAATTATAGCGTAAAATATATTTTTCTGTGTGTGTATTGCACAGGCGTGTGCATCTTCCTCCTTTCTTTCTTCGTCTCTGAGAGAAAACAAGCATGCCATTATTATAGAGTGAATCAAGTACTATTTCATTTTACAAAATGACGTCGTCGGGGATAAATAGCATTTGAGGTAGTAGTAGAAGTCGCCGTTGTGCATAGAATACAAGTAGTCAATTCAGAACGTCAGGACAAAAGTAGTCGAGGCGCAGCAGCATAATTTCACAAGAGATATAAGTTTGTAAACTAGTGCGGCAGTGTGTCAAGAAGCATGTCGTCGTGCGTGCCAGAGTCGAAGTAAACTAGACACGAAAAGTCTACCTAAATTACCATGCGAAAAAAAGACTGCCACTTTTCACTCCCTTTAGAGACCATTAAAACAAAACGAGGTATAGAATTAAGCACATGGAATTCTCCCTCTTTGTGTCATTTAGTTTGATATACTTGCTGACTGCATCGCTTTAGCACGGCACTCATTATGCCATGAACTACATTGGCTGAATCACAGTAGTTTCAACTAGTGCACTAAATTACCTAATAGTACTTATGTAATATTATATAATGAAAAGTACACACACTTTTGTATTCATATAATTTCAAATGGCAATTTAAAAAAGCAAAGAAGAATAATTACTCTTGCGAATTCCAATAAAAACAAATGAGCTATGAAAGTATGCTGCCTTCTTGGCTTGCCTTTGCTGTCGTACGAACACGAATATATAATGTCCGTACAATTTCGTATGCAATTCCAACGAAGAATTTATGTTTACTTTACGATATTCCTCACAGTAAATGATAAGGTTGTCAGAGAGCTAAATATATAAATGTATCAGTTTCAGTTAGATGGTTTCCGTGAACTACATATACAATATATCATATTTTTAATTATAGTAGACAAAATGTAGCTTTAAATTTCATGATGCAGTAAATCGACAAAAATGGCACCCAAGGTTAAGATTCGACGGACTTATCTGAGTGTATTCAAAATCAAGGATGCAAAATACAGGTAAGTAGGCTAGAAGAAAACATCTTTTAGTTTCCTATAACCAACACTGCTAAGATGGAAATAAATTGCATTTTATCATAAGTCGTGTTGGAGTTTTTGCATAGACACATTTTTATTGAGGATATTTCTTCAGAGACGGTTGCACTCTGATCACGAGTTCACAGCAGGATTCGTCGGTGTTAGTTTCTCATTAACATCACTTTATTCGTCAGTATCACTGAAAGGACATGAATGTATTCCTATGATTATTTTCTGTGGACTAGCAAAGTTTTCGCAGATGCACAACTATTTTATAAACTATTTAACTAGAAAACACAGCGCTTTCCGAACAAAGTACTTTCCATTTTTCGTCTGTTGAAGTTGAAGAATATGATGATTATCTTAATGAACTAGTGCATGTTTATATGGAGGAAAATATGCAGTAAAAAATGTACAAAGTTATATACCAGTTTTATAATGTTTAAGGTACATAAGTACGCCAGTAAGTATGCGACAACAAGGCTATATTTTATACAACTAATGGATACGGTTTGGTTGGAGAACGGTTGAACTTTTTATAATGATGATTATCTTAGACTTATGCTTTTAAAATGAGCATTTCATTTGTTTCGTGAGATTACAAGGAGAATAATCGCTTAAAAACTAAAGAAAACAGAGAAGATACCAGATTCTTTCTATAAGACAGAGCCAGTATCGCTAGAAATACTTGGTATTTATTTAGCAAGGCAACATTATAACAATACATATTTTTCCGGCGACTTGATGCTTAATTCCTTTCTCTCTCACTTCATCTTCAACTCTCCAAGAGCACGTCCTGGCAGTGATAGACATCTTCATTTGAAGACACTATCAGTAAGATTTCCTTGTTCATTCCTATTTTCTTTGTACTATACATCTTGCTATTCTTGTCATATTTTTTCTACATTTTTTTCTTCTTTTTCTTGGCATAGGACAGTGTAAAGGTGACACCCAATTGTATTTTCCTGTATTTTTGATGCCTGTTGACGAAAATCTGATCTTCATGATGATCATTATGTAATGTTATAGTTGCGACGAGAGGTGGAATGGTATATTAGTACTATTTTTACCTTTACGCTTTGGTGAGGAAGAAGTGACGAACTTTCTTGCGAGATATTGTCCTACACACCTATTTATCTTAAGCCCGTATAAGTTTAGTAGGTACATACAAATAGGTAAGTTTAAAAATTGATTTCCGTGTAAGTATATTGTTCAAATATTATTGTATGGATTACAACACCCTTCTCAGCATGCTTTCTTCTCCTGACGTTGTCGACGTGTCGGAAAAATAGGAGAGGTGGAATGACAAGGAGAACGGAGAGGAGGGAGATGCATGAACTCACTTATATCACACATCCCATGTTTCACATTAAATCCACGTTATTCATCATTTACTCTGAAAAGTTAAAGTGGAAAGGATGGGGGGAAATGGCTGTTGAGTTTGTTTTATCCGATAACCCGATGAACAGAAGCATCAGCGACAGAGTAATTATTATGAAGACAAGGTTCCAAAAATAAAAAGGCTATTTATTACAAGGGCTAATTGTAAAATTTTCGAGGTAGACAGCGAGAGAGGGAATGTCATGTTTGCTAACTAATTATACACACGGAGGACGACGTACTAAAAAGAAGAATTGTCAGTCAACAAATAATTGTATGGACGATCTAGCGTGAAGGACAATATATTTTTCATTTAGTTTTCAAAACATTGCTTCAATTAACAAGCTAAAGGTCACATATTTGCTACAGTCACAAAACTACAGTTTTTAGAAGAGTAACTAATAATTGATAAATCGATCGCAAAAGGTGATCTGAAAAATGGTGACTTTTAGGTAGCATTATTTCCTGTTAAACATCCGGGCAAACAAAATTACCGTTAATAGGTTGTCATGGATAATTAATAACACTTGGTTGGATTTACGTCAGGTTAGAAGGTGGCTTTTATTCGGTGGGTTCAGCGAAAGCAAGTACAGTATATAGCATGATTGTCAAGGTCACTGTACTACCATAAGTTCTAAATACGCACAGCGAAATAGAAAATGGACATTGAAAAAATGACTAAAGGAGAAACGCCACAGTCAAAACGTGAAATAACACGAGCTGCATCCTTAATGGTTTCATAAACTGCAGATATCTGGAAAACAACAGTATGCAAACTTTACAGTGTAAGTTCAAATTCAAATATTATCATACGGGGCTTTTCAATTTGACCTTGCTTAGATATATGCTTCTTATATGAATAAATAAGATCCTGTAACAACATAAAGCATCCTTCACCTTGAGTATCCCTTCACTCTTTCTACAAGAGGGTTTGTAGCGTTAATGGTTTATTGAAACAAGGAACCTTTCTTACCTTCCGCCCTCCTACAATAACAAATTGTGCATTATGTCCTATATACGCACATTTTTGTATTTTATCTCCCGCTTTCATTAAATGCTCAGAATACAGGTACGTGTTGAGCCGCCTTGTTATTAAAGGAGAGTTTTTTCGTGTGATATTGAAAATGGAAAATAATGTACATTTATAAGATAGCACTATATTATATAGCGACTGACAAACAAAGCGATGAAAGTCAAAGAGAAAGGAAGGTAAAAAAGTGAAAATGAAAAGAAACAATGTTTGACTGAACACTCAAAATGATGGCAGACAAGGAAATATGCCAGAGACGCATCCCAGAAGGATGATCAAACATTTGTAAAGGTATTCTTTGTTCCAAACAAACAAGGGTACCAGACAAGTGAAAGAAATTATGTTAATAGAACTTCAAGCGACTTGGCGTAGGAGATTTCTTTTTGAACTATTGCATAAAGAGAAAGCGAAATTACCCTAGACGTTTGCTGGCTCCATAAGTGAAATAGTTTCTCATAACAACTTTTCAAGGAGGAGGGAAGGGTTTGTCGAGGCACGTTTTGATCTTGTCGGAATAAACTGAAAATTAAAAGTTTCAAGCAAACGATGAAACTTGAAGAAAAAACCTCAAGCTTCTCAAAATTTCCTACGTAGCCAGCTGAAGCTAGAATATGCATGATTACAATTTATAGACTGTAAAGGAATTCACTCTTGAAATAAAAACCGGAGAACTTTATTTTTCATGAGGTTTAACTATATCCGAGGATGACTTTACAAACAATAAAGAATTCCACTTCGTCCGAAAAACAGACACGGAATTTTGTTACACATTTTTATTATGCACAAAAAAGAATGGCAATGACACCTGAAATATCCATTTACTCTCTCCAGCCATACAGTGGATATAACTGTCTATCTCTTAATGTTATCACTTGAAAATGTATGCTAAATAGTCAATAATGACATTAGCTAGCAGTTTCTCAAGTTCGCTGCTAAGATTCATTGAACTATTTCTAAGATGCTTTGAAACAGCTTGTATAAAAGCATGGTCTCTGTATCTATAATGTCAACTTCAGTTTAGAAATAAAGTTTGCTGTTTACAGTGAAAGCCTTTAAGTCTGATTGACTATAAGATTTGAAATTTAAATGGGCTACTTCTTGATTAGTTATACTTCAATGCAATAATAAACTACCTACTTGCCTGGAGAAAAGCAAGAGCGACTTTTCTAAGTTAATGTAATTCCAGATCCCGTTAACGATCCAGATTTCACCGTGAAATGTGCAGCCTCTGTGACTGGCCTCTGGGAAAGTGTAGTCTGTTCGTTCTATTCAAAGAGGGAAATGTACCAAAAAGTGGTTTTGGCTGACTGGCATTTCTTATTTATGGCTTTATTATTAAAAGTATCCAGATGATAAAAGACTGCACATTTGAGTTTTTACTTTCTTTCTTTTGCTTCTCTATTCCTTTCACTTAAGTGACTAACCTTGTTTATGTCGTTGTATGTTTTTTCACAAAAGGATGCATGCTTTTTGCAAAATTATATAGCATGTACTTACAAGGAAGGTGCACCAACCGAAGCAAGCCTAGGTCAATGAAAATTGGCACAAATACTAATTTCGGGGCCCTGATTTCATATCTGATGCAAAAAATCCCGTTTGGGTACATTCACATTAAGTACGGTATGGGTGTACCTCCGGTAGTGGCATTTTATTGATAATTTGGTTTGTCTTTGTGAGCAAATGTTATGATGTGAATTGATATAGGAGTGCTTGGTGATCATTATTTGTCATGGCACCACGGGTCAAATATGTAATCCTGTGACGTGGCGGTGCTCAGAAGGATTGGGGGTCTAACATCTAATAAAGGTAACTTATGGAACACGAGTGGTATACCCCTTAACTATAGGCATGATATATCCCTTAACTATAGGCATGATATATCCCTTTACTATAGGCGTGATATACCCTTTAATCATAGACAATGTTTTACCATTTACTATAACATAATTAGTAATGCTACTCTGAAAGTTTAATGGTAAAACATTGTCTATAGTTAAAGGGTATATCACGCCTATAGTAAAGGGATATATCATGCCTATAGTTAAGGGGTATACCACTCGTGTTCCATAAGTTACCTTTATTAGATGTTAGACCCCCAATCCTTCTGAGCACCGCCACGTCACATGATTACATATTTGACCCGTGGTGCCATGACAAATAATGATCACCAAGCACTCCTATATCGATTCACATCATAACATTTGCTCACAAAGACAAACCAAATTATCAATAAAATGCCACTACCGGAGGTACACCCATACCGTACTTAATGTGAATGTACCCAAACGGGATTTTTTGCATCAGATATGAAATCAGCGCCCCGAAATTAGTATTTGTGCCAATTTTCATTGACCTAGGCTTGCTTCGGTTGGTGCACCTTCCTTGTTAGAGTTCTCAGGTTTTTATTCCTTGTAGAGTACAGGAATTGAGATGAAATGACGTTGGGAAAGTGAAGGTCTGCTAACTATAATTGTACATAGTAAAATACACACGAGACCGAAAGTACACATGACCAAGATGTATGGGATTAAAATGTTCTATGGCCTTAATTAATATTCGAGGTTTCTCCTTGATTTCACTCTACCCATTTTTGTAGAAGTGGTAGTGTTGTAACAAACGTAAATCGTATATCAATAAAACATTAACTCTGTATTGATTTTACTGGACAACAGGACAGTGAGTTTGATAGACAAACTTTTATAATACCTATATATGTTGTCAATGTGCCATATATGTAATATAATAAGCGTCGGTCCTCACTGCATCTATGCTTTGATACGTTACGCGGAAGTAAAAAGGCAACAAAGGAGTCTTTTCATGATCACAACTATCGAGGTAGGAAATAAAATTTGACAAACAAAGTCTACCTTCCAACATAGCCAAACATTTGTTGTTTTTATAAAAAATCAGTAGTGTAAATGCAAACATTCCTATTAGAGACTGCCCTCGAGTGTGTTGTTGTTGTCTCATCACCTATCAGAATCAGAAACAACATCACGGGTTGGGTATGTACCTGTGCATTTTAAAAAGTTCCAATTACAATACTGTACCGAGTACGGTGTCCGATGTATGCACGTGTACTGTTTTGCAATACCTTCTACTTTCACTACTCTTGTTTGCATGCATTGATTTCCCTGTGATGCGGATATTTATTATTCAAGCCATTTCGAAAAAAATTCGCTTCATGTTTTTGCCTAGACAAATTGACTGTTCTCTGTAAAATAGTGCACATATAATGCATTCAAACTGACATAAGCCACAGGCTCACAGAGAAAATAATATTATTAATGATATGTATTTTTGTCTTGTCCATGGCCATGGGAAATGAAATCTAGGAGCGTGGCATAAACCCATTTGCAATTTCAATGTGTATATAATATTTAACCAGACCAATTTTTGCTTTCGGGAAAACAAGTGAAATGTGGGTAAGAGAAACGGAAATGAATGAAGAATGACATTTGAATGAGTACACACGGTGAAAGCGACAGATTTGTATTTCCCACTGCAAGTGAAGCGTTCTATTTATTTATTTTTGAGTTTCGTATTTTACACATTTCTTGCGTCAGTGTGGTGCGGAAAAAGTATAGTAAAAAGATTCTGGTTCCAGACATCGACATTTTCACTCATACATACATACTAACACATACATAGGTATGTATCTACATAATAATTTAATTTAAAATTATATGCGAAACTACGGCTATAAATAACATTAAACTGTTCAACGCTTCGATGATTTTTATTGTAGTTTTTGGCACAAAGGAATTCGAGCCGTGAGAACGAGGATATGTACAGAGTAACTATATATCTGGAAGATGGAGGCCTGCTGTGATTAATAATACCCAAAATATCATGCGACATCAAAACAGAGGACGATTCTGTGTACAAGTATCTTGCTACGCAGCGGAGCAGAAAATCCCTAGTGTTTATAGAGATCGCAAATAAGTTGATAACAATGCCTTCGGTGTCATGCCATATACTTTCTCTCTGTGGGTCATATTGTATTTTTGGGCTGTGTTTTTTGCTGTACTGGGTATTATTTACCAACTCCTTCATTTTTATGTGGGAGTGAGTGAGAGCAGGAAAACATTATGTCACCTGTCAATGAGTTCTTCCTTTTCTGTCCTGTGAAAACTGGAATCTGACAGAAAGCAAAATAAACTGAACATGGCACATAATGCAGATATGATCTATTTCACAAGTATGGAATTTCGAAGTGATTCCACGAAAATCAAATAGAAATTGTATTTATGGAGATCTATTTATTTATTTATAGGCATCACTCTTGTAATATAATTCATGACGTTCTTGGGATAACAGTCATAGAAGGTAATGGTAATATAAGTATAATAAAAAGATGAATATTGAGTTGATGAACTTCTGCAATAGCAAGTAGGAATAGAAGTATCGACGGCACGAAAGCATGAATTTTAGGTAGTGTAAACTAACTACTCTGATAAAGAACCCAGGCACGGCAGATACGTCTTTGTATTTCGATAATATTCGTCATGTTTTCATAAGTTTATTGGAAAAACCTTCGAGATAAGAATATAAGATTTGTGTGCATTTTTGTTGTTGGTTCTTGGTGTTATGGAAATGAAAATGGCAAAACTAATTTAACTTTCATTGAAGTTAATACCGAAGAAAAAAGTTTATCAATCAAACTAACGACGATCATAACATAAACATCGGGACATGAATGAATAAAGTCTGCCATATTGTCATATTACGCTGTGGTGTGCTTAGTTGCCACATTTCGATTTAACTGTCAATCAACCTCTGGTGATAAGTCCAGTAGGGTCAAAAATAGGTTAAAAGCAAGAAAAGATTGAAGAGATAAACACACCACAAGACAACTAAAAATAAAAATGTGCTTGTGTATTTACTTACTTTAAATATGAATTGATGCAGAAGATATACTTACATTCCTAATTATTAGTTGCAACCTATTCCATTCGTTTTAATTATCCAGAGCGCTGGTTAATTATCTGGTAATGCGATGATTCCGCTTGCGTTTATGGGTATACATGTACTTATGTACATCATATATGTATCTACTTTCTTGCCGACTGCATTGCATACATTCAGTTAATAGTAGACACGCTATTTAAATGTGCAGTGGTTTATGAGTACTTACACTATAGATCTGCCATTATTCAACACATGCTCTCTTGTTTAGTCTCTGAGTTCATGATTTTTTTCGCTCTCTTGTCATCAAAAGGATGACTATGCTTAATAAATTATTAATGATGATATTATGTCTTGCGTTTTACAAACTAACATTCCAATTCCAAATCATCATCATCAGCAGTTTAATATTTAACAGCGTAACCTTTATTATAAAGCTGAAGTAAAGGGAGTCCAGTATTATAGACTGGTGCGCTTAGCTTGTTTGTCTGTCTGTAATTGTCTTGGGCCGGGACAAGACATTCTGATACTATATTTATTTGATTTTAATCATCATGGAGGTTGGGTTCATTGGACCAAGAACTCTTCTGTCAGTCTGTTAGTACGGAATTCCTGGTCAAATAATTTTGAAGTAGATTGAAGGACTGTCGTTCTACTGACAACATGTCGCGGTGCAATGATGATTCATTGAACAAAAAATTATAGGAATATCCACAATAATATTTAGCTATTAAACTAAATATTAAAAATGTGCACATTCAGAAATTTATACATAGGTATGTATTTACATCTGCTACGTTTTAAAACGGTTTGGCTGCTGTTTATTTAACTTTATTCTGACTAAAAACTTTAAATGTGAACATGCGGAGCATAACTTTTAATTAAAGGAGAATGTTATATGTACTATATGTAAATAAATTTTCTGTATCTCAATAAATGTAATGATACCATCACATTATGATACAGGACATAATCAGAACTGTATGCTCGCTGACTGTGTTTCATCTGCAGCGGATTGGATAAGAGATACAACTTTTTCGTAAGTACCTACTTTATGCGAAAGTCCACTTTTATTCGAAAAACTGAACTACGTCAACCGTTGACACAGTGGTCACTGTGCAAAACTTGCAAAAAGTACTGAAAACTGTGCTAATGACAAACTTTGCAATTATATTTCTTACTTACCACTAAACCCCTTTGCGACCTCACATTGACTTTTCTTTGGTTCCAGGAATAAGGAAAAGTTTTACTTGTTTGGAGGAATTATACAACTCGACCTACCTTGAAGACAAAAGCATACAATATTTTTCTCACGTAACCGTTTTCTGAGAAACGTAAAGCCACCATTATGGCCGTAAGTCCATGGCTCCGGTTGTGGCTCCCGCTGGGAAACGTGCTTCTCTTAATCGCAATCGTGGAAACGGTAAGGGACTAAAGAAAAACTGAAGTAAGTGCTGAATTGTCAGTGTGTGTGTGCCACGTTAATGAAAAATTGCGGATAAATCTAACTTGTTTCTTTTCATACTTTTGTTATCCTGACGGCAATTTCTATTCAGGTTGATTTGATACGTAATGAGATGAAAGACGTGGGAATTTTTATTTACCAGGGTCTCACCCTTCATTCTCTGGACATCTCAGAATTTTACGGTATTGCTTACACAGTTGTATTTTTATTATATTCTCCTCACTCAAGGCAAAGTACATTTCTCTTCTTCTTGACTCTTCTCGAAGAAAGAGAAATGACCAAGCTAACTAAGGTTTATTGAATTCTTATCCCCAGTCCTTACTCAACAAGCGTGTTCTAATTTACTAAATACATAGGGCTTCTTATTTCTCTCCCGTTTCATTTTTTCAATATATGAAATCCTACTGTAAATGAAACTAAGCTTGGGTTATTACTAAATGTCGTATTCGCATGCGAGAAGGTCACTTATCATTTTTTGTTGCAAAAATACATTGTTACAACATTTTATAGGCATGCCAGAGTTAATATTCCTTACGGTGGCTATCGCTGTGCGGCTAATTGCAACTGTCGGTCTGTTGTGGATTGGTGCTGTGATAAAGGTAGGCTAATGTTTACGTAACCTTTCCCCGACCTATTTATAAATGCCTATTTTTAATTGAAAACGCATAGCATTGTCCAAAGCTTCCGGCTGTATTCTTGGAAATTCAATGCGTCCGTTTATTTCGGTGCGCTCAACCAAAATGTCATCTACAATAGATGCTATCGGTTGTTTACATTGTCTGAAATTTTAAGGGAAGCATTGGATGTCTTCTGGCCTGGATAATCATCACAGTGTTCTCCAGCGTCGGACTCACGGTTTTCCTGGTTATCAACACGGTGGTAGCAGCGCAATACGAGATTGATTCAAAGCACGCTTGGTCTATTGCATATTCCTTTTTGATCTTCGTTGTTTTCAACGCCTACGTCATTTTCATCGCGAGTGTGAGCTACAAGGCATTGTGTCGACAGGAAACGCTCCACCCAATCGGGAAAGGACTTTCCTTCATTTGGGAATACTTTAGCAATGAGACCAAGATTGCGGCAACGTTCTTCCTTACATCGGAAATTGTAAGTTGAGAGCTTGTGGGCTGGTTTTTCACCTTTTTTGTTATATAAATGAAAAGGATGTCAACGAAAGCATCATATTACACTAATGTAGGAATAAAACACAATAAAGTATGAACTTAGCATGACATATACATCTACATACTTTTACACATATATACAAACTTCCGTTAGTGTAACTTGTGTAATGCTACACAATATTTTAATGGCAGCTTTATTTGAATTCTAATATATTAAATGCATCGCCCCCTTTGGTTCGACAAAAAGGTTTGCCACCTCGTCTTTCAAGATGCTCTTTCACCACGAATGCTCAAATTCTTTACCTTATGCATAAGCACATGGAAAGAGTAGAGTAGGTCTCAAATCCCAGTCCACCCACGTTGTCCGCCCATAACCTACTTTGATTTCTTTCAACTAATAAAATAGTTCATAGAAATCAAATGGGTTATTGGTATATTTAAAACAGTAAGTTGTTTGGATGGGTTCTCAAATCTGGGTATATTCCTCTAAGCGGAATTATATGGCTTATATTGTGCTCTTGTCATCTAGATTTTAATCCCATCGCTGACCTAGAGTATGCCATTGTATGCCAAGTTGGGCGGAAGTGCAATGTATGTGTTTTGTTATATATATTTATCATTGCGTTGTTTCTGTTACAGGTTTTAGATGCAGAGTACCTGATTTCGCGACAATTCATACAGTTTTTTGGAGTTCGTCTTCAGGGTCATGACGGAGACTCCTTTCCGCCGATTATTGTAGAAGAAATTGTTTTAAGGGTTATACGAATACTTGTGAATACCATTGGGATCTGGCTCGTTTCCACTGTCAGTAGTAATTAAATTCTATTCCGTGCAGTGAATGTAATTAAATTAAGGCATTCTTTACACAATATTGTTATTGTTCCCACAGGAACGACGACGCGTGTTCCGTTGGTGGTGTGCTTTCACTTTTCTCCTTATCCTTGTCAGCACGGCGATCTTCATCATTTTGACAGTACAATGGAGAGGTGAAGACATCAGTTCCACACTGGCTTACTTCATTATGTTTCCCGGACATCTTTTGTATCGTTTCTTGACGCTCTACTTCTGCCTCAAGTATACAAGAGCTGACTTTTCCAGCTTTGTTCTGTGATCTTTTTGATATTGAGTTTTCTACATGAATATTCCCATTTTACAGTAAAGTATGCTCTCATATGTAATAGAATAATTTTCAATACCCTTAGCGAAAGAACAAGTTAATAAATACGGTGATGATTTGCATTTTTATTGACATTAAAGTATTGGAAATTGGAATCGTTTGTTTATTAAGTGGCGGAGCCGCTTTATAAGATCGAGATGTCCGTCTGTCCGTCCGTCTGTGCGCGCTCTAACTCAAAAACGGTTTGACTTTTTAGAAATCTGTTTTCGGCAATCGATAACTGGTCACCTGAGAAGGGTCCAGCGTGATTTTGAAATACGTAGGTCAACGGTAACCGTTCGAAACCGTTACAAGGTCAAATTTTTTAAGGGCTAACATATGGCAAGTAGCATATCATTCAACTCGTCTATGACCATAACACATAGATATGAGGTCATTTCGCGGTTGACGGTTACTGTTTAACTGTTACAGCGATTTCAAATAATTTTACACTTCATGCTCTCCTGCTTAAGTGGTTTGGAATTTTGGACTTCTGTTTTCGGCAAACGACTTGTCATCACATGGGCTTTGCCTGACATGCTTACCAGTACCAAAAGTCAACGGTAACGGTTAGAAACCGTTAAGAGGTCAATTTTTTTAAATGACAACATATGGCAAGTGACATATCATTCGACTCGTCTAACAACATAATACACAGATCTACGGTCATTTTGAAGTTGGCGGTTGCGGTTTAACGGTTACGACGATTTCAAATGGTCATGTTTAAATGGTCTTGAATCTTGGACTTCAGTTTTCGATAAACGGCTTGTCACCACAAGCCTTTTACGTGAGAAGCTTGACAGCCATAACGGCCAACGGTGACCGTTACGATTTCGAAATTTTTAAAAGTCACTTAGGGCAAGTGGCATATCATTCGACTCCCCTGAGTGCTCGTTATGCAAATCCGAACACATTTTAATCGTAACGGTGACCGTTTAACGGCAATACCTGATTATTTGTTTTTATGTTCTAACTTGATAATGGATTGGAGTATATGCATTCTGTTTTTAACAAAGGATTTCTCATAGTGGTACTCAGTTGACTATTTTGACAGATGCATGTTAAGGGTGTCCCTGCTCCGCCACTTTGCTACATGTTAGCTTGCTGAGTTTATTTATTTTTTATTGTAATTGAATTCCGATACCAAGTAAAAGATGACAAAAAATAATGACAGCATCCTATTTGCGCTCATGTTTGCAACCAGAGTTACGCAACAAGACGCGAAGTTTGGGTTTCGTAACTCGATACCAAAATTGCTTTATATTTCAAATTAATGTGACCGTCTAAATTTTATCATACTCGTGAACTCGTGGTATATGCTTTAATTTAAAATATAGACTTTAGCACATTAATTATGAGATAATTTAATATAATCGCTGTACAATTACTACCCTCTATGTATATTTGTTTTTTAAAGTAGAGAAATTCTTAAATTTTGTAGAATATGAAGATATGCATATCAGTACCATCATATACTGAACAAGGAAATCTCAAACTGGAGTCGGGTTACAAATATGAGAAATATGGTTACAATGATTCTTACGAAATAGCTACATACAATGAGATTTTTAGTAAACAACCTTACCAATTACAGATTTCAATTCCTGGAATTGTTTACATGCACCCAGTTATTGTACAAAATAACCACTTGTGAATTCAACTGATGGTAGGAGAAAACAATAAATAATGGCATTACTAATATATAGGTATATATGATATTTCTTCATCCTCAAATAACAAAATGAAGATTTTTTCCCCTTTTTGTGTGCATCGTTAGACGTATTTAAATGCAGGAAGTCATTATATGTTAGTGATGCTTTACAATGCTACAGTAATTGTGGGTGGATGCTTCGTCAGTATGGGAAAACATTAAATCCTGTTAGACAAATATGTTTATTGAAAACCCATTCGATCCTCTGCTTAGTTCGCTTCACCGAATATGTACATGAAAACATTTTAAGTCTTATGAAACCGACTTGACAAAGATACAAAGAAAGATACCTATGTAAGTCGTGTAATAATAACTTCAGTTTCAAATTGTCTACCGGTGTATTAAATTAACTCCTATTCAAATACTATTTAACGATCCAAATTCCAGACTCTGACAATATTCATTAGTTCACTATTCTTCAATGTTCATTAAGTTACAATAAGTCATCAAATGTCAAGGTTTGTGTTTACTGCGTCATACAGGCAGTTTAAATTATGACTCGTCATTGTCATACATACAGGCATTATTAAATACGAGTCGCAAACTGTGCATAATGTATATTAAGTATGCAGAATTAAAGCGTTTTGGTCGTAAAACAATAAACATCGAATTGTAAACGAATACTGAAAATGCTCATGTTCAAAACTTATTTTTGAAAATGTACATTTTTGCAATCATATGTAAGTTCGTTTCCAAAAGCTTAGATTGTTCAATGCCACGTTAGGAGGTTGAATTTGAACTGAAAGCTACAAAACACTGATCTAAGCTATTTACTTATTATCTAGCAAAATATCATATACTGAATGATTCAATTGTCGATTGGATTGACAAACGAAAAAAGTAAGTTTTACGCTACTTTCACTTTGTTTGACAATCGCCATTATATTTTATCAGGTAAGCAGGCTGGCATATTTACTAGAAAGTAATCGCAGAACAATGGAAGAAAGCATAAAAACGGGACAGGACATGAGGTTTAATATGACATGAGTGAAGTTTAATAATAAGTAAAGGTATCGAACATAGATTCAGCATTTTCGTGCACCATATTTTCGAATTCAAATACAATGTATCTATTATTGTGCTTTCACCACAATGTCTTGTCTTTCAACATACGACACTGCAAAGGTTTCATAATAAATCGGGGTTTTGACTTTCGTGTCATGTATATCATAAATGTGAGATATACTTATTTTATATTAAATATGAGCTATCAGATGCCCTCTTTGCTCATTCGGATTCTCGGATTTCACTAAGAAGGTCTGAATGGAAGAGAAAGAAAACCTTGGAATGAAGTTTGTTCGAATGAATTCCATAGCAAGTTTTTCTACGCTTGATTAGATATATTAAATTCACTGAAACTTCTTCAGAACTGTCTCTGTCAATGCACACCATTGTAATGTGTTCCATGGGAATGTGTTCCAAAAAAAACCTAAATTTCAAGTTGTCAAAAAGGGACAGATTCACTTTTTTCCAAGGTTTGCACGACCGAAGTATGACAGAACTTAAGAGCATACTGGCAGACAAAAATTCAATTCCTATTAAATGAAAATACAAATAATTTTACCAATCTGAAAAAGCTGGGTTACCATCTTGTTTATTGCTAAAAGATGAGAGAATTCACAGCCGCCTTTTTCCGTCCGGATGTAGAGAAATTGGCTTACATATTACAGAAACTTCAACGAAACCAATTCTGTGGTAGTTTTACAGGATGCAGGTAAAATAGATGAATGAATTTGTGATCCGGCATCTTCCAAATATTTTATTCGCCCACCCAACTGTAGATCCAATCTCGAAAGATAATGTACTCATTTTACGACAAGTCAATAGTTAGCATGCCAATTTCCTTAGATTCGCTTCGAAGACTGCTTCATTTTACTTGTCAGGACCATAGTTTCGTGGACTTCATTCGATGACACATCAAAAACATATCCCGTCCCGTACATGAGTTATATATGGTGAGAAAGAATAAATGTCTTAAAGTTGAAACGGGTATAACTGACCATAGCATGCATTACATTTACGGATGTATACAACGAGTAATTCGGTCACTGTAGCGAATGATTTTAACTGAACAACACAGCATGATTGTATGGGTAATTTGGGACAATAAAAACAGTGTTGTAGATGACAGGTTTTTGTTAATCCTATGACACTGATGACGTGGTTGCGCAATTAAAATGAAGTATATACAGAATATGTAGGCTTGTATGTTATATCTAAGATATTCATTTTAGATTCAGTTGAGATTGCCAAGATGCCAACTTTCTAGAATAGAATAGAATGAATGAGTAGGCGTAATGAATAAATAGAAACGAAGAAGAGAAATTTAGGTATCAAGTTTTCCCATTTTCGTTCAAGAGAATTACTTCCACATTTCTAAAAACTACTTAATAAGCGTCCAACGATGATGCGAAAGTCGATTGTCATATACCTATGCACGTACCGATTATTGGGGTAGGATGAGCTTGAGGTGAGCCGAATAAGAACTTCATGAAGACACGTAGATATTACGCTTTTTTAGTCAGCTAAAAAGCTTGGCGTAAGATATTTACGTAGGACGCACGATTTGGGTTTTTTGTTTTGGAATTCAATAGGAGGAATTGTGTTCGGCTTTCGGCTCTTTTTGGCTTCGTTTCGATTCATTGTACAGATAGTCATCATGAAAGTTTACACAAACAACAGCCATTGGCCTTGTAATATTCTATAAAAAATAACATGTTTTGATTGCGATGGAAACGACAATTGTGCTAGTTTACTTGTCATCATTTCATGAGATGGGTGTGCACGTCGTCATTCACTGTTGATAATGATGGAAATGATGAAATGAAAATACGACGAAGTTACAAGTTACAAAATGTTCGTGGAAAAGTTTTGAGACGAAAAAATGATTTTATGTAACTTGATGATGGCAGCATGTGATGCCCTATCTCAATGCCAACGTCATCAACTACCTGTTCCAACAAAGTGAAGGAAATCACTCTAGAGATAAAAATCCCTGTATGTCAAATGCAAGATCAAATTGATAATATACCAGCTTATTTTTGCAATAAACAAAATATAAGATAATATTATGATATAACGTGATATTCTGTGTTCTGTGGAAAAAACGATTGGTAAGAATATAAGAGTTAGATTGCTATGATCTATAAGAATATCTATAAGAATATAAGCTCTATAGTGTGTAATGGATATCTTAGTTGTTTTTTAGACCAGTGCAACGATCAAAGAAACTAATCAGTGATGTATGGTTTTAAAATGAAATTGAACTTCCATAGCTCAAACAATGTCAATATTGTTTGTATTTATAAATCCAGATAGAGATTGAGATACGATAAATAGGAATAAGGGACATTTCTTATCAATATGATTTCCCCTTTTATGATGTCTGACTAGAACTCATGATGGTTTCAAATGATCTGTTTCAAATTCAAATAGCAATATGCGCATACAGTTGTTTAGCAGACGGAAATTGATCGTATGATGAAATGAGTTTGATATAGAAGAACTTCATTCTTAAAACTCCACAGTGTATTTTCTGGAATACAAGTACATATATCAAGGTTACATTAAATAGTGGAATACACATAAACATACATATAATTATATATTTAGATTAACATTAACAAACGTCAAAGTTAAAATCGATAAACAAAATTTTTTGTTATTAGATATTTCAATGGCATAGCCTTCTCTCTGCCAAACGACCTTCTTTGACGAGAAAGTAGATGCATCTTGATTGGGAAACCTTGCTAGTTGCTACGTAACTTATGAAATCTTGGTGACTCTCCTAGTTACATTCAACACGCGTGGGTTGCAGCACAATGTTACTGTTAATCATCCCACACGTCCCAAGGGGTAGTATGAACAAGTTCAGTTATCTTTAAATTCTGTCACCTCGCGCAATTCTTATTAAGGTTTCCGTTCTCGAAGTCGGAGAAAGTAATGAGTCCTTCCGTCTTTGTCGTTGTAACACAGCGGTTGTAGGTAGTCATCATCATTCAACTGTAAATACCTTTGATAATCTTTACATTTTAGTGTAAAAGAAGAAGCCATTATAATTACCAGAGTAAATAAGTTATATGATAAGATAATAGATTTTCATTGCATACATGGTATATATATATATATAGATTATAAGTAATAGGATTATTAAATTACATTACATTCACTGGATGATACATAAAAGTGTATATATACCTAGTAGTACATATTTTAGATAATGATCACTAATTATATATCGGTTACACAAGCAAGCGTAGGGTTTCCTTTTTGAAAAAAAGAAAGATATAGAGAAATCAGATAAATTAATTTAATAATCATACACTGCCTATATAAGTGCCTATTACAAAGTTTAGTAGTGAAAAGAAGTTGCAGAAAACGAAAAGTATAATCAAATGTTCATTTTTGAGCAAGGATGCCGAACAAAGAGAAAGTGGGCTGTTCTAGGGGCAAGTTTTATTCTATATCATAAGAAGATCTTACAGTCCTCTTAGAAATCGTTACAGAGCGTCCACCACCACTTGTTGCAGCAGAAGAAGAATTATTTGCAAGCCGGAAATCAGAGTCAAAATCATCATCCTGATCGAGTCGTCTACCAGCAGCACGTCGGGAAGCGAGAGACGATCCAATCTGCAAATCTGGAAAATCCTCATCACTGATTTGCGCAAGTCGAGCTTTTGCCCGCTTCCTGATCTGTTCTACTTTATTCAGAATTGCAGCAGTTTCTGCATCATCATCATCCGCAAACAAGTTCTGAGCCGAGGATGATATTGAACTCATCTTCAGTTGTTGTGAGGATGATGACCTTCCACTACCAATAGTAGTGGCAGCCGCTCCAGAGGAAGATTCACTGAGAAATTGACGGGCTTTTGAAGCCGCTGACGACGCAGATGATGAAACTGCTGTCGAGGACCCAAAGTCATTAAGCGCTGACAACGAGCCTCCAAACATTTGATCCTGTTGCTCCTCCCTCATTTCCTTTTCCCTTTTTGCACGAAGTCTCTGGCGAAATCGGGAAGTAGCCGAGTTGCTTTCAGCATCCTTCGTCTTCATTTCATCCCGCATTTCATCCAGTTCTCGTCGAGCCTGCTGTAATCTTGAAGAAATCCGAGGTGACTTGAGGGGGTCCTCAGTATACAAATCCGCGTCTGCTGACTGAATAGCCAGTAATCCTTGCTGTCTCCGATTTCGCCGTTCAGCAAGAATCTTATCAATTGCATCTCCCTCCTCACTTGTCATTAGTGATGTTTGTCTTTGTTGCTGTGTTTTGCTTGAAGAAGAGCTGGAGATTGCCGCAGAGCTAGACTGCAAAGACCCTCCCACTTCCTTTACTCCAACAGCATCCAAA
Source organism: Sinella curviseta (assembly GCA_004115045.4). Classification (NCBI taxonomy): domain Eukaryota; kingdom Metazoa; phylum Arthropoda; class Collembola; order Entomobryomorpha; family Entomobryidae; genus Sinella; species Sinella curviseta. Next base: position 34,986,845 of record CM023201.3, read on the forward strand.
ATGCTATCACCAAATGTGACATGATTTCTTCTGCCAATCGCGGGGGACAACAAAGGACTTGCCCCGCGGTCGGTTAAATTCTCCTGTGATGTGTTAAGCAAAAGTTGTCTACGTCTGCGAATAGATGAATCATCGTCGAGTCCCAGATCATCCAGAGATGCGTATCGACCAAAGGAAGCTTCAGCTGCAGACACAGCTTTGGAGTAAGCACTTTCTCCCGCTCCACTCACTTCAGAAGTTTCATCTCCCCGTCTCGTTGCAGAGGCCGATCGCCTGGACGGAGGAAATTGCAAAAGTCTCTCAGCGAATGTGGTCGCCGATGGCGGTGTCTTACCACGTCCTTTTCGTGTCGCTATGTAGTCAAGCTGTGGTTTGTAGTAGTTTTCCCCCAAGGACAAGTTGTAATCATACGTGCGAGTAATTGGACGTCGCCAATGTGTTGGGGGTTTTCCGGTTACTCTTGACATTGTATAAGTTCAGTAGTCTTCTTCGAGGACCAGAAAGTAGCAAAACCGATGAGTGATTCTGAAAAAGCCAGAAAATATATGAACAGCTATTAGTTAACGTCTACTGGAAAGAATCCGTTTGTTTCATAACTTTCTTGTTTCAAAACCACTATAAAGGTTTGTTGAGGACAGTGACGGCTGTATTGACAAATGTGTGCAAATTTATAACTATATAGTAGAATGAGAACTCAGTAGGTGGTAAGGCGAAGGTTAAACATTTGGCATTGTGCTTTCTAGGACTCCCCCGAGAAACCGTGGGCTGTGACTGTCAAACAATGAAATGGGATGGGAAAAGAGAAAACGTGAACAGCATCATGATAATGTCACGAGTAACGCGTGGATGGTAAATTGAATGAATGATGCTGTGGTGGAAATTTTTTTTACATGTCAATGGTAAAAATTGGGTTCAGTTGTCGGAAGCGTCAAAGGAGAAAGTCGACGTGAAGAATGGCACTCAGCACTTCCACCCACAAGAATTGTATGTGACATTTCCTATGCTACAAAAATTTCGTGACGGAATTGTTGCTCTCTCTCTTTGTTACTTTGTAGTGAATACTTTCATTTGAGCCTAGAAACATACCAATTTGTACTGCCTGCCATGCCTACTAAATAAAATATTTACATAATATAAGCCAAAGAAATGGAGTCAGAAGTCAAAATTGCCACGCTTTCCGCTCTCTTTGTGAGGTGGGATGCAAAAGCAAGCTTCAGGTAGGCATTTACAGTACATATATTTGCATATAACTTTTGGTAGTTGAGAACTTATTCCCGAATTCTAATCATCATTAATTAGCTTTAATTGCTGTCAGTCAAGTTTTAGTACTATTCACTGTAATCAGTAGTTGCTTCACGCGGTCCGTTTTAGTTTTAGTATGTTTGAACAATGGAAAATAGACTCGGAACAATAGATGAATGAAGATGCATTGCTACTCCCATGACAGAAAATTATCACTACACCCTGCACCATCATAAATAATTCTTCATGTTGCGGATTGGTGTTACATAGTGTACTTGAAAGCGTAATGGTTGGTAAAGAGTTGTCTGTTGAGGGGTAATGTTCTCGAATTACGTAATATAAGTAATGTCCGTAATTACGTAATGTACTTGTTTATAGCGGCAGGTTTAATTGTTTAAGCTTCTGATAGCGTACATTGCTTTTCTTTTTGAGCATATATCATCACAAAACCTTCCTCCCCGACACACGACGTATACCACGGTGATAATAAAATCTAATTTTTATTAACACATGTCATTTTGCAGTAAAATTTAGTGGCATATATTGCTACAGCGATACTATTTTTTGGTATAAAAACTTTATACACTGCGTCACTAGGGATACAAACTACAATTGTATGATCATACGATGTACCTTATGTAAGGTTTTTAGCGCTAACTCTTCTCACACGTGGGGATTAAGAGAACTCTGGTAAAGGTTTAACTTTTGTAGTGCTTCCTTCTTCTAAGAATTACCTTCGATGTTATCAACGTTATCATGTGTAAATAATGTGTGCTACGAGTTTTTTCAGCTCAAGTATCCTTTTCAATTTGATTCAACAACACCACAAATTGCTGAACTCGTTTCGATCATTTCCTTTAATTCGTTCCTCTTTTAAGATAGGAGAACAAGCTTATCAATAAATCGGTCATAAATTGGACATACGTATAGCTTGTTAGTCATTGTCATTATGACAGATGGCTTTCTCAGAAAAAAGCACAATCCATTTGCTGGTTTAATGGTGCGGGTGAAAGCACTCAAAATCAATAGAAAGATTTCTTCCCACGGGGTACTCTGACAAGTCGTGGTTAGGTTAGTTTACTGACTTCTAATAAAGTACAAAATCACGTTGTTGGAGGATTTCTGATTTCTAGTATTACATGCCAAAAATCAATCATATTTATGGAGCGTGAGATCCCACATAAGACTTAAATGACTGTGTGCGCACTTTTCGTTTTCGTTCATCGTTGTTTAACGCAAGCCATTCTATATCAGTCCGTGGAACACCTGGTAGGATGATTTCTTATATTAAGTGCAAGCGTTAAAAATGTGTTCTTCCTCGCGTTCTTCCATAATATCAGCAAAACCTTTAATGGTGATTATCGTACAGCAAGATTCTTACCGAGGATAAAATTACCTCTGTACTACGATGATACAGAATGATAAGCCCCCCAGTACCATTAAACACTTGTTTCTCTAAATCGTCTTATTTTCTCTTGCAGTATAAGTAACTCCTCATTTTTACTTTCCAGTTCTACAGAACATGTTCCAGTGTTATATTTGTTATTTATCTATGTAAATGTACATCATGCAATTCTACATGTATACGTAACACAATAATGTTACACCATACGCTTTATTATCCGATGGGAGATCGAAATATTTGTAATGGTTTCATGAAGAAAATACAAAGTAAATACAAGTACATATTAGTTTGGAAAAAAACTTTGAAGAAACTTTTCGTCCCCAGTGAAGAAATAAAAATACATTTGTTTCATAAGAATTTGTAAAAGCTATTTTTGCGCATTTTAAGACAGTATGAATCTTTCATAACAACTCTGGCAGTTTGTTGCTAACGATGGAAATCGCGATTATGCATTCCATGAGAAATTCTAATCACAGCTCAACAACACAGTTATATGAGCTATAGTTCTTTGCTCGCCTCCATTAGATATTTTATATATTATTTTGTCAGTTTTGTTGTGAACCACCATTTGGTGACACATGATAACTAATTCAAGGGCTTTTCACTGGGCCACTGATACTAGTAGTTCAGGCTACAGGCCCAAAAAAGTTATTAATTTTGAAGCCGGACTTGTAATGGCATGTGGAGTCCAACTAGTAGAAACTTCTTGAAATGATCATACCCTGGTTCAGATTTAGCGCTTAATGACACCATATTTCTTTAATTACGTAGGGTGATGGCGGTTTGAAACTTATGATCTTCAACAAAGCATAAAATGCGGTTTAAAGAGTAGTATGTTGTTTTAAGAAGATGCTAGATAATATGTTATACTGTTACCACCATACAATTACGCGGCTAAGAAAGACTTTCTTGTCATCCCTTTCACATTACTGAACAACTTTTGCACAATAATATCATTTATCAGTGTGAATATAAATACTAAATACTGAAATATAAATACATAATACACTAATACACATCTGAATTTTGACATCTTTTTTGCACATATATACATGTAACTTGTGGTTACAATGCTCATATAAGATCACATTACCTCTGATTCACCACTGTAGACCATGAATTTAATGGGTCTACCTTTTTGAAACATGAAAGAGTGCATAATAGTGGTGTGAAAGTGTAAATAGTTGAACAGGCATGATGAAATAGTGCTTAATACAAGAGGCTGTATAGGAGTGGGGCTGGATATGCATTATCTAACTATCATGTTAAAAACCCTACGGAGTGTTATAACAACCCATGGAGTAAATAAAAATATAGAGCGGCTCATTCTAGCTAAGTGGTTAAAAATAATGACGGATGAGAAATACCGATTTCACTTCTTTGACGTGGTGACACTAATAGAGCTCAAACTGTCATAGTTCAAAACTTGAAATGTAATGGCCGCAATCATAACTCAAAGTTTGGTGCAGAGCCATAAGCGACAATTTCAAAAAGCTCGCATAGAAAATTTCATGTCCGTTTAACTTAGAAAGCTTCTCCATTACATACATAACATGTATCTATGAAAATCAGCTTCTCTGTAATCATCCGAAATTCTACATTAGTAAAAGTAAAGAGTATTGTACACATGAGGAGGTATATCACGTTTGAGGAACTGTCTATTAGAAAAGTCTACAGGCAGTGCAGTTGGCATAATTCACTTGGCTGAACTCACTTTCCATTTCCACAGCCTTTCACCACCACGTTTTCCGGTTTGGACCCACTTTCCACGACGTATATAAAACGACTATTACTGCACTATTCATGCATTCGTGCATTGTATACAACGCTGTAATATTATTTTCATCATGAATTCAACATTTGTACTGTTTAATTATTTATCCGAATTGGGATAGTTTTTTTTCTTTACAATCACAGCTACACAATACACAACCAAGTTATAAGTAGACTGAGAATCTCAAGATGATCAAAACTGCACTGCATGCCTAATATGTAAGTTATAGGAAAAGGGTGTTATTAGTCGCCATTTCTATAAACCAAAATTAGCTATCTAATCTTAGTATCTAACATGACTTATTCTTTCTAACAGATTTCTTTCTCGATTTCGAATATCGTTTTTACTATAAAGAGATAAATTATGTTGATATTGTAAAAAGTCGATGTGTTATGAAAACTTGTGTTTAGTCTAGAGGATGGGAGCCACAAAGTCAAACCAAACTTTTTCTTTTTTAGACACATAACTATGTATATATCTTGCTTATAACAGAAGTATATGTGTGATTAGCTTTCAAATGGCAAGTAGTTAGTGGAAACATGATTACATGATTATAATTATTACATCCGCCCAAGTGCCAAGCTGCGATGCTAACGATAATAATGGGATGGAATCAATGTAACGTGAATATGCTGATATAAGCCAGTTCGCACAAATCCCCAAGAACTGAAATTCTGCACAGCTAAAACCTATTTTACTACTCTTACCACCACCATCTTTCTGCAATATTTTCACATTCTACTATTTGCACTCCTGTCGAGTATAATGCCTCGGAGTTTTTCATTATCCAACTACTTTTCTGCTGGCATAGATTATCATCCCACAAATAAGACCAGAAGAGAGCTCATAGACAACTTGGTGCGCGTTTGGCAAATCTAATTATGCTACTAATTCCAATATAAGCAAGTTGCCTCTGTTTCGTAATATGGTATAATATGCTCTTGATGTTCTAGACTTTTATACATATATCACAGGATGGCATCACACCATAGCTCTACTTGTATAAATAAAATATAGTTGGAATTGCGGATAACAGTCATTCATGCTTGCTTATTATCCGATAAACAAAACAAATGCTTGGAATATATTTAACAGCAGAGGGATTCATAATGATTCTCATAACTACAGGGCATCGGAGTTACGAATTAATTTCCTGTTCATATACCTAGCAACGGTTTGCCTGCAGTTATATTTGTATTATTGGATGCACTATGTAAGTAGGTATTTTTACCACAACATCGTAGAAACTAGCACAAATCGATCCTGGGACAACTACAAAGTGTCACTTCTCCGAAGTCATGGAAACAAGTACCTATCCCAAAATGCAAGTTATCTACTATACGAAATTGAAATAATCAGTAAATACAAACGACCCTGACACCACATCTCTTAGCAGCGACATCTACATAATACGAGACTTTCATACTGTGACTACTATAATGACTATTTATACATTCTGCAGCTTGTTTCCATATTACTAGGCATAAATAAAAAATACATCACCGCAAATTCAACATTTCAATTTAAATGGAAGTAGCGAAAATATAAATCATACAATGATTAACAGAAACGGGATATTATTGCGATAAAAAGATTCGTGTTCCTTTCATAAGATGAAGTGAGCTCGATGACGAGATGCCTGCTCTGCTCTATGATTTTCATATCGTAATATTATCATCGACAAAATATATCATATTATTAGTAAGGTAGTAGTTCTTTTCAAAAGGCATATAATATCATTCATAAAATAATACTGTACTGACAATAAATGTCGTTGTGAGAAAGTAATACCTAAAAACGTTTTTCCGGTTGACATTTCTCGTTATGTACACTATTGTCAGAGTACTTGAAATTCCTGGAAAATTTTAACAAGTTCTGCCTGCCCATTTAAAATTTTCAATTGTCATGCACTGGCAAAGGGCTAAATGGGCATCAAATATGTTCAACGGGCTCTGGGGCTTTAGACTTGCTCCTTTTGATCTTCTTAAAAAATAATTGCAATAAAATTGATAATACCTAAAACTCACTGTAAAAGGCCCACTAACGACAAGTCACGTTAAAGGGAACATTTCAGATAACAAATTATTAAAAGTCCGAAATAAGTACAAGAGTGTGGATTCCAAGTTCCCATGGTTACCATGCAATTCTTGCGATACGGAAAATTCACCTACAAAGGGCCTTTAGCATATACGCCAACGTCATTATTTCAGTGTTTACTCTAATGAAAAGCTTTCAAGTTTGATAAACATGCATTATAATATGAGTAAAACCGAACTCAAACTCATTAGTGGCATATTTAAATCTACACGAATAATGTAAAGTTTATGTTGGGTTGCAATAACAACCCCGTTCTCGATTGTCAAAAACGTACGTGAGTTTGTAACTTTCCTTTTCAGTCATGAACTGCTCTTTTTTATTTCTTTTCAAGTGATGCTGGTTGTTAGTATGTACGTAGAAACAGAACTCTGGTCTGAGCCTAACAAATACCAAATATGTTCACTTTCTAACGATCTTGTCCTGCCATCGTGACCTTACTTTGACATTGATGTTCCACACTCCACACGGAGTTGCCCAATATATTAAATTATTCTTAAACAAACTAAAAATGAACAATCTGGATATCTGGAGCCTTATGCGTGCCCCTCCCCTGGAATGTTACAAAATAGACGCTTATGGCTATTCGGGGAATTTTTCAAGTATTTATTTAAATTTTCTCATACCTAGCTTTACCGTCTGTCGTCGGAACACATGTTTAAAAATTTCTTTTAAAAGACGGAAGTTGGAAAGGAGCGTATCACTACCATATTATATTAATATATATTCAATTTTATCAACTAATCATGTATTTGTAACAAAATTATTCCGCTTCTCCTTGCACACACTTACTTTTGATTATAGAATCGTACCTGGATAATAGTAAACTCCGGGTTTTGTTATTAGACCGAGATTTATAGAAAGCACTAACAAAAAATAACTTTCAAAATGTCCAATATGATTTTTTATTACACAAGATTAATTGTCTCTACTGCTACCACTGGAACAAACCAACAGACTTTTTTTGTTCGAAAAAATGTCTTTGTGTTTAGGAAAATATATAGTCAACACTGCGAATTATACTGCCACCACCACCCGTTGGATTCCTCCGGCCGGTATTCCAATTCCAACTTTTTCACTTCTGGGTGCAACGACTGCTGCTTTTCTACAGTCAGCATCTTTGTGGGTTTTTTTATTCATCAGCAGAGCAAGTGCAGATTTCGAAAAAACTTATACATGCATACATAGATATTTATCTAGACAGAAAGATACAGTTATAAATATAGATAAAGGTTAAAAGTTTTTTGGCATACGGTGATATAACAACTTGTAATGTAATAATGCGTATTATGTACGTATGCACATACTGAAATTTCATCCTAATCCCACGCTTTTTGGTTCCTCTCACTCTCACTCACTCTGTCTCTCGGAATACTTCTTTCCAAAGATCTGTTCTTCGTTATAATGTATATTATTTGCTTCCCGAGCATTCTATCGGAATCGGAACCAAACGTGAAAGATATTCTACAACCATAACACCGATTTTTTTCCTCTCAATTTGATTGGCCCACGACGGATGGAAGAACGACAACAACCTTACAACATGCATGCATGCAAAAAGGAAGGAGATGGCAGGAAAGAAAAGCGAGAAAACAAAAAAAAAGTACGAAAAATTGTCAGACAAAAAATTCTAACAGCTTGGAAGACAAAAGAATGCCAGTGAACTGATGATGATAAGCTAAAAACGTTAAGAAATATATATACATAGAAAACAGCAGATGGATAGCAGTCGTGTAGCCTTCACTTCCTTTCTCGCTCTATTTTTTGTCGTTAGTTTACATTATTTTTCTGTGACCTAATAGCTATTTTCTGTGTTATGCATACGGAAAGGGTTAATACATTACAACACAGCATTTCTCTGAAGAATGAGTCTGAGCACAACAAGCGAAAAAATATTTAAATATTAGACAAGATCTTCGGGAGGGCCATGACATGTGTCTCTTGTCTATGCTCGGTTGCTGCTTGGTTTCGAGTGCAAAATTTTTGCTGTGAAAAGTGCAAGACTGTGGAAAGGAAAATTTATTTTTTATGGATCGTATCGTATCTGTGTGCAGAATTAAGTCAAAATGTGATAGCAATCTTTTAAAGTTGCAAGATGTTTGAAGAACTCGCTGAAAAGCGAAACTACGCTCTGTCCTGAGTCATGTCTGTCAGATTCTGGGTTGATACTCCCATTCATATAAACTAGGAAGGAGTGTTAGCAAAGTAAAACTTTACGAAAATGCAGGGTGTAGGGCAGAACGAATGCACATTGCATGTTATAGTATATATTTCTTGCGTATAGTTATAACTTATAAACAGCTTTAAACATATTATTCCTAGTCAAATAGTCATCTATACAGAAATTGAGAATCGTCTTGTAGTAATATAATATTGTTCGTGCATGGTTATTTCATTCCATGTATATCATTTCCCTTTGAATAATATTTACAAGTAGAAGAACCGTCTCATCGTTGTTGATTCAACACTTGCTGACAATTCACAAAATTTTGTTTTCGTCATTCGAAACCAAAAAATCGGGAAATGGTGGGCCAGGCCAGACAGAGACAGTTCCAATTTAATCAACTACCTACTACTTAGGTGCACCATATGATACGATTGCCATTAACGAAATTATTGGCATTATAATAAAACTTTAAACATTACACTAATTTTGGCATGCTGCAACTTTCCTTTCATATAAAAATATTTTAATCATGTATCATGGATCATCAATAAAAACCTACATAATGTAGGTACGATAATATAAGCACCATTTACTTCATAAAAACTATATCAAGGAAGTCAACAACGCTTGAAGAAAATTGGAAGGCTCTAGAAAAAATGCGACATTTCAATTTGTCAAGTGAAATATTATGCGAGATCGTTTATTACTCTGCAGAAATCGACGACAGAGATATAAATACCAAGTTCATGAGTTTTGATGAGTAATAGTAACATCCACTCCTTTATACTTACCTACTTTAGTACTTTCTCGAATTCAAATATCCTATTCCCTAATTCCCTTGTGGAGCTAAGTAATAATGCCACCAGAAAAAATGATGAATAACCCCGCAGTATTCTTTACTTTTTATGCAAGTTAAATACATAGATTTCAAATATCTGTTACAGCTTTCGAACCGTAGTGGAGTAGCAGAAACCGACCTCTAATAAAAAGTAAAAAACTACGACTAATACATTTTATTATCACCAATGATAAATAAGTCATCATCTCTGTGATGACTCGACACGTATGTCGAGATTTCTGTTGGAATACCTATTTACATATCAAAGGGTGCCACAAAACCACAACCACAACAAGCAAAATTCGGAAACGAGAATTATGAATCATGAATGCAAGAAAGAACCAGACATTATGATGAAATTATGATTATATATGCTAAAGCTGAGGCGGAGATATCATACATGTAAATAATGACTGACAGTGTTGTAGTGGGTGGCATATAATATTATTTTGCTCTTGAAATTTCCTAACAAGTCATTCGGTTTGAAAATCGCATTCATAGGATTTCCAAAGCAGCTCACACATGAAACTTTCTATTTATCTTACTGAAATGATGCTTGGAAGGACTTCTAACGTATTCTTTGTGCATATAACCGATTTGAGTTTACATTTTGTTTCCATGTTTTTACTATTCAGATAAATTGTGAATCAATCAGATTATCAGATAATTCCATATTTTTGTACCAAGCGGTTGGCTCTAAAAATCCCTTTTTAGAATATTTGCCGGTCGAAAACCGCAGTAACATCTTCATTTAAAAATACCGCATACAAAATAGATTTTTATTAATTTCCACGTAGGTCAAAATAATGCGCTTAGTGTAGGTGTATAGGAGTGCCGCAGTAAGCATTCGCTTCATAAAACCCAGTCATGAATACAAAGTGATGCGACATTTCGCCTTATTGTCCCTTTCTCCTTTGTGACATGTCATAACATTTTCATTATTACGTAGCTGAGACGAAGTTGAAGCGTAGTTATAATTTTAGTTTGTTTGTCCGTCTGTCCGTCCGTCCGTCTGTCCGTCTGTTCGCGCTATAACTTTGATACGCCTTGACGGATTTAGCTGAAACTTGGTATACAGATTCACTATACGACAAGGAAGATCGGTATTGAGTTTGAGGTCAATCGGTCAACAGGGGTCGGAGTAGAGGTCAGAGAGAGGTCACATGCTTTTCAAATGGCAATTTTTTTTCTTCATGTATGCTGATAGAGAATTGAACGGCGGTCATTTTCTCTTCAGGAACTATGGGTCAAATCGGGTTACTTTGACCTACAGAGGTCAAAGAGTGTTCACTGTTTTCAGTGTTCAGTTTTCAAAGAACCTCAGTATATGAACTGCAACCTCAGTATTTGAACTGCAACCTCAGTATATGAACTGCAACCTCAGTATATGAACAGCAACCTCAGTATATGAACAGCAACCTCAGTATATGAACAGCAACCTCAGTATTTGAACTGCAACCTCAGTATATGAACTGCAACCTCAGTATATGAACAGCAATCTCAGTATATGAACAGCAACCTCAGTATATGAACAGCAACCTCAGTATATGAACAGCAACCTCAGAATATGAACAGCAACCTCAGTATATGAACAGCAACCTCAGTATATGAACAGCAACCTCAGTATATGAACAGCAACCTCAGTATATGAACAGCAACCTCAGTATATGAATAGCAACCTCAGTATATGAACAGCAACCTCAGTATATGAACAGTAACCTCAGTATATGAACAGCAACCTCAGTATATGAATAGCAACCTCAGTATATGAATAGCAACCTCAGTATATGAATAGCAACCTCAGTATATGAACCTCAGTATTCAGTTGTTCAGTGTTCAAGCAACCTCAGTATTCAGCTCAGAGATGAACGAGAGAAATGATGTCGTTTGATGTCATTTGATATCATTTGATGTCGTTTGATGTCATTTGATGTCATTTGATGTCGTTTGATGTCATTTGATGTCGTTTGATGTCATTTGATGTCGTTTGATGTCGTTTGATGTCACTTGATGTCGTTTGATGTCATTTGATGTCGTTTGATGTCATTTGATGTCGTTTGATGTCATTTGATGTCGTTTGATGTCATTTGATGTCGTTTGATGTCATTTGATGTCGTTTGATGTCATTTGATGTCGTTTGATGTCATTTGATGTCGTTTGATGTCGTTTGATCGTTTTACAACGAACACCGTAGTGATGCCTGTATAATTCAGTGATTCATCCTCTTTGTATTTTTTAATCCCTCAGCTACGTATTTTCCATCGTGGTTTAACACGACTAGTTATACCATGCATGGTGCTTAAGAATGATTTTACTCCGATGATTTCGAATGCAGATATTTTCATTTTAAAAGTAAACATGTTACATAATATTAACGACGTGTTATGGTACTCGTATCACTTCAACACGCTGGAGATGCGCACAATCATCGCTAGAACGCTAGTAAAGTTTGAGAATAGCGTTGTCGTGTCAACTTAATATTACAACATTTTCCATGCTTTAGTCGTCTGCTGCATATTTAAAGTCATGCCAGTCGAGCCTCATACATTTCACTTCCTTTCTCGTCCTCCCCCTCCCATACTCCCATTTCCCTTACGCTGTTCCAATGTTTCAAAGCCACGGTGATATTATCGTCGTTAGCTCGGTTTTTTGCACTTTCATCCCATCCATTCTGTCGACGAGAATATTATTATGAGAAGGAAGGGGAAGGACGTGCAATTTTCAATTTTTTGGACCGTAGTCAATTTTTTTGCCACTGTTGTTACCCATACGTGTCGTGTAATGTATAATGTCTGCCGTTAGCAGATGAGCTCGCATTTCACATTCACACAATCATGATAATCCGACATGAAAGGTAAAATGTAGATTATTACTGGCTTTTTGGTTTTAAGAGTGAGAGTTCGGAATAGTATTTACACTGAATTAAGCAAACACGCTTGTATAGGAAAATCCTAAATAATTTTGTTCGGCTAGTTTTAATTGTATTGATTGATAAAGTATAATTCAGATAATAAAGGCGGAACTCTGTGAGTATATTTGGATTGAAGGCTATCTTACGTATTGAATTGACTATGGGCGTAAGGTGTCTATAGCTACGATGTTTAGCAATTACTTATAATGATGCTACTGGCTACGTGTACTTACAAATTAATTATTATTAGTCACTCTAATCTTTGAATAGAGATGAGATTTTTAAAAATATATATACCTACTATGTAGTTTAAGATGTATTACTTCTCACTTCTTAGCATATGTCTTTATGTACTATGTTCTGTCTGCTGATGCATTTAGTTTCTGTCATAGTAAAATTCACTTTTAAATTGACTTCGCTCACACATATTAGCTCCGTCATCTCATTCATATGAAAATATTTTTTGCGTATCGAAACTGTTAGTGTCTTTCTTAATAATTTATAGAAAACAATATATTTTCAAGTTGTCTGCGCACTAGTACATACATTCTGACACTTGACAGAAAGGTTGCATTTCATTTTATTGGTATTGAATCGATAACTGAATTACTATCAGCACTCGTCATTCATAGGACGACAGTGAATTTATATTTTCAAGTTCAAGCTGTGTAAAGAAAATCCTCCTATGTCTGCTCGTTACAAAAGCTTTATTCAGGAAAGTGGATGGTAACGGTAACACTTTGGTAATAAGTTCTTTTGTAACATTCAACATCCATGAAAACTAATGATGCCTACAAAATGTTGAACGGAAATGTTTTCACTATTGGAAACATGTAATTTCATTGAAATCACAATCTTTATTGTTTTAGAGTTGCATAGTAACATCTAGCATCTCTAATTTGACTACCGTAAAATTCTAGATGTTGCAGTGCAAGATATCACACGTATGTACGTACGATTTATGATATGTGGGGGTGCAGAGATACTGTAGGAGGTCTCCTTTGACGGTGACTTACAATTAGTGGTCTTACGATAAGGGTACTTACTACGATTACTGGTGAAACAAGCATGTTTTAAATTACATAGCATGCCTGGGTGTGGGTATAGAATGTGGACCGAAGAAACAAACCTAATATATTATCGTATCGTATACTTAAAATGTTCATTAGTTTGGATTTACGTAGATGAGTTGAATTGTTCTTTAGGTTCAGTTCTTTCCACTTCCAAATAACCAAACATGAGAATGAGAATAACAAAAATATCTTCTTTGATGTCAGCTTTATACCTCCCTTGATTTGAATTACCCATTGTTAAACATCAAACAAAATTCAAGTGCGTACCTATGTAGTAGTAGTAGCAGGGTATATTCAAATGAAAATTATCGCATAGAATTATTATGCATAGTAGTTGTAAGGCTTGCTTGAAATATTAATAGAGATTAAAGTCGAAATTCCCCAGACAAGACTAACTAACTGACGAAATCCGAATAAGCACTTTCCATTGTCTCGCCTCTACTCCATAAATTGGTGTGCATCATAACTGCAAACTACATGTGTCTAGTAATTTGTCAATAAAATCTGCAGCAGTCAGTTCAACTAAATTTTGCATACGCTTTGTTCTGTTCCTACTTTATTTTAACAATGGAGTCGATTAGAATTCGAAACCAACCACATTTACACACGCGAGCACTTACTTACAATTGAAATTCATGAACAAAGCAAGGCAGATCACATACAAACTATAACCACTCACAGACTCTCATAATAATTGTATTGTGGGTACTGGATATGGATTACCGGTAATTGACGCAACTTGGCATAATAATGTCGTTAGACCGCAGTCACCGCAGAGTCAACCAGTAACGGTAACGAATAACGAATCATAAACGAATCCCATAGATGCACACCAAACCAAACGAGAGGTGTAATAGGGGCAACGTGAAACTCACAAGGAATGCACGTGTGGAGCACACAGGTGAATTGTGTCGAAAGAAGCCAAATTCCGACAAAACGGGGCTGTGATGTCATCTTCCAGAAAACCAACTTCACCAACGCCAAAGCAGTTGGTGCTCCTCTCACATGGACCATCAGGCGGGCCACAGACTTGTGTGTGCTCCATAAGGAGAGTTTTATAGTATCCCATCTCTGTCTTTTCTCTGTCTCAGTCAGTCAGTTGTGTTGTGTGTAAGTTAGTAGGGTTTAGGAGGAAGGAGTAAATTATGCAAAATCGTAACTAAATCTAGTAAATTGTTCTATCGACAAGTAGATTAGAAAATTAGAATCACGTTCTATTGGATTAAAACGATTAAAGCTAATGTTAATGTTGATACACGTGTTTCTTTAGTATACAAGTATAAGCACTTGGAATGGATGTTATAGTTTTTCTGTTTGCAAATTTCATTATCTGGTTTTTGTAAAAAGTTATAATAATTCTTTCCATCGGCCTTTTCGAAAGTCACTAGTGACTGGTGAGCTTGGAATTGCATCTAAATTGGAGCTATCGTGTATATGTATGAACTGAGGTGGAGATATCACAGGTGTGTAGATGACGTGTCGGTATTAGACATTTAAGTCTTTCGGGGTCACTTTTTTGGTGTTGGAATTCTTTGGAAACACATCAATCGTCCTTCTTTACGACAGGGATTAGGAAGGGGTCATCAAACGGCATACATATGACACTTCTTAAATTAATTGTAAATGTATGTATTGGGCAGTTATTGGGAGGAGTATAGCTCTCGTCTTTACTCCCGTATTCATTGTTCCAAAAGCAATTCATGGTGAATGAATGATTTTCAATAAATTATTGTTAGCAGAGATGCTTTTTCTTGGTATACACGTAACTTTCTTTTCGTCATTGATTATCTTTCCCTATCCAAGTATTTGCGATTGGTATGTTTTATAAGTAATCATGACCAGTATCCGTAAAAGTGACCTCTAAGTGGTATTATAAAATAAATCCTTTTTTGCAAGTTGTATAATACAACTTGTATTATTCCTTGAATTAATTCTGTTACTTTTGTTCATTCATTATAGGAAGCCGTCGCTGGTCCAAAAGCTTGTACCTGCACAATATTTATCAGCCACTAGTTGTCCGTCCTTTGTCTAAATACGTATTAGACATATATAGTCACACGTTTGTGATAATACTTAAAATTAATTGGTGATATTCATTCAAAGAACACAATTTGTGGCGTACCTGTGTCAACCCAAAGAGTCGCGCAAGATGCCGAGAAAGAATTTTGTGGGGCTTTATATGGGCCCTGTTGCAGACATAAGGGGAGCACTC
Source organism: Sinella curviseta (assembly GCA_004115045.4). Classification (NCBI taxonomy): domain Eukaryota; kingdom Metazoa; phylum Arthropoda; class Collembola; order Entomobryomorpha; family Entomobryidae; genus Sinella; species Sinella curviseta. The sequence continues at coordinate 35,002,561 of CM023201.3, forward strand.
ACGGATAGCAGAGAAGCCGGGTAAGAAAAGGGTTAAAGAAGAATTTTTTAAATTGTTTTGAACTGCTCAAATATGATATTGATTATCTGCAATATTTGGATTCTAGGTTTGACTACTTCTGTTGTAATATGACATCAGAAAATTATCTTAAAAAGTCACTCGACGGAATGGAAAAGGACGCATTTGAGCCCTTCAGTTGGTTTGATATGTCTTTAGCCACCCATGGTATGTATGAAGCAAAGAAATCAATATGAGTAGATGCATCGTCAAAATATTTAGTGAAAAGAATCGTTGAAAGTAAATTGAAGTCACCTCTATACTCTGTTATTCTAGATTGGAATCAGTCTGTGGCAGGAATCTTAAGTGATGTTCACCAGTATACAGAATCTACACACAGTGAAGTTCGTGAAAGAGCATGCAAATTGGTCGAAAAGGAAGTCGGGTACACTCAACATTTGACTACGTTCGCCACTGTTGTCAACCTCCCGCAAGGAGATTCGTCCAATCTATGCAGACTTTTGAATTCCAAATTGTCAAATGATGGAGTTAATCATTCAAGCATAACAGTTAGTTGCTACTCTAAGCTAATGATAAAAAAAATCTAAATATGCAAAATACACAAATTACTTTTTTTGTTCACAGTTATGGGTTAGAATGCCTATGATGATTGAAACTACCAACAAAGTCATGAATGGAGGCGCTAATGGAGAATTGCAAGATGACGATGATGATGATAGTTCTTGGGAAAGTTCTTGGCTTACGTAAGTTACATTCTAGGTTCAAATGCTTATTTAAACTAGTCTCAATTCAATGACTTCAAAGCATTTTATATTCTTCGCAAAATTCAGTATTTTAAAAATTATTCTTACCATTGGTGCATTACAGTTGGAACAAATTTAGAACTGCCGTTAATGCCGAGAGGCGTATAGTACCGGTCCTGGACTTGCCTGTTAATTTGCCTGGCAATGAAGAAATAAAACGATGGCTGGGAGAACCGGTTAAAGCCATTGGTCTTAGCGAAGGTAACATGAATTGAATGCACACCTACAGTAGTGCAGGAGCAGCAGCGACATTTGTTAGATTTCTTTAGCACCTTACTAAAGCCAAATAAACCCCAAAATTTTGAAGTTGTGTTGTTATGTTTAAATTGAAAGTTAAATTGAAATCAAACTAGGTATGTTTGTTTTCCAGAATTGTTCGTGAATAACGGTAAAGGATACCCTATTTTACCAAAACGTACACAAATGATCGTGAGGGACTTTTACGATATTGGCGCGCATGTAATAATTAACTGTAAGCCAGGAAAAACACCGCAAGATTATGTGCACCATAAACAGTATATTGAATTCTTATATGGATTGAAGGTTAAATAAATCAAAATTAGAACTTTATTTTATGGATCTACGATGTCACTACTTTCTCATGTGAAATTTTACGTATGTTTTCGTTACTACAGATAAAGGAATGGGAAGAAGATCCCGTCATCAAGTATACAAAGGGATATGAAGATTATTTACAGTCTCCTCTGCAGCCACTTATGGATAACTTGGAAGCTAACACATATGAAGTTTTCGAGCGGGATCCAACAAAGTATCGTCTCTACCAGGATGCAATCGCCAAAGCTTTGGAGTTCAAAATTCCCGAGGACGAGAAGGAAACCAAAACTGTGTAAGTTTTCAATTGATGCAATCCAATTGATGTTTGGTTGATTGGAGTCTATTTATCTCTGCTGGATGCAAACTTTGTATAAAACCTTTCTGATTTGACAGGGTGGCGATGGTGGTTGGTGCTGGAAGGGGTCCAATCGTTCGGAATTGTTTAAGTGCTGCCGAAAGCGTGGGACGAAAGGTCAGACTTTATGCTGTGGAGAAAAACATTAACGCAGTTTGTACATTACTTCACTTGAAGAAACATGTTTGGGGTGACCGAGTTACCGTAATTTCGTGTGACATGCGAGAATGGGAGCCAAAGGAGAAAGCTGATATTTTAATTTCTGAGCTACTTGGCTCATTTGGTGATAACGAGTTATCACCTGAATGTCTTGATGGGGCACAAAAGTTCCTTAAAGGTAAGAATAGAATCTACCGTTGTAATCAATTACACGTACATAGCTTAATTTTAATTAGCTAGTTTGTAATAAAACATGACCACTACTTATTTTTCCAGAGGACGGAATAATGATTCCTCAGAGCTATACTTCTTTCATATCGCCCGTGATGACTCCAAAGCTTCATTGTGACGTGAAGAGTTTCTTCGACATCAATAAGCATTCTCTGAGTCATTTTGAAACTCCATACGTAGTATATATGAAAAATTTCTATGAAATAGATCGACCGCAGGCCCTTTTCACCTTTGCACATCCCAATACTGGTTAGTGACTGTAATGCATAAAAATATTGATATGTCTACGCTATGCACACTTTCTACGAGTCGTATCAAACATCATTATCGCTTTCATTTTGTTATATCGCGTTTGACATATTATTTTATACTTTTGTCATTTTCAGAAGTTAACCGAAGTAATGACCGATATGCCTCACTTGAATTCAACGCTAAAAAAGATTGTGTAATCAACGGCATTGCAGGCTATTTCGAAAGCGAGTTGTTTGGTGGAGTTATGATGAGTATCCATCCGGATACTCATTCAGAAGGAATGTTCAGCTGGTTTCCAATATATTTCCCCATCCGAGTAAGTTCCGGTCAAGTGATGCACATTTATCACAATTATAGATTATTCGAATTTGTAGTAAGTAATCATTGTGTTGTAATATTTTTCTGTTTTTATCTTTAGGACCCAATAACGGTCAAGAAAGGCGAAAAGATAAGAATTAACTTCTGGCGGTGCTCTAATAAACATACCGTTTGGTACGAGTGGTCAATATCTGACCCCTGTCCAATTCCAATTCATAACGTAAATGGACGCTCATATACTATCGGCCTGTAAAGTAAATAAACGCAGTCGCAGTAGTAAACTCTAAAATATCTTTGTCAAGAGAAAACGCAACTATGTACTAGTTCTATTTCTTCTGTTTCGTTTCGATACTCATTATATCTTGGACTCAGTTTTTATAATTTTGTTTGGTTGAATGCTGATGTTATTTATAATATTAAATATGTTGGTACTTTTCAAAACTAAAGAAACTCGTTTAAATACAATGAATTAGTTTTTATTTTCTATGGTCCATTTTTATGCTGTTTAAATAGCTGACGCAACGCAACTATGAAATATTATTATTTACATAAGTAGGTACGTACATACCCACTCTTTACCCTTTTTTCTGTTTTTGTGATCAGTGTAGCTTTAGAACCTTTCGGCTTTAGATAGATGGTAATCTTTGGATGAATTTCTTACGTTTTTTTTCGGATTTCTTGTAGACGAATAATTTGTAACGTCTTGGGGAATAACGAACATAATAATGAGTAATTGTTTTAGACGAAGCAGAATGGTTCCAATTTGTTCAGTCTAATAAAAAATAAAAATACCTAAACATACAGTATGCATACCACCTTCGTTGAACAAGATTGTATTATTTCGTTAAAATATTATTTTTATTTACTTCTTATATTTCTAAATGAAGCACAATAGTTTTATCTACATCATATACTATATTCATAAATTTCCATTTAACCTGTATTTTATAGTGAGGAAGTGCACAATTTTTATGACTTTTTCAGGTAATGTAAATTATTGGGAAAAGGCTAATTACCAACTATAAAGAGAAGTAATATTCTTGTACTTTTTTGCTTGACATTTAGAGTTGCACCGTATGAGAATGCGTAAAGTAAAATAAAAAAAATTGGTAAGATACATAAATGCAAGTTTTAACACCATTATTGGACCAAACCAGGGCCTTCAAGTTACAGCTAAACAAGTGATACATTATGCTGTAGATTCGACAATACTTTTCGAATATTAATTTTCACAACCACAATCATACACGTTAATTGTATCTTCACTGCAGATCCATGCAAACTAATGAAGCACGAGACATCTTGATTTTTAAAAGTACAAAGTAGATAGGTAAAAATTACACAGAAAATCATTGTGCAAAAGAAGGATAGGTAATAATATTGCTGCATTTAAAAAAATAACCAAAATTTTTAGAAGAGTTTTAACTAAAATTATTCGAATGACAAACGGTATGCAAAATTTAGAGGAAGTGAGAAAACATTTCATTTACTTAAAAAATATATCACCTTTCATCTTTTGGATCGCTGAGCGTGCTTTAACAAGTTGACTACATAAATTATCTAAGCGTTATTTATATTAATGTATTTTAAGCATCTCGATTCTCTTTTCTAACTGGTATATATATTACGTTATTTTTTAGTAATATTATATGGTAATTCTACATCGTTTTACTTTCCTTTTTTCAGTAGCATTATAAGTCAAACTGTTAACATTGGTGATTTCATTACTCTACGAGGCCACTCATTCAATTGGCAATAGTAGTGGCTGATATGTGTTTTAAAGGCTTATCCTTTGTCATCATGATAAACAGATTCAAGGATGAATTCCAATTTGTTTGATATATTTATACATAGATTCAGTGAAATAATAAAACATCTCAAGAACATCTCAATTGTTTCTAAATACACTACCCTAACGCTAGTGACATCTCAATAAAACCTGCATAAATAGTATATCTATCTCCATCATCTAAGAACGAACCAGTGCAGCTAAACGCTATTCAGCTACTTGTTACGCCAAATTTAATAAATAAACAATACATAGTGTTCCCATTAAAGTATGTGTTTAAAATGAAACCTTCTAGACATTCGATCACATTAATCAGAGTTTGTCCATACATTACACATTTCATTGACATTTTAATGTGCTGATGCTGATCTTGTCTTTGGATCCAGTCAATCGATCGATGTGATACATTACACTTTCTTATGCTATTACATATTATTATTAAAGCAAAACCTGACGGTTATTTATTTAATTCGACATTGAAAACTACTTTGTGGATTTTTTGAGGACTACGATTGGGACTGATCAATACGTTCTCCGATAGTATTTCAAAGATCTCATTGTTTCATTTATATGTAATCGTCACGTCAATTTTTGAGAACGCCGATGAACATTTATCTATCATGGAGGACAATCGTATTTTAGCGAACTTTCGCAGCAGCTTCAGGACGATGCTGGAGGAGAAGTTGAATAACAGATTCATCCGCTAGAGTTGACGTGTCACCAAAGTTAGAGTCGCCGATGGCAATTTTGCGCAATATTCTTCGCATGATTTTCCCAGAACGAGTTTTGGGCAAGGCTGGAGCCAACTGAATCACTTCAGGGATTGCAAATGCTCCAATTTTTTCGCGAACTATGAAAAAAATGTATTTATGTATATTAGCTATTTTTAGTCATTTATTAAAGGACAACTTAGGGCTTGAGTTTACCTTTAAGTTTCAGCTCCGACTCCAATTGCGATGAGAATTCAAATCCATCTCGGAGTGTCACGAAGCAGTACAACGCTTCGCCTTTCACATTGTGTGGCATGGCCACTGCGGCTGATTCTGCAACGGCTGAAAACGGAAAGTTGCGAATAGGTATTTATAATACCACTAATATTCACTTCAATCCAAACTAGCCGAAATAATACTACAGCCTTACCTTTATGCTCAATTAAAGCTGATTCAACTTGTGCGGTGCTGAGCAAATGCCCGGAAACGTTCAACATGTCGTCCACTCTTCCCGTTATCCACAAATATCCGTCGGCGTCCCTTTTAGCACCATCCCCAGTGCAATAATATCCAGGAAACCTTCTAAAATATGTACTTTCAAATCGGTCATGATCACCATACACCGTTCTCATCATTCCTGGCCATGGCTTCTTGAAAACAAGGTAACCTTCACCAGGTCCTTCTACTTCCTTTCCTTCTTCGGTCAAAAGAGCCGGCAATACACCGAAAAATGGAAAGGTCTGAAAAATTGTTATTCATGCAAGGAAATTACTAATTTTAAATGCATAATATCACTATTTTTAAATAGATAGATACGGTAAGGTACGTACAGCGGATCCAGGTTTTTGAGGGGTAGCACCGGGCAGTGGCGTTAAAACATGCCCACCTGTTTCCGTCTGCCAATACGTGTCGGCAATGGGGCATCTTGCATCTCCAACAACGTTATAATACCATAACCAAGCTTCAGGGTTGATTGGCTCCCCAACAGTGCCTAAAATTTTAAGTGAACTCCGACTGCATCTATAATTGTAATGAAAGGTAAAATAATCAGATCATCACATTCTCCAGCTGGAAACATGGTATTTGTAAAAACAATATTTGTCAATTGTGTCATACTGTTTCACGAAACTATCTCCAAATTTCATTAGAGAACGAATCGCAGTGGGGGCAGTGTAGAATTGGTTAACTTTATACTTGTCAATGACATCCCAGAATCTTGAATTCGTTGGATAGAAAGGTGTGCCTTCGAACTGAAAATATGAAAAGATAATAACTGATATGTCATCATCCAAACCATCATCTATATTAATTTTATTAAAGATCGGTTAAAGCCTTACAATAACTGATGTTGCTCCATTTGCTAATGGCCCATATGTAACGTAAGTATGTCCAGTAATCCATCCAATATCAGCAGTACACCAATAAACATCGCCCGGATGGTAATCAAACACGTATTTGAAAGTTGTCGCCGCGTAGATCATGTACCCAGCAGTGGTGTGGAGTACTCCTTTGGGTTTACCAGTGGAGCCACTATTGAAATTATTAAATATTGACAATACAGACGTATAATTAAAGTTCCTAATCCTGTCAGCTTTCCATATTTGCCCATTATGCCCATTCAAATCCCTAATTAATTACCTCGTGTATAACATGAAAAGTGGATCTTCAGCATCAACCCATTCTGGTGGACATACGTCTTCTGCTTTTTCCATCAACTCATGGTACCATTTATCTCGGGCGTCATCGAATGGAGCCTATACAAGTTACAAGTGATAATACGTTTGCGAATTAATTTAAAAATCATGATATCATATTTATATGAAGCACGAGAAAGGTATATTATAAGCCACTAACAGTGTAATCATACTGCTTCCTCTTTGTAGGAGATTGATTCGTTTTCTCATCGGCCTTGTTAACGGCCAATCTTCGAAGGTGATCCACAACTATGCAATGCTTAACGTCGAGATTTGCGTCACCACACTTAGCAATGGCTTTGTCACTGATTTCCTTTAAATGAATAATTTTCTCCCCACGCCATACACCATCGGATGTTATTAAAACGGACGCCTGAGCGTCAATCATTCGATCGCCAAGAGAATCTCCAGAGAATCCTCCAAACTGAAATTGACATAGATATAAACTGGTCATATATCCGTGGCCTTCCATTTCAATATGGAACAATGATAAAAATAACATTAACTTTCAAAAGGGAAATAGTCGGTAAACTTACAACAATGGAATGTATAGCACCAATTCTTGCGCATGCCAGCATTGCAACTGGAAGTTCAACTATCATAGGCATGTAAATTGCAACTCTATCGCCCTTTTTGACACCAAGTGACTTTAAAACATTCGCAAATTTGCAGACCTCCTTCAAAAGTTCCCCGTAAGTGATCTTAGATTCGTCCTTTGGGTCGTTCCCTTCCCTGTTACAGGATGTAATAGAAAGCTCAAAATTATACATGTTTAACAGCAAACCCCTTGTTCATTGGGTAATTTAAAATGTTATCAAACCTACCAATAAAACGCTATTGTGTCCTTGAGACCCTTTTCGACATTTCTGTCTAGCAAATTGTATGAAATATTCGTTTTCGCTCCTTCCAGCCATTTCACCGAAATGGGACCTTTATTCAGGTCAAAGTTATAACTGAGAAACGGATTTTTCTCTGGCTTCTTCGTTTCAAAGTAGAAATCTTCCAAGATTTCCTTCCAAAATCCTTCCGGGTCGTCAATAGACTTTTTGTACATAGACTGATACTCATCTAATGACTTGACGTAAGCATTTTTTGAAACGGCTGCTGGAGGATCGTAGACCTGAAAAGCAATACATTAATCATTCATTCCATGCAATAAATCAAAATGACTTCACATCAAATTATCATAATATATCCGACAAGGAAGGAAACTCATAAACATAATTAATGAATTTCTGCCATCACCCTCTCCCTCTGGTAATCATCCGCTGACCAATGACGATTCATAGTACGCTCAAAGAGTTGGCTAAGAAAAGCTATGACCTAATAATGGACGAGAATTGAATTAACAGGATCTTTAAAAAATTGAACGTGTGTAAAAATAATAGTTTCTCTTAAAAATTTTCAAACAATAAAATACAAAACCGAGCCCGTATTTTGAGGGCTAATCAATTCGAATAATTTTCCAAACCACGCACACAAAAACCTACATACAACCGAACACACTGGTCTACTCGTGAATACTAAAAAAGTCATGTTTTCAATGTGTTAACTCACAATCAATGCAATTTCGTTAAAAGTGAAAAGAGATAAAATTAGAGCTAGAGCCTGTCAAAAAATTAGTTTGTGTAATAATTTCAAAGTTGAAAGTGCGCTTCAATTGCGCGTTAATTTTAAGAGGAAATGGGTGATTGAAGGAGAGTGGAGAAAGAAAACAAGCAAAAAACACAAAACCGAACAGGAAGTGAGAAAGTTGAAACTTACATCGTCCGACCCCTTCTCCACCTCATTGTTTGCATTCGTTCCGTTAGACATTTTTTCACTGGACATCCCCTGAATGACCGATCTAAAAAGAATCACAAGAACACACAATTTGTTATTTAGAAAAATCACCGATTGGACACAGACTGGAGTAGCAAGAATACAGCTTTATTCAATGGGAAGAAAAATTAACTCTAATTCCAACTTTAATCTCACATAGGCAATTTATAGTCTTCAAAATGTTAAGATTTATAAAATGCTCTGCAATAAGTTATGATGCTAAGCTCTCTGGACTACTTTTTGCATGACATGTATCCTGACACATTTGCGTATATTATGCAAATATTATTTACGGAAAAATAATAATATTATTATGGCACGAGTAAAGTTTAAAATGTTCAACAAACAAAAACTGAACCTGATACTGGTGCACCACATTACTTTTTTTCCAGTTCTCAGCGTTCCACATTTCACCACACTCATTGTTTGAATTTCATTAAAGGATACGGTAATAACGAATGACTTTGGGTTGTGACAAGAAGGAATGCAAGCTCTGGAAAAAACATAATATTGCCTAACGGCGATGATGATGATGGAGAGAATTAAATGACTTGCTACTCCCACGCACACGCTACTGTTCTAAATTCTAATCCTTTTAGTAACCCAAAAAGTTAATTTCGTTAACCCTATTTAGGTAATTGGCAAAAATATGGTTCATTGTTCGCGTTCGCGCATACGTTTCTGTATGGCTGTGTTTGCTGATTTAAGTAACTGGGACTGAAAATAACGGTGAAGACATAGTCAGCGTCGGATGACAATGAAACCACAAATGACCCAGAGGTTTCCTTTTACGCTGGCATAATATTCAAACAAAAATCAATAAATAAATATCAACATGCCAATTAATGCGCCCTGTCATACACAAAACTCAACGGTCAGGTACGGTTGGCAATTGGCTTCCTTTAAAAAGGAAAACCTGGTTGGTAGCTCACCAGGAACACGCAGGGACATGAAAAGTTCCTATATTGTGCGACGCCGTCGCAGGAGCGGGATTTTTAATGAGTGGGTTTTAGGAGCGGGATTTTTCGCGAAACCTCAATTGTTGAAACCAAAATATAATTGGAAGAGAAAGTATGACTTTGTTCATCAGAATAGTTTAGATTCTCAATAATGCATTAAATCTCTTCAAGGTTTTAGTGAGTATTGAGCAGTTAACATGTTGTAAATAGAACAATGCGTTGAAAAAGCAAAATTAATTAAAAAAACTATGCGGCTAAATACCCTAAAGTTACGAGGCCTTAAAATCCAGTTTACATGTAATTTAAATACGAATATTAGCAAAAGGCGTCATGGGGTAATGTGAGACTGCCGAGTATTTTTTTGGGCTTGCAAAGAATATTTAGGATTTTTTGAAATTTCATTATTGCCGACTGTACCACTAGTGCTGGGAGCGGGATTTCTTGGAGGAGCGGGATTTTTGCTCCACCAGCATATAGACTTTCGTCGCACAACCCTTAGGAAGTTTTAATGTCCCTGGAACACAGCTATTCCATTTGGCGTTTTCATTTTCGAAATGGCTGGACAAATAATCGTGTACTATGAATCATATAGAGAGCTTCATAAATTTCATATCATAAACAAACCATCCATCATCATCATCATTACACTTCATTTTTATTTCGAATTTTTGTTTCTTTTCTGATTACATTCATGCTTGCGTGGACATGGTATGGTACGATATGACCTTGTGGAACTCACTCCTCACATTTTTGATGATTATGACATCTTTAAACACTATGTCATACCTGGCTGGCTGTCATGAATTGATAGGTGGGTAATTTATAATTTGAAGGAATCTATCAACTATGATTCTAATGGCCATTGTCATTATGTGCCATCCGCCGGAATCTTCGTAAAACGCAATGTTCCAATCTTAAAAGACATCAAACTGACATTCATGTCATGCTATCATGACATATGTCAGTAAAAATTTTGCAATCAGCAAAAAGTTGGTTTTCTAATGTCTAGAAACCAGGAAGGATTGTAAAACTCCCACTGTGCTTGCGTGTAAACAAAGTACTACAACGTTGGCAATAGTTGTGTCATGTTCCGTTCATTGGTTTATTCATTAGCCTTTTCTCCTTTTTTCCAATTAATTAATACTTTGACCAAATTGTAATCACGTGTACCATTTTATGTGTTCAATGAAAAAATACTGAAACCGAATGCAGAACACGAGTTGGCCGGCATTCGGTTAATGTTCACTTGCTTATACGCATGCCAAAATATGAAATAAATCGCATGTTATTCATCTCAATTTCAAGAGGCTATAACATCCGATGATCAATGATAAGAATGCTCTGTCACTACTACTAACCTAGTGTAGAGTAGAGAGAGAGTAACCCACTCCGATTTTTACTACTGACATAACACAACGTTGTTATGCATGATAGGTGTTAGGTGTTAATGATATTTTATGGTGAGCTTTTGAATCAAATAATTAAATGCTCATTCATCTTCATCGTGATGGTAATGAGACCACCTACCTGTCCCGCTTGTCATATCATTCATTACGTTATAAATACGCAAAGTTAACCATTTTCACAAAACGTATTCGCCATTGCGTCGTCGTCAACAAAGTCCATACGTAATTTCTATTTACTTTATGTATACCGGCACAATTTCTTTGTTAATTTCTCAAGCGTACAGTTTCAAGAATACCATGGGAACTGTGGGCGGAATCAGTCCATATACGAATCATAACCGGACACGAATAAGTATGAATAAAAACCGCATGAATCATTAAAATTGAGAGTCTATATATAACTGAGATACTGAGAACTTGCTGCGAAGTTAGAGTTTTAAGTGTCTATGGTGATGGTGAATGGCCTTTAACATTATATCTTTGAAGGTCACTAGTCGCAATTTGCATTTGCAAAATACGTTTGTCGCGGTATGCCGGTGCGGCAAATGAAGCCGGGAATTCTACTTTTGTAATTTATATGCATATACGAATTTGCAATTTTAACTTACTTATTTTAGCAAAGAGATCCAAAAATCCAACCGCAAATGTGGCAAACGTTTGGTTTTACCCTGCAAAAATCACAACCAATATTTTGAACTCACTGTCTTGTTGTGGGATTGTATTAAAATTAACCCATTCACCACTCAAGAATCTTTGCAACGATATCAACGCAACCAGCAACTTTGCACTGCCAAACACAACTAACGACTAAAGTAAAAACGACTAATGGATTTGCATATAATATTTATTTGACTAAATACATTCCATATATTCCATCAGTCAACATTCACTAATAATCGTGTATGTGTGAGATTGTAAGACTAGGGATTAGTAAACCAACTGGTCACTAAATTGCCAGTTCTTATCTAAATCTAATTCCCTTGCATCAGTGTGGCATCATCGTCGTGTCAAGTTGGTTTGATTGGATCGCAAAATAGCAATCGCAATCCAAGATCCATATAATCTGCATAGGTACTTACGCATGGCATATCTCAAATTAAAAGCGTGGTCAATGCTACTAATACTAGACTTATGGGATAAAAAAGCTTCCCACAGCAAAACGGATGGACAAACATCACATCAGACTATCAGACCATCATAGAGACAAGGAGGATGGGAAATGAAAAAAATTATTTCGCAACCTGATTTTTATTCAGTAGACCGAACAGTGACACTCGTTAATGTTATGTGTTCTTGGCTATCTATATCCCGGACACAAGTAGTCTTCTTCTTTCTTAACAAATCAAATCCCATTTCAAGCAAGTGGCAGGGGCCTTGAACTTGTTTTACTTTTTAGAGAACTTTTTAGTTTTATATTCTCCACAGTTATAATTATATATATTATTATATTTATCTAAATGGTTAGCAGTATGCAATGTACCCACCTGACATTAATATATCAAAACCACTTTATTGCTGCAATATGTAATCACTCACTAGTTGTAGTAGTGACTGGAGCTGTTTATCTGACTGTCGCTTGATGTGAACTGTGCAAAAGCTTTATACTTTTTGTTAAGCGTTTGAAAAATCTCATCCTCTATACCAAGATATTATCCTTCCACGCGGGTTATCCTGTCGAGCATTACGGGAATAATGAGAGAGGTGAGAATAATAAATTGGCTCATGATATGATGGGGATGCTCAAAATGTAAGAAGTATATTTTTGTTTGCGGAGATCTCTTTTTTCCCATGAAAAAAACATCCTGTTTGCAGTCATTCGAAAAGTGAAGAGCTATGTTTGCGTAGCAGCAGCTTCACATTCTTCTCCGTCCGTTAGCGTACGTTGTTTATAATATGAGCTATGAGCATGTTTATCGATTCTCCATATATTCCGTTCTTCTCACTCTCACTCATCACCATGCAAAAACATGGCAAAATACCAACGCGTGGCAATGACTACTACTTCAAGTGAAAAAAAGAAGCATTAATGTTAAAAACTTAATGCAGCAGCTAATTCTACTACTCTAAACATTAATGCATATATTGGACAGTATGCTACTAGGTATATCGGTTATAATGGTCAACCTTGTCTCACTTACATAATAATTTTAATGTCTTCTCTCAGGTTACGGCAGTCAAGCAAGGTGTAATTGCAGTGCAAACTTGGTTTCTTCTTAGGCTTATCTTACTATTCAAGGTAGTGTCATCTTCTTATCGCTAACCTTTAACCATTGTAATATGGTTGATGCTGAGTAACAAGCACTAATAGTATTTATGTACACGTCAGTTTATGGATATTTCGTCCCTAATTTTATCGTCTGCCTAATTTCATACGGTCATTATCAGTGAAATTAAAAGCGAAATAGAAATCTTGAAGTCAGGATTCAATATGGACGATGCATGCATCAAGCAGGAATGACGAATATTAATAATTCACGACACTAATCTATTTTACTATGATTTTTCCTGGATCATTTTTAGCTAAATAAAAAAAATTTCCTGAATGAATGTTGAATGTAATCAATGTGTAAAGCGAAATGAGAATTATTACAACAATGTAATTATTGCAGGTCATAATATTCTAATACTGTTATGTCATGAGTAATTAACTGAAATCGCATATTATGGAAGATATGAATGACATTGGGACTACTGACTGTGGAGAATTACTGATTGATTGCGCCTTGGCTTGATACAAACACAAAATCATAATATATAGGGATATGATGGAAAATTAGAAAAAAATACCATGCAGCAATTCCGTTGACTTCTTTGATATTAAAGCAACACCACACTACACAACACTGCACTTGAATAAACAACTGTTTTTATCTCTTTATTTAGTTGGAGTGCTATTTTTATTATCAGATATTAAATAATATTATTCCGCAAATGGTACATGATGAGTTATTGGCTTACTTTATTCCATGTGAAGATTTATAGCCAATTATTCTCAATTCATGCATGTATACATACGTATACTAGGGAGGAACAAACAAACTACTTCTGTGTGGCTAGGTAGTTAAAAGGATAAGTTGAACGAGAAACGATAATACTAATACGTATTATTGAAGTGCTAATTAATTTTTTTTGCACAGCAGTAGTGCACTCTCCTCCTACGTTACAATTATTATACGACTTGTATCATATCTTCCCTTTCGGTAAATTCCTTATCATATTTTGACTACAAACTCACAGCACACAAATATCCATTAAAAAAGTCGTTACGGAACCCGAAAAAATTATCTTGCAAATTTGCCCACCACACCACCATCAACGACCACAGCACTTGGAGTCCTTATAGTGCTTTTTTAATAAGGACAACGACGGAGAAAGGTGGCAGTGGTGATAATGTAAATAGATGGGTAAAAGAGCTTATTTGGCACAAGTAAAACCAACCAAAGCCTGGCTTTATGTGCACTTTCTTTTATAAGTGGGTAGGTAAACATGCAAATAACACCACCTTATGCATTTCGTTTACTTTCCCTCTTTAACCTCTTTCCTTTGCTTTTACTCACTTTCTCCACTTACTTGTGCCAAATATTCACACTTTTTCCTGCACGTCTATGGCTATGGCTGGATACGTTCTCTCTGCTGTTTCGTTGATGTGTAGGTGTTTGTTGTTCATTCGAACCTGTATGTATAGGTGTGAAAGTGAACGAAGGAATGTACGCGCGTGGTATACGGTTATATACGTAAATAAAAACGGGTGTTTTCCTTGCCCTTTCCTCGAGTCCTTGAAAACGGGTATCGGTGTGATAGAGGAGAAAATGGCAAAAGCCAACACGGAACTGGGTGAAATCACACGGTCATGACTTAAATAAGTCCACCATAGCATCCATACATACATCGTCATCATCATCGTCAGGATCAGAAGGAAACAGGGCTTCATTCACTCTTATGCACTTCAACTCCAGTACAAAGACGAGATATACGTGCCTAGACCTACATGTATTCATTTTACGCTTCCAATCAATCTTTTCCAGCAAGCTTACCACACACAAGTGAAAAGTACCTTTCACTATACTTTCATTGTCTCCAGCTTAGTAAGCGTATGATTGCATGGACATTTTTTCTTGCTTTAGATAGAGCACTTATTTTCGCTTGCCAATTTATTTACAGCACTGAGCACAACAACTACTACCACTGACCCAATAAAATTTGTATGGCAGTATAAAAGTATATTATATTGTTTTATTTTTCTTCAGGAAAACGAAATGACGTATGTAGTTTGTTTTAGGTGATTGTGTGTGTAGATTGGTAGGTATGTATGTTTATGTAACAACAAAATAGCATGAAAATGGAACCAATCCAATGACTAATGACTTTTAATGAAGAGAAAAATGAGGTTTGCCTCTTCGGTTGTGGACGCATTATATATTTTATTGTACCTCTGTATTTTTTGGCATTTATATAAAAATGAGCCAGTAAAAACTATTAAAGCGTTATACATCAATATAAATGATTTAACACAGATATAAAACATAATATACATACCTACTTACATTTAAACTAACGTAATAGTTACCCCCAAAATATAGATATTTTAATTATAAATAGTATACAAAACCAGAATGTGCTGGGCATTATTTTTTCCTGAATTTAATCAATCATAGCACTTTTAAATGGTATGTTATCAAATAAGTATACTAATGATGTTATACAACAGTTTCTTTTCGCAGTTCGTAAAATTCATTTTCAATTATGGCTGTAAACTCGTCCAGCATTTCCTGGCTCTTAAAGATGGATGAGTCGACTCCCAAAACGACACGAATGGCACCATCATAGCTTAAAATACAAATGCTTATGCCTAAGTAATAGAAGAAAAACAAATGAAATTCATCAGACATCTTAAAAAAAAATAATATTTAAACTTCAATGTTCATTTTTTAACATACCAATATTGCCCCGCAAAGGTCCTCCAGTGAACATTGTGTCCACCATCGGGAATCCCAAACTGAAGCTCTCAGGGGGTGGACCGGGGAAATTTGAGAGGATCACTGTTGGATAATAGTTGGTCATCACAGTATTCCTAATTATCCAAGTGGGTAAAATGTTGACAAAGGCAAGCATGTAAAAATTTACGGCTGGAACCGCAGATTGTTTCATGCTTTCAATATAATTTTGAACTCGGTTGAGTCTCCGCATTGGTTCTGAATGACCGGTGGGCAATTCCAGAAATCCGAAACTCCAATGATTACAAAACTTTTTCGGATGCTTTGGCCAAGGCAATGGGACGATGGCATTCATTCTTTCTGGAACGTTTACGTTATGCTTAATCATCATTTTTCTGAGTGCCCCCGACACGGCAGAAACCAGAACTGCTGTGAATCCCACTCCCAGGTTGGTTTTAATCTCCTTAATTAGAGCTGTTGGAATTCGTCTAGTCCATCCTTTGTAAATTTTACGGGATAATTTGGATTCTGGAAGGTGCCATTGGTTCACATCAAAGGCACACACACCTTGCTTCAGAAACTGGTACGGGATCTGGAGAAATGCTCCAATTTTGAACAACCTCTTTTCTATGTAATTTCGCTGAACGTAGGCTGGCTTGGGAATCATGTCGATACTGTCGTTAAGTACACATTTCATGAAGAGTTGAATGGCAGTTACACCATCGCCCAATCCATGATGGAACTGTATCAAAATTAAAGTTTACAAATTATTAATAGCAAAAATAATTCAATCATTAAAGCGTTTTTCTCAATTTACCCTGAAAATTATGGCAGTTTTGCAGGTCTCCGGGTTTTTTATATTCTCCAATTTCACATTTTTCACGATAACCACCTCCCATGGACTAGTCCCTTTTGGAAACGGTTTTGCTTCTAGAATCGCCACAATTTTCATGAAATCTTTTTCCAGAACTGGATTATCCGCGTCTTGACCATCTTCCCAAATAACTACGTGGTCCTCCAATTTCCAATCCTTTTCCCATTTCCACCACAAAAACCCCATCCATTCCTCATAGTACTGATGAGTTTCCGGGTGAAGTAACTTCTTGGTCACGGGGTCATATTCATCCACGCAGTTTCTGGTAATCTGGATCATGTGTTCAACTTCGGCCCCTTCAAAGGCCCCATAGCCAACGATTGTGTTTAGAGGTCGCCCGTTTACATCATCGATCGCCAAAACGGGATTTTTGCCTGACATTATACGAACAATGTCCTTGCGGAATAGCTTCACGTAAATTATGAGGGTCCATCGGAGAAGCTGGACAGGAACAAAGACAATAGCGATAGCTGGTAAAATGATACCCACAAAAACAAGAAACGCGAGGACAATAAGGAAAACCTCCACAATTTGGAAACAGATGCTACGTTTTTCTTCCATTTTTATAATGGAAAATCCGACGAATTGCCAGAATTCTTCCCATGGAACATCAAAATAGCACTGTACGGTTAAATTTGCTTTATGTAATGCAGGTTCCCTTACTCCACAAATGTGAAGATATCTACTACACTCCCTTACCCGACGCAAGGAAAATGAGAAATGGGATCATGACATGAATGCCGAATGTACAACAATTCATATGAAAATGCATACAATACTCAAACGTTAACCCTTTTCGCGTCCACTTGACATAGAGGACCAGTGAGTGACCACTTATGTTGCAGGTCCTACAGCGCATGGTACTTTGTAGGTTCCACTAGACAGTAACTTACAATTGACATACAGAGGAATAAAATTTAATATTTTGCACTACATGGGTTACAATCGTTGTCTGCTGTCTTGTCCCATCTTTTTAATATCTTCGTATATCGAAATGGCGACCTTGATTTCCTGCGTGTGCGTGAGTATGTACGCACAGGTAAATAAGGCACCTGCACCTAGGTATGTAGGTAGGTAGTGCAAATACACAAATGCTGTATAATACACGAACACTGTACACACAATCGAAATATTTTTAAGAGTAGGACATAGGGCAAGAGAGACCAAACTTGCCGTCTAGGGCAAAGTGCAATGCATCATTTTAAGTATCTAAAAGGTAGGACCAGAGGGACCTGGTAAAAAATGAAAGGGTTTCTTCTTTGGTTATCGAATACCTCGTTAGTGCAGAAGATTTACACAATACTATTATAACGCAATCGTGATACAGACAAACACAACTTGATTGTATCTTTCGCCTATGTCAGTTCAGTACCTTTGAATTTTTGCAACATTAATGACCATAGTACAATGTGCATGCAGTCAACTGGTTTCAGCTCATCAGTGTTAAAAAGATCCCTTCACCCTATACTTCAGCGTCGATGCCAGCCGTTGCGCATGATGCCGAACCTATGAATGTATGCATGTACGCTGACTTTTTCTGAAATTGGAAGTGATGTTGCAGTTCTGTGTTAGATTTAAACTTGTCAGCTCAATTACATGCTGTTGGTATACAAATGTGAAGGTGAAGGCAATTAGGTCACAACTTTTTTAATTGGCTACCTGTCTACTGGGTAATTTGATCATGCAAAAAATGTTATCACACAAAAGAATGCAGAGTGAATGCGATGAGTCATGGTTTAAAGGTGAAGTATATGAGATGAAATGATCATTAAAATAAAAATACAACTACAAAGTCATAGTACAAATTGGATTTTTACAATATTTTATTCTTTTTTTGTTAATTTTTCATTCCTAAAAGTTAGCTAAGCATAATAATAAGTTGAGTATGAAATAGTATAATTATTACGCTTTTCTATGTACACATTACAGTGTTACTTTCTTTCCCTCCTCCCCAGAATTCAGTATACTTTCGTGCGTAGTGAATATTTAGAATGACAATAAATCTCGTACTTTTGAATACGAGGAATTCATAAATATGATCTATGTAATACTAAAACTTAGGTATGTATACAGTAACAATGTGTATCACGCTAATCAATTATCAAACAAAAAATCCTCATGATAATTAATTAAAGACTTAAGTTTATACTTCCACTGTCTCTATCTATAACACTATATCTCTCGAATTCCTGTCTTAAAATTGCGAACGATAACGATTAACGAAATAAGTATTAATCTAAACACATTTTTCAGAGTCACTTCTCTTAAATACGAATGTTTGCGTAATAGTAACCACTGTAGCACTTTCATGTTGATTGTTGGACAATAATAACAATTCCTATTTACTAATGAATGCGATTAATTTAACAAAACACCACTTAATTAACTAAACAATATTTTTATTCAAGGTAATATGAGGGAGAATCGCCGAAACTATTTGCTATAGAATTTTTTAATTAGGAAACAAAGAGCTCAAAACAGCCTCCAAGTCACCCTTCTTGGCGATAACCAATCGAGATAGATATCCGCCTTCGTTGGAGAAACCCATAGCCAACAATTGGTTCAAGGTCTTCATGGATCGAGCATCCAACTCCACTGGATTTCGGCCGTCAATAGAGGCTGGACCAGATGTGGGAGTTGTGGTTGGTTGGGCTTGGGCAGCGGAGGAGTTTGTGACATTGGCACCCATTGGGCCCCGTGGGTCAGTGACAATTGGAATGGAACGAACCACTGAATTCACAGCACTGCTAACTCCTTGCAAGATTTGCTGGATTTGGGGTTGGTTCAGAACTGGGTATAGGGGAACATTTGGGACTCCAGTGGGAAAGGATGGTGGTGCAGTGGGTGTTGGAATTGTAGCAGTAGGCTGTCCACTTGAAGCATTAGATCCGGCAGAGGCAAATGGGGTCGAGTCATTGATACCGTTGTTGTTATTGGAGTTCATGCTTCCGGATGCTGAAGTCGAGGTAGACGTAGCCTGTTGTTGGTTTCCAGTTTGCTCAAGAGATGCTTGAGGAGCAGATGGTTGCTGAACTGCAGCTGCAACAGTTGCGCTATTTCCAGGAGAGTTCTCTCGAGATTGCTGTGAAGTAAAAATAAATAAGAAGTTATTATTTCTGTTTTAATTGCCTATCTCCAATAACTTCCTTCGAATTTATTAGTGATAAAAACTTACATCATTAACAATTGTCCATCCGGAATTCTCAGCATCCAAATCCATAAGCAGGGATTCATCCCGTGGAGCAGCGGCGGCGGTGGCTGCAGAATTATTCTGATTCTGGCTATCATCAAGTCGCATTTGTTCCATATTCTCGGATAGATTGGCAGCAGCGGGACTTGCCGGTTGTTGTTCTTGCTGATTTCCAGTGGAAGCAGCATTATCGTTTGCGCCGTGTTGTCCAGTTGTGCTAGCAGTAGCTGATGCTTGATTTTCATTGTTTCCAGCAGCAGATGCAGGTTGACCACGGTTTCCAAATTGATCATACAGCTCAACTACGTCAACTGGGACTCCTAATAATAAAAACAGAAAGGTTACTCTCAGTTTCCAATGTTAGCGAAAATATTGTCATTGTAGACATCATGTGAAAATGCATACCCCAATAATTCAGGAACTCTTGAATTTGAGAAGCGACAGCAGTAAAGTCCATGGGATTTTCTGCTCCATCATTGTCTGCTCCAGCTGCGTTCGGACCGGCACCGTTACCAGACGCAGCAGCTCTTGCATAAGCTTCAGCCGATCGATGTTGATGAGTAGCAGCTCGCTTCATCCATTTTGACCATCTCTTGAATTCTTTCTTACCCATTTGGTAAGGACATCCTATCAAAAGAAGAAAACAATTGTATTAATAATTTTGTTAGAAACCAAATTCACAGGACTGTTCCACTAAAAACCAATCAGTTCGAATAAAAAATAAAACGTGTTTATTTTTATTGTTAGATTGTCATTTTGGAGCACCTACTTTTCTGGATGCCAGCCTTACGAAAACAACGTTTTCGTGGTTTATTTTTAATCTTACCAGGAGCAGTCGCAGGTCTCTCATTGTCGTCACTGTCAGGACGCTCTTGTCCATGTCCTCCTCCCCTGCGGTGGCAATGGCTTCCTCCTCGACGGGAGAAGAATGGGTGATTTTCCATGCCATGGGGACCATGATGTGGTCCATGATGTCCATGGTGAGGTCCATGATGAAGACCATGATGACCGTGATGGCCATGGTGAGGTGGCGTTGGTGGTGGCGAGACATTTGTCATAAAGCGCTAAAAATGGAACAATACATTCGTAATATTAAAATTAAATGTAAAAAACTTAGAAGTTCATCTTGCGCCAAAAAAGTTTACATTTTAAAATGGAACTTACCCGAATGGCACTTTGAGCCTGCTCTGGAAACGCAATCCGCATCATAATATGTCCAGCATGATGTCCTTTATGCTCGCAGCTAGAGCACAGGTCATAATCGACGCACTGCATGCACTTGTAACGGAAACCTCGAATTTCCAAGTTGCAAACGTCACAAACAACCCCGTTGTGACTGGCATTATGCATCAGCACAGGCTCCTCTCGCTGTTGATCACCAGCAGCACCATTACCACCGTTGTTGACACCACTAAAATCCGTTGAAGTTTGTTGTTGAGTAGCACCACCAGCGGTGGCACTTGCAGTAGCTTCAGCTCGGGTGGCATTGCCACCTACACCACCATTAGCTTGGGCCTGTTGGCTGGCCATGAACGCACGAAATTCCTGAGCTTGCTCAGGGGAAAATCCGAAAATTCCAAAATCCATGATGACAATATTTTCTCTTCTCCGATGAAAATTCTCTTCTTTTCTGATTGATACTTTTTTAGTGGTCACTAAAATTTAGGCTTGTCCACAATATTTTGTTTGCTGCGAAATTAACAAAAAAGATTCACTGATTAAAATTTGTTCAATAAAATCCAAAGAGTTGTTACGATGATTACTCTATATTTTATAGAGAACACTGACCACTCACAATTAAATTCGTTACTTTCAGGAAACAAGAAGGCAAGTTGACAATATTATATAGTCAAAATTAGTTGAGTTGATTGAATGAAAGGGATACTGAAACAGTGAAAGCTCCAAGAGACTTTTCAAGACTGAAGGTGCCTATGCCTCGGCAATGTTTTTATATTAGCACATTTCTTGCTGTTTCACGGTTTAACGACAGGAAGATGTGAAAAAACGTACACAAATAAACATAACGAACTGGACTAGACCTTTTTAAAAGTGCTACATCATTGTTCTAGAGGAATCAGGGGCCTACCAGAGCTAGTGCAATAGTCAATAGTAACAAGTGGATTAGCAATAGCATAGGAGTTTTGGGAACCTACGTATGATATGGACGAAGTATGAGCAAGGAGCCACCAAGCCTTGCATTACTATTCTTGGATGACGCATGACGCTATAATCATAATGCATAAACAAGCCACAATAATACACATCATCATAACTTCATAACGAAATGGTTTTGTATGTGCTACAACAGTAGTTAGTATATTGAGGATGGTAGCTTTGTCCACAGTGATGCACAGAGCGATCCGTGGGTGTCCAAATGTTTAGCATTAGCGCTTATGGGGATTTTCGACCGGACGAGTTCCACCTTCTGACCGGATGGAATTTGTAGAGTTTTGGACGCTGATTCCAACGGTATAAATGGCATGGTGGAACTCGTCCGGTTTTGGGAGTTGTAGCGGTTTCAAAATCTGTGCGGGTATACACTCCTGCATTAACTTGCAGATTTTGAAACCGTTACAACTCCCAAAACCGGACGAGTTCCACCATGTCATTTATACCGTTGGAATCAGCGTCCAAAACTCTACAAATTCCATCCGGTCAGAAGGTGGAACTCGTCCGGGTTTTGAAATTTCCATATACGGTCCATACAAAACGCGTTTGGTCACTGAGCCTATAGGACTGCTTATGCTTTGATCGTAGTGTGTGATGGTGCAAAATATGAATACGAACGACATAACATTACGTTCTTAACCTAAGTATTAAAAACTAGTTATGTGATCAGTTATCATTTCATACATCACAACTCGTATGCATACATTCATACAATACATACCATAAGCAAATGGAGTCAACTTGAGAACAAAGGGTATATACACGAGTGTTATAAATACAGGTTAAATGCATATATGTACGCATTATTTTCATGATTTTAATTGAAATTGTTCCATATTCCATATATCCACAATGCTCAGCTTATAGTAAAATGTTAATCCTAAATCGCGCAGGTAAATAAACAACGTTTTGCACAGGTGTACCGGGATTAGTGATGGTGATACAGCAAAAATCTACGTACGCACAGGTACTACTTGACTCAATACCTAGTAACGTTCACATAACATCTTGCGCTACAGCATATGTGCTAGCCAAGACTGATAAAAATGATGGGAAAAAAATAATTGGTGATGACTCATCCTCACATGATCATACCCAACTCTTGAATTTCTATACCAAAATGACATGTTTGAGAAACCAAGCAAATCTGTGTTACTTTTATCATCGCCACGAGTCAAAGTCAAACAAGTGGACGGCCATCGCCACCAATTCCCAATTGCAAGTCATGAATTTGCATTGTAAAAAATATGATAAAATATCGTACGTCCCTTTGACTTCGACCTGCACAAGCTCAAGACAATTTACTGCTGGTGGCTTATAAAATTAAACTACATAACAAGTTTACACACAATGAAATCGTCATTCACAGTCCACAATCATTTCAATTACTGTTATCGGCCGTGAAAACGTATGAGTCATGCTGTTACTGACTTGATGATTAATTAATAAACTTGAGGCTCTTCCTCATCAACTATTTGAGGAGGCAAAAACTAAAAACAATGCAGCACTCGATTTTGGACACAAACGTTGCTTGAGGTTAGTTTTTATGGGTGGGTAGGTCAATACGACAAGTATCGTAAGGAAGCTTTCGTGTAGAAGTTTAGACTGTTTTCATCGTTAAAAACTTTTTAATAAAAAGTAACTATCGCCTTACGTCTATTGTTATATTAATTCAATTATCATCTTTCCAATCTATATTGACACTGCCCCTGCCGTATGTATAAGTCCAGGGTCCAAGTGAGCGCATTTTAACGATCCTTTAGTAACGCATTTAAATTTTTTAGGTGACAACTTGGCGACCTTTGCCTTCCCATTTTAACTTTGATTAACCAAAACCACCGATCGCAACAACACTATAACAACTGCTCTACAAGAAATTGAAGTCGATTTAAATCCTAAAAGCAACTGTTGCCATAGTAAGTATTTTTGTCAGTGGTCAGATAGAAAATGGGAATTTGGAATACGCGTAGAAATGTCTTACCTGTTTGGTATTTCCTGTTCCAAAACTGAACAACTTAACTTTGTACGCTACCACCTCGACGATTTTTATTTATAAACTGAAGTGAAACCGAGTTTTAATGAAGTTTTATAATGAAGTTTGCAATAATTGTTGTAATGCGCTCGTAGAATTTAAATCTGTTTTGTACTACTTTCTATTTCCGTTCCGCCACCAGTATAATCTATTCTTTTATTTTATCGCTCGTCACAATAAACTTACTAAAAAATTAATCACCGAAGGAATAATATCATCATCACATCAAACGATCAAACATCTGTGAAGTAAAGTCAGAAGAGTATTCAATTCCGACTAAACGAAAATATAAGACATGAAGATTTGCTGCGCAATACAAAGCAAACGTAAATATTGCTCTTAAAAAATCTTTCCTTGTCCTGATTCTGTGTGTGTTAGTATACCGTGTAAATACTCGCTGCTCCATACGATAAGAAACCAAAACAAACAATAAAAGTAAAAACGTTCTGCTGCATTCTCACTGTGTATTCGACTTCATGATTTCGTAATACTACTTGCCTGTATATGTATGAACATGAACATCTTTTCCGTGTCTAAGTCTAAACGCATAACACAGATATTATTTTATACAGAGAGATTCGAGTCATTCGAGTCGGAAAATCATCAGAAATACGTTGATTTTAGCATTGAAGAAGTTATACCAACACTTCGTGTCGATTGCGATCACGGTATTGCCGCATGCAGCCAGTAAGTTTAGTTGACAACTTACCAAAAATAAGTGAACACTACTGCTGTAGTTCGGCAACCTTTTCAGCTGGCTTGTTTAGACTCTTAACTTTAGAGTCTCTGGATTGGAAATTGAAAAAGATATGCTTTTATACTTCCTTTGTACTTGTTGTGTTCTTTGTATAATCTTGGAATTGGAGTAAGTATGATCCTGATCCGGCAAGACATTATTGTTATGATTGACAATTGCACTGATTGAAATTAAAAATGATGATGATGGTGAAAGTTTTAAAAGCTTTCATATTTCTTTATGAAAAAAAGTTTGCAGCAGAATGTATACGGGTGAAAAGTAAATGTCTCTTATATGTAACTTTTACCTAGGATCTTATTCTTAAAACTAAAGTAGGTAGTTGCTTTTTTTCTGACGATGATACCAATAGAAAAGCATGATATCATGCTTCAGTTGATAAAATCAATTAAAATTCCAAAAGTCATAAATAAAAAAAGTTAGTAAATAAGCTACTCTGAATTACTAGTCACTAAAACTATTAATCGTAAACCTGGGTTATTGGGGTTACTTAATAATTTGATGGCGTTAACCAATTTGAACTCCGTTTTTTAGCCTGTCGTCAGTATTACATTCGACCAGGAAATCAAAATTGACGCATGCATGCGT
Organism: Sinella curviseta; assembly: GCA_004115045.4. NCBI lineage: Eukaryota > Metazoa > Arthropoda > Collembola > Entomobryomorpha > Entomobryidae > Sinella > Sinella curviseta. The sequence continues at coordinate 35,028,172 of CM023201.3, forward strand.
GAAGTGAATACAGTTTTGAATTGCATTCCAATTACAATGGCATCATCAAATATTTTGGCAATGTTTCATATTATGAACTTACTAGACAACAATGGAATTTGCTCTGCACGTGGCACGTGTGGACGGCTAAATCTACAACTAATGTATTATTAAATGCATTTCGTTTATATCTTAATGTTGAATGTTATACAATGTATGATTCCTGTATTTCAGGACATTAGTAATGTCAATGATTGATTGCTTTAAAATCAGAGTTCCGGATGCAGATGCAAATGTACTGAACTAAAGTGCAGTTTTCCCTCATCAGCAAAATTCATGCTTATTCAGTTCATATAAAAAATGAAAATGTAGGACTTAGTATTATGAGAGATTAATGCTTACTTTTGATTTTAATAAACTTTATGCTTTACACATTTCAAAAGAAGACAGTTGATCTTACAATTAGGTGTTTATTTTATTAAAGTTAGCAATGGGTATAATACGTAGTTATAAAAATACATACATAAGTAGACATACTTAATTATAAACATCATTCATCTAACGTCAACATACAATCTTTCAGTCAATTCACTCCTCAGTTGAAGGTACATTTGATGAGCCGTAAGCCGGCTCAAAGCGCTATCCAATGATTGTACTTTTACTCGCCAGCACAGAGATTTTTTATTTTGCTTATCATCCACATACTCCTCTACAAGTTCCAGATCCTTCAGCATCAGTCCGTAAACGTCTAGCAAGGTCATGAGAAAGGTATCTCTCGAAAACTTTTGCTTTTTCAAACTGTCATTTTCACCATCATCATCTTTGACCCAAAATGAAATGTGGAATTCATGAGTGTGAGGATACAAACTTTTCCTGATGTTTTTTCCCTTCGAATAACCATTGTTGGAAAGCAATAGACGATAGTCACAATTATACTTAAGCTCAAGTAACCGGTCCACATAAAGCACCATTACATCATTGTCATTATCAGCGTCAATTTTTCCAGCCACAGTGATTACTGTATTATTATCAGCTTCAATAGTCTTAATTTTCAGTACATTTTCGGTTATCTCTACATTAGTTTGCATGGCATGATCATTTTCTTCAGAACCATTGATGTAATTACGAACTTTTGTGACATCCTTTCGGCAATGTACAACGTGACGGTATGGTCGCTGATTATGATTATCTTGACTAGAGAAACTTACAACTCCCTCGTGCGAAATGGAATCAAAATAACGACTAAAATCTGAGACCACTTCGTCTACGTCACCATCATGACCCTTTTGTGGAGAAGCAAAGGTTAAAATTGACTTCAGCCTATCCGTTTTCCTGGGATCAATATGGCGACTGTGTTGATACGTTAACGTGAGTGCGTTATCTGTGGTGAAGCTGACACCAGTTTGGAGTCTGTAGTAACTGCTTTGATAAGATGGTTTCGAAAGGTTGTCTTCGCCTCTTGATGAGTCCGAATAAGCAACGGAAGACAACTGCCAGTCCGTAAATTTGCAAATTGATGTGCAAACGAAATTTCCATGAGCAGCCATGTCATTAATTTGCCAACTATCGCCCCAACTTCTCGAGACACTTTCCACCTCCGCAATGCCACTCTGTCCAGCACAAAGACTTACAACGGGAATTACATTCACAGAAGAATTAAAACAGTCATTATTAGTCTCATTTCCATTGTCATTATTTAGACAATGAGCTAATTTATCACAGCTAATGAAAAAGTCTCGTAGCAAATCTCTATTAAGTCCAATTTTCATCTTTTTACTTTTCACGTGAGGAAAGTTGAAAATGACAAAGATGTTGGATGTTTCACTAATTGCATTTTGAAGCAAGTTTAAAATATCGCTGTGATCGTGTAGCTTTGTAGCATCCACGTCATATAGAACTGGATGTCCTCGTGATTTTAAAGTATTCACATTTTCCTTAAGTACAGTTAAACTAAAGCTGGTTTTCCGAATGTCTTCAGTTGTATTGTTTGTATTGTTGCCTTGTACCATTTCCCTTGCAAGCTCGGGAATGTAGTCTGTAGCAATTAGTTGACATTTTAGCGAGCGAAATGCTGGTGAAGATGACAAGGCAGCGGAAAATGAAAAATTCCCCTCCCCAATAAATAACAGAATTGAGCCGGTTATATCGATTGCCATTGTAAGGAACCTGCATTTGGAAATTGGAAACTATTTTCTTGGGGCAGTCAACATAACAGAATCTCCAGCGGAGAAATTTCACTCCACACTACACAAAAAATGAATACAAGCAAGTAAAACCATGTGGTTGCTTCAACATGTTACGATAATCAATTCCATCATCATGACTATGTCTATGACATGACGGTAGAAAAGTACAGACTAGGTATTTGTATGAGCTTGTCTGTCGGGGGCAATGATAGTTTTTAGTATGTTGTATGTGGAACCGAAGTTGTTCTGTCTTTGTTGCACTTGAAAGTGCTTGGGCTTAGGTAATATTTTATTTGCCCGTTTTCTAATATGTAATAAGGAATATAGCTTCTAAAAGGACTATGAAACAGGCAATTGCTGGAGTCCAGTCCAAGGCAAGGATTGTACATCTACATCATGTGGAATGTGGAAAGGTATCTATGGTTTGTCCATATGTCTTGTTAGAAATTTTCAAAATCAGACAAATTTTCTCTACTCTATCATTGACGCATTTTCCATTTTGAGCTGAGCTCCATGGTCAAAGAAAGTGAAAGCGAATGCATGCATCAATTGCCCTGAATATAATTACCAATGGAAAGATCAAGATTTGACCATAATGAATGACTTTGGGCCTGATGAACCAGGATCATCCAAACAGCAAAGAAAGTCCAATCAACTACACAAACAGAGCAGTTTCAACTTATCCGGGGACGCTACTGCTTCTCATCATCAAATTCTTCACCATACAAAGTCCAGTGGCGACATCGAGAGCCTTACTGCCTTCCAACAAGTGTCACAGTCCATCCATTCCCCAATACATAATTGGGTTCCCGGTCAAGAATTTAGTCGTATTCAAGCGTACGATCCTATTCAAGAAATCCTACATGCGCGGAAATATGCTACCGAGAGAAAAAATCTTGTGTTCAGGCAGATTTTTCGTTATTCTAAATGCTTGGACTGGATTTTAATGACAATTGGTCTGATATTGGCAATTGTTGGAAGCCTAATCACACCATGGTTGTACTATTGGGGTGGTGTCACTCTACATGACATTCTCATTTTCGAAAGATGTAACACGTAAGTTGTCGGATTTATGCATGGACCTGGATTCTATTATATTTTTAAAGCTCATTAGGCGACACTTTAATTTGATTTCACAATACTATCACCAGCACCATGCATGAGAGTAACGGTCAAATGGTTTGTGACATTCCCGAATACTGTGGCACTGATTTCGCCGAAGTTGGACTTCGTCTCTTTTACAATTTCCTGTGGGGCTGGATTGCTTACAACGTTCTTCAGCTCGGCTTCTGCATTTGCTTCACTGTTGCCGCGGATCGCCAGACAAAAGCTATGAGAGCTGCGTATTTTGAAAGTATTGTTCGCAAAGACATGGCCTGGTTTGACCTGTACGTAGACAAGGACTTTGCCCACGAGATGACCCAGCAGATAACTCACATTCGTCTTGGAATCGGTGACGTGATTCCCAATTGTGTCAACTTGCTTTGTACCGTGGTAGCCATGATTGTCCTTGTCTTCTTTTTAAACTACAAAGTGGCACTTTCCTTTTTGGCCTTCATTCCCGTTAGTATACTCGTGGTATACATCGGGAATTGGGCCGAAAAGAATAAATCATTCGTATCGGACAGAATGTTTGAAAAAGTAAATAAAGTTGCAAAGGAGGGCCTGGTGAATATCAAAGTTATAAAAATGTACGAAGCGGAAACGAAGGTATCGACGAAATTTAGTGAGGCTTTAAATGACGCTTCCGACAAGGGCAAGAGAGAAAGGAGGAAAGAAATTGGGTGGATGGCTGTAGCTGCCATTGGTTCAGGTTCTATATGGCTTTTGCTGAATATTGCCACTTCCTTTGTGTTTTGGTTGGGCCAAGACCAAGGCACCTTCACCAGCGTAAAAGAGTATTGCATTGACCAGCGACGATGGGGAGTACTGAGCATGCACAGGTTCACGAGGCTGTTAGTGGGTGGTGGGCTGGATATAGCAGATAGTCCTGGGGAAATACTTTTGGTTAGTTTGACCGTTCAATGAATTAGGTATTCATTGTTGCGTTAATAAAATTGGATAAATTAATATCATTCTATATTATAACTTCATTGGGCAGGTTTACTTTGGTTTAATGTATATTGCGTTGCATGCAATCGAAGTGCCGAATTTCCTTTCTTTGATGAAAATCGCTACGAAGAATGCATCAGACGTATTTTTTATTATTGACTGGTAGTTTTTCATAGCTATAATATACTTTTATCACATCTTTGTTTAATTTCGCGTATACAACTTAATTTTCGCTGTTTGAAAGGAAGAGTAGAATCGATAATACGTCCACTGAAGGGAAAACGCCAAAACGGAATGCTGTTGGAAGGATCGACTTTTATAACGTGACTTTTCGCTATCCACAAAGACCCGACGAGACGGTGCTGAACATCAGGCAGTTGACCATTTACAGTGGCCAATATGTAGGTTCGTGTTTCTACTTCCTATACACTCAGCAAATTTGCCAGAAAAGCTAATAAATGTTAATATAAAATGCTTACTGATAAAAATAAAATGATTGACTGACCAGCATTTGCGGGTCCAGAAAATTCAGGAAAGAATACAATTCTAAAACTAATTCCTCGACTTTATGACACCTGCTCGGGATTTGTAAGTTTTCAGAAACAAGAGGATCATCCCAAATTATTACCAATTTAACCCTTTATAATGTACGTGAATGTCGCAGATAGCTTTGGACGCTGTGAATGTTCAGAATTACAACATTCATTGGCTCCGCCGTCAAATGTGCATTATTTCCCAACTCCCAGTTATATTCAGCGGGACGATTTCCGAAAACATTTTGTTCGGAAAACTGGACGCAAGTGAAGATGAAATTATAAAGGCCTGTGAACTAGCGGAAGTGCATCATGTCATTGGAAAGCTGCCGTACGGTTACAACACAAAAATCACAAGCAACGATTTTGGCGATTATATGACAGTAAATGAAAAGCGACAACTGTGCTTGGCCCGCGCTTATCTGCACCGAAGTCGCTTGATCCTCTTGGACGATCCCATACAACCCGAGGATGATGAGCTGGAGCCCCTCCTTATGAAATTTGTACATCATTTTCGCGATACTGCCACTGTGATTTTGGCATCGAGTAATATCACAGGATTGAGCAAACGGGCAGATTGCATTTACTACATGGAACATGGCAGGATACTGGAAGTTGGGAGCCATGTCCAACTGATTCAGGCGAAGGGCAAGTACTACAATCGGCTGGAAGACACTATGAATTGTAGCGTCGACTCAAGAAATAAATTTGAATCACAGTTGAAAGCCTACAAATACTCACAGTTACTGCAAAAGAAACGGAAAAGTAGTATGGGAACTGCACTAGAAAGTTCCTGGGAGGAAGTTGAGGGTGGTGAACCACGACAAAGAAAGAAAAGTCTTTGGAATAACTTTTTAAAGTTCAATACCTTCACTGGTCGGAGGCGAAGCTCAAAAGAATATGATATGCCCGCAGGCGCAGAGGGTGAAGAAATAGAGAACGACGAAAGAGGAAAAGGTATTCTGAGACAAAATCAACCTCATAAAGAAGTCTTGGACATTTCCAGTCTGGAAGAAACTTATGTGAGTGTATTCAATTTAGCTGACAAGAGAACGTAACAGAGGTGATCAGTGATCACTAGTCAATCATTGCTTTATTTCATATTTTTGAAATTCAGAATCGATACCACAACGCACGGAAACAGTCTACTGGTGGAGGAGGATACATGCATAATGGATTTGGTATGATGGGCTTCCAACGGATGAACTTTGCCCGTCCAATGACAAACTTTTCGAGTATGTTTTTACACGGAAACCATTCATCACAATTGACATGAAACTTGCTAAAGAATCTCTGGCAATAATATGAATAAATTACATTTTCAGCCCAGATACAAAAACAGCGGCATGCATTCTCCTTAAGCTTTCTCAATACGGGAAGACAATCGATAAATGTTATTCGTGGGAGAAAATTGTCACTTCACCCCGGTGTGGAAAACCATGGTCCGACGATATTGGACGTTAACGAAAGTAGACACTCTGGAGCTCATGTGAAATTTAGCATTGCAAACAGAAGCACAAAAGGGCATTTACAAAGTCATCCTCCAGTAACAGGAAAGAAAAGTCAAGCAAAACAACCTGATAAGAAAAGTAAGAATGTTGGGAAGAGTAAAAGTAGAGCCAGCATCAAATCTGGTGTGAAACACGGTCCATCAAAAACAATCACAAAAATGGACTCTGGCAAACATGCAAAGTCAACAGCAGGAATAAAGCAGAGCAGTTCACGTTTAAATTTTCACCAGCCATCACGCCGGGGTAGTATTCAGGACGCACTGAAAACCATGACTAATCCTGCCTCTTTTCATCTAAACGAGCGTGTTGAAATTGATAACGTGAGTTTAATGAGCGAAGAAATGGACTCTTTCTTGGCCGAGTACGATGCAGGCGTCTCCTCAACCCTTAACAGCGAAGTAAAAGGATTTTGGCGTGACATCTTTATCGTGGTGGAACATGATTGGTGGTTTATTATACCAGCATTGATTGCTTCAGTTGTGCTCGGCTTATCGATTCCTTATCAGACGTGGATAGTGGGAACATTCTTTCAAGCACTTGGATGTGATCACTCACAGGAGGAAGAATCAAGGCATGATGTAACTTGGCTAATTATGTACATGCTGATGACCGGAGGGGTTACTGCAGTGGCAGCTTTCATTCAGGAGTTTTTCTTTGCACTGGCGGGGATGAGAATGACGCGCCGCCTGAGAGAAAAGTTGTTTGCACACATACTCAAACAGGACGTGGGTTGGTTCGACGAGAAAGTCCATGACATTGGGATACTCACTTTTCAGTTGTATGCGGACACCATGGTGGTTCACCACATTCTGCTGATGTCTTACGGAATTGTAATTCAGGCGTTTTGTAGTGTGGCGACAAGCGTCGCTTTTGCTGCTGTAGAGACCAGGGAGGAAACTTTGAACCTGACGATCGGTTTCATTGTCGGAATGCCCTTTCTTATTCTCATAGTTTATGTGAGCAGCAAAAAGGAGCTGAGCGAGACAGAACACTTTGACGACAGGTTTCGAGCAGCGTCGACGTTTGCAGGGGTGAGAATTTACTTAGGCATGTGCAACGTAAATGTACACTAACTTGTTTCTGAGGTCAGAGTAAAAGCGAACCTGCAGGGTTGCATCTGTTCTGTTATAACGTGTAACTGGGGCAACGGGCAACGCGAAAACACAACGGGTATTAAGGGTGTGATTATAAAAAGTGGTCATCTTCTGAACACGTAGCTGGAAAAGCTATTTGTTTCAAGAACTAATAAAACATTCACAATGCCACAATTTCATTTTCAAATCTTACTCTAGGAACTGGGTAACAATAGCAACCATATCATTAGTCACTGGCTTGGCTTACTTGCTTACTAAGCCACTCTTTCACTTAAATCATCAAAAGCAACCGAACATAAGAAATAAATGTACCCCCAACCCCCACTCCATATTTGCCTCTATTTCGACTTCTCTTCCCCCAGACAATAATAATTATGCTCTTGTAATTTAGTTGCACATGCCAAATGAAAAATTCTCACGGGCTTTCTTATAACTTTAGGAATTCATAGTCAACATTCAAACCTGGTTTTCTCTTGGAGCGGAACCGTTCTTCATTTCACAGGTACTAAGTCCTAAGACACTTTTCGTTTTTATCATTTAAAAATTTAAAGTCTTATAATAGATATCTGTGTCACTTTTTGAGTAATAATTAGTTTGGATGAAAGTTTATTTTATATTACACCAGTTGATCTGAAATTATATTACCTTTCACCATTAAACAATGTTTTACAATTTGGGGTAACAGGAAACTAGTATTTATACCTTTTAGCTAGATTTTAGGCTCAAAAACGTTATGAGCTATTATTACCGGTTAATATTACTGATTATTGAGATTACATTGGATATTCATACAAGATGATACACAGGATCATATCTTTATTTGCGCAATAATTGAAGAAAACAATTTGCAGATTCATGATACAATATTACAACTAGCAATATTTTTGCAACGACAGATCTATATGTTCCAAGAATAGTTAGGACAAGTTCTAACAATTTTTTCATCAGGGAAAATTCTTGTATTACAGCACAAGAAAATTTTAGACCGAGAATACAGATTTACCAAGCTCTCCAGCATTTTCATTTCGTGTATGCACAGCATTGTTCAGACTTCCAGTTGGCTTTTATATGGAATCTTTATCCTCTTAACTCTGAGTAGCTATGATCGACAGACTGATGTTAAAGATGAAATTTATCAATTTTCCAAGACGAGGTTCCAGTACCCATCACCATTGGAAGAACCGACACTGATTGGCTTCATAATGATCACCACCGAGCTTCTTATATTTGGGGCGTACAGGACAGGAGATTTAATTTCAATTTTGACAGATGTGGAATTTGGCAAAACCGCAGCCCATAAAATCATGCGAATATTAGTGAACGAGCCGGAAACAGAACATTCTTCGAAAGTTGCCACTCCAGACAAAGCATCGGAAGCCGATTTTTATAATCCTCCACCGGAAATAGGTTTGACCAATATCACATACTTTTACCCTGGCAGAGACCCATCTCGGCAGGACGGACATATACAAGGAATTTCAATGACCATTGCGTCCAGCAGTTATGTAGCCATTGTTGGGCCTCCAGGATCGGGAAAATCTACTCTGTGCAATATCATCCTCCGGATGTGTAATCCAACGCAAGGGATCCTGGATTTCAATGGAGACGACTCATACAACGTAAGCCCGAAGGTGACTCGTCGTCTGATGGGCCTTGTAGAATACGACCCCTGCCTGTTTGATTGCTCCCTGATTGAAAACATCCGGTTTGGGAAATGTCGGCAAGAGGCAGATCAAGTGGAAGTAGAGGAAGCAACCAAACTCAGTAACTGCCACTACGAGATTTTGGACTTACCCCATGACTACAACACCCGAGTCGGAACAATGGATAGAACCGCTCAAAACTTTTCCCTCAAGCAACGAGTCTCGTACGCCCGAGCCCTTTTGAGAAAACCAAAAATCTTACTCGTTGACGACGCCACATCTTCCGTGGACACCGACTCGGATCACAAAATTCTCGAGGTACTCGCAAACGCGAGAGAAGGTCGAACGCTGATTGCCTTTTCCCACAAAATAGAACCTATCCGGGACGCAGACACGATATTCGTTTTGTGGGAAGGTGAAATTGTGGAGTCAGGCACGGATGCCTTTCTCCTTGGCAAAAAGGGCTTCTATTATGAAATGTACATGACCCAAAAGGTACTGGCGGACACAATGAGAAACAGTCCAAATCAACTGAACACAATCAGGTATAACATTAAGAAGATGGACACGAAAACATCCGACGGGATATTATCCCCTGGGGAAAGCAAAGCCAAGCTAGCGGAAATTGCCTCAAAGCAAAACGTGACACAACGAGCCTCATCAGTTGCCTTCCTCAAGTTTTTGGACGACAAGGTGACCAAAATGAAAGCAGCTAAAGCCAACCGGCGATCGGAGATAGAAAAGGAACTTCCAACGCTGGAAAAGGAGGAAAAAGAACGGGAGTTTTCCAAAACGGAGAAACGGAGACAGTCTCGAAAGACGGGACCGAATCCTAAAAAATAATGCTAGTAGATACTTATTATCAAAATTACTAATAATTAGTAAGAAAAAAATACATAGGATATAACATTAAAATGATTTTAAATTAAAAATTGTGTTGTTTTTCATGGCAAACGCTGCTGCTGCGCTAGCTTACTTCTAGTAAAGTAAATTGTGTTAAATTATGTGTTCCTTACCACAATTTAAAGCGTATTTTTATACTAGGTTTAATGGCTTCATTAAAACAAACAAATCATACGATACGACAATATGCATACCAAAAAAACAATCATAATTAAATGGTACGACATATTATTATCACGTTAATATTAGTGAAAGAAAAGTGAAACGAATTCATGACATGAATTCAAGTTTCTCACAAGAGTCCACTGTTTTCAATGATATTTACTTTGTTCACCGCGGCAGGAGAGCCTAGAGCATTTCTCCGCGCTTACAAACACAGGCCATCAGTCAGACCCTTTCTTGTTTCTTTGTCCGTTGTTGCATTTTGCATGTTGTTGTTTTGTGCTTTGGTCATCCCTTTGACTCCCTTTCGACAAGACACGAAAACTGACTTCCCACATGATATTTGTTATGATTGGTGGTGGTGGTATGGGTGGTGTTAATTTAATTATCTCACATATTAGTACTTAATTAGCTACATCATATACATTAATAAAGTTTAAAACAAAAATTGTTAATTGTGGTTGTGGTAGGTGAATGACTGTTTTAGCTCTACTCTGTAAACTGTAAACGAAATTCTCGTGTTATAATTTCTTTCTCTTGTTGTCCCTTGTCAGTTTTGCATTAATACATTGGCTAGTTGAGTTAATGTTCAGTTTGACAGTATATAATAATAATTAAACTGAAGGGAGATTAGACTAAATACATCTGCTTTTGTGATTGTTCCTGAAATTCCCCGGTGAGACCAATCACCCACGACGAAAATTGATGGTGAGAAACAGACCCAGGAAGGATGAATAGTAGTTGTTATCGAAAAAATGAAAACGAAACACGGTCGAATAGTTCCACAATTGTTGCGGGAGGAGGTGGAATTGTGTCTCAGCATCATCCGTTCTCCTCGACCCCTGCGATAACGCCGTTAGTCAGTGCGCAAATGAGTATCAATACGGGCAGTGGCATGGACATTAGATCTCTAAAGGCAAACATGAAGTTACCAGTAGGATCATTAGCTAGTAATAACTCGTCGACGGAAGAACTGATAAATCAGTCGATGCGGATGTTAGGTGCGGGGGGAAAAAGACGCCCGAATGTTACAGTGAGGGATCGTTACAACAACTGCGATGTATCCTCGACATCTATAATCTCACCTATCGCACCTGCGGGACGTGAGGGCAGAAATAATGTGAAGTTTACTGAGCCACGGGGACTGCGGCAATTGTTTCCAGGAGGAGGAAACGAAACTAGTAATGGCGACAGCGCTAATTCTTCTGGTTCCAAAACGATGTTTCCTTATCCAAAGGTGTCAGTTCCAGAATTTGATCCTGGCGAGATTTTGTGCGAAGCTTTAAAAACCTTGAGTGCCTTCAAGGTATTCGAAGGGGAAAATCAACGGTTGCATGGTGCGCAGAAACGGAAGGAGAAGCCAGAAGATAAAGTCGTTCCTTATGACTTTGTTAAGGTCAGAAGATTGGACAGATTCAGAAAAGCAAATTTAAAAACGGCACGTTCTTGTAATGTTGTATTTTGTACTCATTTTTGTATGCAATTTCAATTTTAGGATACATTCGTCGCTGTGAATTCGGAAGCTGCTAACTATGCCCTCCATGTGATCTTCAGTGCAATTGACGAAAAGGAAACGGAACAGCGGTTTCGGGACTGCTGGCCAGTATATGAGAAAAAACTTGAAGGAGTTTTTAGGAGAGTTGCGTTGGATTGGATTAAGCAGCTTGTTGAGGTGCCGTATTTTGAATAGAGCAGTTGGGACCTACAACTTTGAAACCTCGCTTTCTAACGAATCATTAATGTAACTAATTATTTATTTTAGGCCAATCCAAATTTTTTCCGTGATATTCGTACTGAGGCCATTGGAGGGTTGCTGGTTAATCCTGGCGGAGAGCGGTTCATTTCGTTCTTGCGTCAACTAAGTCGATTTGCGTTATTTACAAAAGCAAATAAAACGAAAGGTACAGAATTACTTTATTACGTTTTCGATTTTTTCAGTCATCGCCCTACTTTATAAAAATATTTATTATAGCTGCATATTGATCTTATTTATTCACAGGTTTGCTAAAACAACAAGTATTACTGCCACCTATCCCAACTTCAGATCCCGAAGTTAGCAATCGTCAAATGCACTTATTGGAATCCAGGGTACGTGAGAACACTGAGGCACTTTGTAAAGAATACAAAGCACTGTTAAAAAATGATATGGCATTTTCTTTAAGACTTCGGTAAGTGAATGTTTGCCACTGTAACGTACGTATTACGTGTTTACGTATTACAACATGAAACAAATCTACCTAACGTACCATACCATCTACCTCATCATTTCTATTTTTCCCAAATGTAGAATCTTAGATGAACATCATCAAAAAATTCAACGTATAAATAGTGTTCAATCAGCAAGGTTGATGAGCTACATAAATAATTATCCAGAGTTATTCGGAAACCCGAGTGAGGACGAGATTAAAGCACGGAACGCTGCTATTGCATCCATTAAACTACAAGATATAATGGAAAATGAGGATTATGACGATGATTTACGTGACAGTAAGCTTTTAAATCGTTGAAACTCGATACGATTCACTAATATAATTAATTTCCTTTAAAAGAGTTAATGATTTACTGCAGGATTGGAAGTGACCCTGAAAAAGCGATGTGAGGAAGTTTACAAACCTGTTTCATTGTTACAAGACGTGATGGAGGATTACGGTGCAATATGGCACATTTTAGAAATGGACAAATCCGCTCCACTTGTGCTAGATTGTAGCAAATTTTTGCCACAACCGGTACGTCACCCTTCTAATTATAATTAAGCCATCATACATTATCGTAACTTATATTTATTTTATTTGTTTCATAAAATTTCAGTTGAATGATGACTCAACAAGTCCTTCATTAACCAGTTTTTTGAAGGCATTCCTAACATTAGTGGACTCTTTCGTCTCTAGTGAGTACTTGAGCAGTGAGACACCTGGGGACATTCTGCAAGAATACGAATCAGCGTCTTGTCGATTCAGTTTTCTGGAAATGATGGACGCAGAAATTAAGAAGAATGCCACCATCAACTCCAAACAGATGATTAAACGCATGGAAATGCAAGCAAATTTGTTAAAGCTTCGGATGGACAATTTTGATTGGAGTTTGTTATCTGGAATATATGAAGATGATACAATTAATCATCTTCTAGATATGAGCCCACTTCGTGTGTATGATATAAACCGACAGTCTGGAAGAACGCCTGGCATCAACAACTTCCTGGACTCGAGCTCCAGTAGTTCTTCAGGTGAACTTCAACAAACATCCATTATGAGACGTAGGAATGCACACTTAATGAAGGTAAAGAGAACTAGTGAAGGAAGTACAGATCCAACTGGGCATCATCTTTCCTATGATTTCACTGATGGGCCAAGTAGGCTGAACAAGTCATCAAGAACTAGTTATCCGTCCGACAAATCAAGTCATCATTCTACGCCGTTATCATCTACCCAAATCCAACCGGGTTGTAATAGTATTCGAAGTTCTTCCCTATTTCACAATTCCATCACAGGAACATCAGCATCAGCACAATCTACCTCCTCACTGATATCCTCCGCCAGAATGAAAAAGTCCGTTTCATTTGGTGATACACCCACAAGTGGAGAATCTTCGTCATTTTCTTCAGTAATAAGCGCCCGCCATTACCACCGCAAAAGTAGTCGCTTTTCATCAGGACCAAGCTCAATCAGTGCTGGAACCAGTATGCTTGAGTCGCCGTTAGGTTCAGGAAGTAGAGATATATCTAGCAGGTTGTCATTTGCGAGTTCCACGGGTACGCCAGTAGGTACTTTGGACAATTCTACTCAGGAAAGACTAAATAAACTGATGAAGTCTGTGGCGTCAAGTAGAATATCTGTATCTCTGTCGCCAATCGCGAGCTCGGAAGTGGATGCCGCAGATATGAGCAGTGACAACACTCAGCCTGAACATTCTCCTGCATTATTGAATGACTCAGTTGACATGGCCAAAAGTATTGATGGTACAAGTTTAAATGAGTGCGAGCGGGTTCCAGTGACTGATTTTGGAGATATTTCCATGATTGAAGACTTGGAGGGGATGAAGGGCATAATGGAAACGAGTTATGTGGAGTTTTTCAGAAATAGTGATAGTGACGACTGAATATGCGACATGAGTCGTTGCTATTTTTGATTGTTCGTCGTAAATGTCAAGTTGTACAGGACTATTATTGCAAAATATACGCTTAACACGTGATACGCAGAAATAACTGACGAATTTATAGGTACCACACCGAAAACGCATTTTATATTAACGTTTAATAATTTCTGTATATACCTATGTATAATTATTCATCATGTTTGAGTTTTGCATTTACTGGTCTTGATGTACTGTACATATTCAGTTTTTTCATGTACAATTTCTGAGTTGGGTATTTATTTAATTATTTAGGATTTATGTATGTATGTATAATATTCATATATTGTTCATTACATATATTGAATACTTTACGTTCATGCAAACATTTTGTGCTGTATGTATTTATTTGTATCATTGTTATAAATAAGAATGCATGTTTTCTTAGACTTATCTCATTTTCAAGCTGAATTAAAATTTCAGGCAACAAAACTAATTACATTAAAAACGTGATATTGTTATTATATCTTCTTAATCCCTTTTATTGAATATGTTGTTCATGATGTGTTTTCCGTTTCAGTATTGACCATTATTGTTATTTTTATTGTCATCCTGATCACTTGTCTTTCTTCGATAAGCCTCTACTGGTTTGAAAGCAATGTTCAGTTATATTTACTTAGGTTTAGATTTATTTATTGGAGCCAATTAACGCCCTACTTAATGCTAATGTTTTATAAATCGTAATTTGGTGAGCCAGATAGAAAGGTTTCCATAAATTTCAAGTGGAGCTCAGGTGAAATCAGGGTTTTCAATACGGCTGGATCTTTCTTCATTGCTTGTCTCCATTTTTCCTAGTGTTTAGAATGAAATTGTGCACATGTAGAAATAACAATTGATATATAGGTATTGTATTTTTATAGTCGCTGCTTGCATAAACACCTACCAGGTTAGGATTTTGAGTTTTTGCTGTATCGTAATCAAAAAGATCAGGCAATTTGCTCTTTATTGCTGGAATTCTTTCAATCCAAGGCCAAATCATGTAATCCAACATGCCGGGGTGATCGTTGCCTCCGAAAAACACTGATCCTCGTCTTTCCAACTCGTTCTCAAATGGCTTCAATCCGAGCACAAAATTGGCAATTCTTTCTTGTTTCACTGAATCCGGTTCACCGTCATGGATGGCAAATAGAATTTTGTAGAATAATGAAATGACCTTAAAAATCATTTGAAACAATTACATATATCACACACGGCGATTTTAATATTTTATTATGTAGGTAGGATGTGCTGAATGTTGAGCATGTCATACTGAGCTGAATTTTTCCACCAGAATTCGATCAAGTGCTTTTTTGTAAGCATCCTTTGGATGCAAAGGCCTCTGTGAAGAGTAAACCTCGTCCAAATAATCAGCGACGATTAAAGATTCGTAAACAACTTTCCCATCGTTCGTCTCTAGAACTGGAACTTTTCCCTCTGGATTTCTCACAAATAACCATTCAGGCTTGTCTTTTAAATTACAATTAACAATGTCGTACCTGCAATAAAATTTCAAGGATGCCCATTTAGTTATCAAATCAAATTAAACTGCAGCATTGTCTTTAATAACATTCTATTCTAATGTTCTATACAGAGCCCGACTTACGGAAGTCCTTTAGCATCAGCGACAAGGAGAGCTCTTTGAGCAAATGGACAGAATTTCATGTTGTATATGCGTAACTTCCCATCTTGCAAAGGAGGGCAAGCAGAGCCTGAGAAGCATAATATAGGCAGGTGTATTAGATAATCAGTTCCATGCAAAATACACACCTATACACAAACTAACGGTAACGGTGAAACCGCACGTGAAAACAATATTATTTATTCATGTTCCAACCTGTCGCTAGATGTGTCGTACTCATGGTTCTGGAACTGGAGTAATTGAACAGAGAAGTAGAAAAGCTCGTTGTTGAAGTTCCTTTACTATTGTTATGCTTATCGTTGAAATAAGACCATGAGCAGAAATTCCTGTGCCTTGTTTTAGAGTTTTGTTGCTGCTGCTGGTGGTTAGTAGGAAACCGCAGGAGGAACGCGGAGGAGCAATAAAGTCCCGTTGGTGGTTTCCCTAAAGAATGCTGACAATGTACCAAGTCACGGCGACCAAAGAAAGTGCCCAAGGCCAGGGAATTTTTATCAGTCCAAGACACTACAGAAGACGATGTGGCTAGAGAAAGTAAAGTATACACGGTCAATAACAATATACATGTGCGTTTGCCTGTCTCTCTGTGGATAAGACAAAATAATAAATTGCCACGAAAAACGTGAATAATTTAATTATTATAGTTTTTAGGATGCTGCAGCGGATCTATGTATACATGTATAGCTGGGGATTATTGACGAGCAATGAGGAGAAGTAGCAGTGGGGAAATTTATGGCGATATTATGCAGTTGAATTGCAGTGAAAGTAATAAAGAGAAAGTGAAGGGAGGAAAAAGGAAGGAAAAGGAATTTTACTTACTGCTACTTGATGTGTTGAATGAATGGTAGTGGTGAAAGTGAAGACGGCTGCTGCTGCTCCTGGTGTAGTTGGTTCCGTAGTGGAACAACTGAGAAAGTGTAGAGCTGTTGTTGGCGGCGGTGTTGCGGTGCTGGTGCTGCTGATATAATCTGGTGGACATGCCATGCAGGGATCGTCCTCTTACAGACATTTTTATATTAACACAAGCTTTCCAATTTCCAACGTGAGGATCGGATGGTGCGTCTGCTGATTCCTGTTGGATGGAGACCGTTTTCTCTCACAGTGATGTGATGTATTATGTACGTGTCCAATGTAAAACGTTGTTATATGGAACATGCGAGAAGTTTAACGGGTACACGGGTATATACAGTGTTTCCTCCGTCTTTTTTTATTATTTTCTCGCCTCTTCCAACTGCTATGTTCATATATGTGAATGTGTATTGCCTTTTTTCCAGCATCGATTTTTTCCCCGGATGGTGCTGCTCTGGAAAGAATATTACATCAGTAAAGCGACAAAGACATCATCAACTGTGAAGTTAATAATATGAAGATTTTTGCAATGTCATATAGTCATGGTGGTTGGTTAGTACTGCGGGTGATGGTGATGGGTTGGACCGTTGTTTCGTTTCCTTCATTGCAGGCGTTATTACACAGGGAAAATGGGATAGAAGACGAGACGAGAGACCGTGTCGCGTAACAAATATAGTATTATTGATTTTCTACATAGTGAAATGAAGTGGGGAAAGAGCGTCACGTAAAATAACTCTCTGGAAATTACTATGTTAATGCGATTTTAAGCGTTTACAAAGCATAAATTGTATACTATTATATGAAAGATCACTTTTAAATATAGATTTGATGCATTGCAATACAATAAAATGGCACATGAATATACATATCAAAAAATTCAATTGGGTCTTCAAGGACATTTGTCTTGTAAAGGTCAAATTTGAATGAATGACTTACTCACGTCACTTGTAATGTTTTTGTGAGTATTAAGTATAATATTATTGTCTGTCACGCTTCATCATAAAAATTCACATGTCAGAAATCAGAGATAAGTATTAACTTATCACGTGCCAACTGACTAATCAAATTTATATTCACCCACCCGGTACACTATGCTATGGTATAAGTTATAGCCGGTGTGATATGTCGATATGCGCCATGTCATATACTGAAATGCTCATGTAACCATTACAATAAAAGATTTTAAGTACTACTTTAATCAAATGACCAAAACAATACAAAACAAGATGTGGGGAAGTGAGACCAAAGTCAAACCTAAACAATTACCTACATATTATTTTCAAATGCAAACTGATGATAGTCAAGAAGAAACAAAATGCAAAATTTTGCACACTGCACCACCACCATTTATTCTGTTCCCCTTGACTAATGGATATTCCATTCCTTCATTTTGTGTTGTTTGTTCATTGGATGGAACATGAAAAACGTACTTTGTGAAGTGGTATAACGTGCGCAGGTTTGCACGAGGACTCAAAATCCGTTAATTTTCATTGCCCACTTCACTTTTAAAAGTAACTATCCACATGATCAAGAGGTCAGAGAGAAAAAACTAAAGAAAGACTTACCTAAACTAACAAACTACGGAAATTAATTTTCATTATAGGTATGTTTGGTACTTGCAACTTGCAGCTAGCAAAAAGCATAGCACAACAGGTACAAGTTGTCAGCAAAAGGACCAAGAAAAATACGGCAGTAGACTACGCACTGCGCAGCGTATAATTTAAATTAAATTATATAAACCAATTACACAAACAAAAATTACATTGAAATTGAAGATAAACTCGTAATATTATTATTATACTAGTAAAAGAAAAAAATGAACTCCAGAGATGAGGTGACAGCTGAGAAAAAGTCATCTCCCGCATAGCCATCCATACATTAAAGGTTGAAATGAGCAATTAGTACATTTTATAGCATAGCACATGTTATTGCTTGCATTGCCAATAATTTTAATGCATATGTTTTTCGAACACACGTTTAACGTGTAATACACAGACACAATAATAAACACAAATATTTTATTCCTATCATGTATAAGTACTTCCATACATCAACACAGATTGTAAAAAAAATCATCATCATCAGAGAACATTTTCCAAGGTCATTTTCTTTCCAAAGGAAACATTTTTATGTTGCGTATGATTTTAGCATACATAATCCCTGTTTCAATTACACCTTCATTCAACTAGACCGCATGATTCACATTATGAATACCGAATATTTGTATAAACTGAAAAAAAAGTCCTCTGCTTTCACTGACAGTGCACTTTTCACTGATTAATGAACATTAATGAGAAGAAAAGGTTTAATTGAAACTATTTACTAACGAATAATATTATTGTAAATACTACCACCTTTCAATTGAATGCTCGAGAGACAAGGGACCGAAAAGCTTGCATGGAAAATGAGAATCACGTTAAAATGTGTGCATAGTGCCCCGTCTTGTGCGAGGGAGCCAGCATTCCATTTTGTTTACATTCTTTACTCGCTCTTTTCCATTTCCAAATATTCAGATGATCCAAATCGGTATCATTCATCATGTCATGTTGTTAATTTTGCACAGACAATAGGCAAATTATCTTAATTTTAATAGTTTATTCATAAAAACGCCAATAATGAGTGAAGAGAAGACAGTGTGACCAAGTGGAATATAATTATGTAGGTGAATGTACATATTTTGTGCTTGGTTGAATCTTCATAAATTGAAATTGCGGGAGCATTTCTGTCGATTTTTGTTGTTAATGTTAATGAACTAAATCGACTGGCTGGAGTGATAATGCTAATGAAACATTAAAATTAAAAGTGTGTACCGCAACGAAAATGTCTTCCTCAACAAACGAAGACGGACAACTACTTGCTCAAAGCATTAGTGTTCAGTCTAATTCACCGGATGAACATGTCGAAGAAGTCGAACAGTTAGCGGTGCAATTAAAGAGCGACAATTTGATCGCAGCTGTGGAGGACAACGTAAAGCAGAGTGCAAGCGCTTCCATAAATGACAGGTCGAATAATGTTGAATTTAGTTCGCATGACACAACAGAAGATCCTGATGCTCTCATGATAGGCGTTGAAATTTTTGAGGAATCGGATATAGACACAGACGCTGATAACAAGTTGCAGCTTTACTCTGATGTTGACGGTGCGGTTGATTCGGACGCTATGATTGACGCCACGCCAATAGTTAGTCTGGACAAAAGTCCCGTAATCAAGGCCAAGCGGAAAACTAAAAAGGCACTAAGAGAGCCTTCCAGGCTGAGTTTGGAGGAGAGAATCAAGTGCATTCGAATGTGTTCCAGGTACAATTCTTATGCTGATGCGCAGAAAGCGTGGAGGCAAACTTATGACACAGAGCCACCTTGCCGGAAAACCATGTCCACTCTGGACAAAAAGTTTCAAAGGACTGGGTCCGTTGCGGATTTGACGAGAACCGGAAGGCCGAAATCTACTAGGACTGAGGCTGTTATAGCGCGAGTGGAGGAGGCGGTCAGTAAAGATCCAAGTAAATCCATTCGCACACTGGCTAAAGAGCTGGGAATTAACCAGGCTTCTGTTCATCGGATTAAAAAAGGTGACTGATGAACCATATAAAACAATTATGAGGAGAACAACTATTATTATTTGTTGTCATTCACATCACTAACTTTTTTGTGTAAATTACAGAATTTGAAGACAAGAGGAATACTCTAAAAATGGAGAACAGAAAATTGCGGGATAAACTAAATGACGCTTTGAAGCGCGTAGTAATACTCGAGAAACGCCTTACACAAACTCAGAATGGAGTACAAACTGAAATGTCCTCAACAGCCCTTTTGCAAGGCAGCATGGAACCAAAATATGAAACTTGTAAGTGCCTTTGTGCCTATTCATTCATTCATTACCCAAAGCAGTTGTCAGTAAGTATGCTAATATTTTTATTTATTTTAACTTTACACAGTGGTAATAACTGCGCCGGATGGATCTGGAGCGCCCGGATTAGCTTCCTTCTCTTCTGACCATATAGACCACAATGGATCAAACATTCCTACCATTATAGCTTTAAATAATTCTAATAGTCAAGTGTTGGTAAGTAGCGTATTTGAAAATGTACTACTTTAAAAAAACTATTCATTGGACAGTATTCCGAGTTCCAACAGTCAAGTCCCAATATAACCCCTTATGATATGTGGTCAACATTTGATCCATTGTAATATTTGTTTGCAGTTAATGATGGTTGTCCTTTGTGCAAAAATAATGAATGAGCATTCTATTTCTTTGTTTTTAGCGACTACCTCCTGGTCAAGAAACAATTCACATAATAACATTACCCCAAGGTTCTTCACATCATCAAGTTCTGTCATTAGACGACTCAGCCTCCTTTCAGCTATCGATACCGAGTACCAGTCCGTCGGCCCAAATGAACAATGTTGAAAGCACCGGTTTTCTGACAACCACCTCATCGTCATCAAATAATCATGAAAATGTAGCTTCATCATTTGTCAGTTTTAAATGAGGAATGTAGACAAATCTACAAAACTCATTCATAGTGGCACGGAAGTTGAGTACTATAGTAAATACATAGTACTCAATTTCCATGCATAGTGGTTATAATATATGGCGTATCAAGAAAAAGTCTAGTCTTTCAATCTTCGTATGATTATGAAAAGAATAGTGATCTGCGTGGATTTTTAAATTATACTTATTTTTATTTCTCACTTCGCTACAATGGTTTTTGGCTGTTGAACAATAATATAGGAAATAATATGTAACTGCATTATTTATTTTTCTGGTTGATCTAAAGACTAAAATTTAAAACTAAAAATATCCATGTTCTATAAATCATTGTACGTATATTTATTTATTTATATTGTTATAAGTTTAATGCATGATTTTTTATAACTCAACAACGCTGATTTAATATAGCTTATTAAGTGTTCAATCTATTCGAAAAAATCTCCAATTTATAGCAAATCATCGTATAATAAGAGCATTTACATTTACAGAACAGCAATAATAAATATTTCTTAACCTTACAGCATGTTGCAAAAACGATGAAACCAATCTCTATCATTATTTTATTAAACATCCAATTTCATAAATACACAATTCATCCTCTGGTATTAACCTTCATAATAATATTATCATTTACATGCACAAATGCTTTTAGATACACTGGAAACAAATAATTTAATCAACTTACTTCGAATCATTATTGTAAATATTGTAGCATTATTATTATAATGCGCATATTGTTATTTTTTATGTCAGAATAAACTAATTTACTGAATTTTTATAACCTAATGTGCGAATATAATACTGTGATGTCGCACGCTAAAAATTTTCTACTACTGGTAAATTTTCGGAAGATTTACCTTTCTTTTATACAGCGAGTTTTAATTTGTCTCTTGTTGTGACCCTAGAATATTATAACTGACTAGCTACAACATTGCATTATTATAACTTTATTACTCAACGAGTAATATTTTTTTGTGTTTTACTTTTTGATGACTAGAATCCGTAAGGAATGTGAGTGTGGTATTCACTTATTAATATCGAATGAGATCCTTTCTCCTCGTCCTCACATTTACTTTCCCTTATCTCAAGTAACCCCAAAAATGTGACTAGGATTATTTATCCGTCACAAGATTCCTGTTTCACAACATTTTCTCAATAAATTATTAAAGCTGTAGATTGTGTGATAACAATAACTACCGTACTTTAAATTCACATGTCTAAATTACATATAATATATTACTTCACACTTCAATTTTGAAGGATTTTCGCGAGTTTTTTAATGGAAAGCATAACGATACCTACTCCTAAATAATATTATCCAGCTTGTTGTATACCTAATATAATCCTTTTAGTATTTGTATCATCATTAATATGAGATTTTCAATGCAAATTTTTGTATTTGAAGTTATATTATATTTTTGTATTTACAGGGGAAATGCTGCATTTTAAGGAAAAGTAAATACTTTAATCCGCTCCACGTAACAGTTGACCTTTCTTTCACGGAAGTCTTCCTTATCAATTACGTTAATACTACACATGTTCACTAAAATACTACGGGCAAAAAAGGAAGTCTTCCAAATTGCGTGACAAACCCGTTCGTTTTTTCGCTCACTATAATATTATATTATTACATCATAATCATCATCACTGCTGTTGCGTATCCAAAAGACAAGAACGGAGCGCACAGTTCATTTCTAAAAATTGTTGTAGGTATAATATTTTCAACGGTTAAGGACTAAACGCATTATACTTACCCATATTTATGTACAAACTGGGCTGGTACATTATTATAACTATTTTCTATCTCTCTCTAATCTCTTTGTAAATTGTGGTAATGTATATGGAAAATCGGCATTAATAGTAACAAAGTTAATTAATGTAGCATTTTCTCTAGAAATCATGGGGAAATCTCGTAAAAGAAACCTATACAAACGATCATGCGATTCGTACATGTTACAAATTAAGATAGTACATAATTCAGTATTTTTAATTACAGTAATAATAAGAATGTATTATTCTTCTCGTCCTATTCGTCGTAGCCCTCAAGACATTGATTGTAAATGCTTCTCATGAGTTGCTTATTGTTTTCTGCCGCAGCCATTTGCATGGTGGCTGTAGCGGCAGCTGCCGCACTCGCTGATGCGGAGAATTGTGATAATCCGAAAGTGGATGATGCGTCGCGATGATTCTGTTGATGATGCTGAGAAGACGCAGCAGACGACGACGATGCAGAACTGGTATTCGTTGCTGCCGCTGCGGACTGCTGAAGCTGATGTTGCTGGGATGTAGCCATTGTCGTCGCTGCCGCTGCGCAGTGTAATGGTCACGCGTAGTGCGGATAAGAACTCAAATGTGAGGTCATGTGTGATGCGTGAGGCGTCATCGAGTGACCTGACGCAGCAGCGATGTTCGAGTAGAGATTAGCACTGGGGCTGCCCCAATAGCTGGAGTGTGATGGGAATATGCTCCCTGCAAAAATTTAATCAAGAAAAAAAAATTGAGAATATGTTCGTTTTCCAATTTAGATTTAAGATCACAACAAAAATTAAAATGAGTAGTAGATCATACCTGCGTGATAGCCCGACATTGTGAAAAAGTCTGATTGATACTTGTACGCTGTTGGGTCTGTTGCTGCGGGCTGAGTAGCTGCAGCCAAACCTTGGAAGTCGAACTTGTACGCATACCGCTTTCCATGCACCTTTGTCATGATGTTTTTGTCGTAATAGTACCTGCGAATGAATATCACAGAGTTAATGAGTGAAATCTGACAATGATCTAGGAACAATTGAATTCAATTCTTTCTTTTTAAATTCATTTTTATTTAAACACTTACCTTAGAGCTCGACTAAGTTTGTCATAGTTCATGTTAGGTTTCGACTTTCTTTCTCCCCATCTCCGAGCGACTTCGTCGGGATCGGTTAGCTTAAACTCGCCGTTTGTCCCCTCCCATGTGATACAATTTGCGTTTGACGAGTCTGAAAGGAGCTCGAGCAAAAATTGCCACAACTGAATTTGCCCAGATCCTGCAATTTTTAAACGGATAATATACAAAATGTTATAAGGGATTCTACTTTAAGGAGATGGACACATTTTCCACGTTACACTTTACACAAAATTCATCAAAGACGCTTTGTATGTTATTCTGATCAGAAAACAACAGCCAGTCAATACAATAAGAAAGACCTTTTTTGCTCTTATTTCTCCTCAACTAAATATTTGTTTAAGAATAAAAGGGGTAAAATGAAAGAAAGCGTTTTGTCATCTCTTCTTTCTGAATGAACCTCCCTTTTGCCACTGTTACATTATTGTGGGCATAAAAAAGCACAGGGCAAACACAAACGATACTCATACGACACCAAATCATATAAATATACATACATTGTTCTATGCGACTTATATTTGTTGGAAAAATCAGAGATGTACGATAAACATAATAATAAAAAGAACCTGACATCATGATTTCAAAAGAAAAAATGGTTTGTTTACACAAATTCACCACTCTACAAATTGGGTAACTGCATGGATAGAAAAAGTATTAAAAAAACTTCTCCCTTGCCTATCAGCTACCTACCGACTACACTGACCAATCACCCTTGTGTCAACATTCCTGTCAATTGTCATCGTCATGTCGCACGTAAAATGAACAGTTTGGCTATTATCACATCGACCAAATGCAAATAAAGTCAGAGGAAAGGTCACCCACAGAGAAATGACATAATGAGCCAACAAAAACATAAAAAAGGGAAAATGTGAAGTGAGCACAGTCATGCCATCCGATCGTCTTCCTGGTATATTTATACCTATCCCTTTCTTTTTCATGTTGCTCTATTTTGTGTTTTTTATTCCTTTGATCATCCTAAGCATAAAAAACTGCCCACTCTCTCCCTAAACTTTTGTGTATGTGTACTAGAGGAATAGTGTGTACCAATTCATATTACGGGGAAAGTGACAAAAGGTTTGTTGAGATAATAATTTGCTTACTTTAAAGGTTATTTTTTTATTTGATGCTCAATTGACCATTGCCAACTTTTTCATTCAACTTCTACGTAAGTACATATATAAACAGTTGATAACTTGGCAAATAAAAGCTCATATGAGGTCATGCGTTCACATTTCATAAATAGGTAGTTATAATGATGATGAATAGAACAAACGGAAGCCGGACACAGGAATTGTATATAGGAAAAATGTATACATTTTGAAGGAACTGGAAATGAGCTTCCACTTTTCTTCCTACTTTCATTTATTGAACAAAGAGAGGAAAATGCAAGCATCATTACGACTTCCATCATCAACACACAATATACTGTTACTTTCTTCCTGGTTCCAATAATGTGCCAGTCAAACTGTGCCCGGTTGACTTGCCTATCGCATATAATAACCTACTTTTTCTTGCTTTCTCGAACACTACTGTTTGGATTGATAATGATCGTCGATTGTTGCAATCGCAATTGACAATTTGTTTGAGAATAAAAATATATATCGGTAGTGTGATGTGATAAAAGCGTATTTTGTAGACTGATGATTATCGAAATGGACTAACCTGAACTTGCAAGACGACTGCTGGTCGGCCCAAACATTTGGTATGGATCTGTAATAAGCAAATACAAAAATCAATGCACAAAATGAAACAAACGATTTAATGATTACATTAGATATTGTTGCCTGATGCTTTAGTTTCGTATGATTTTCAGTGATT
Source organism: Sinella curviseta (assembly GCA_004115045.4). Lineage (NCBI taxonomy): Eukaryota > Metazoa > Arthropoda > Collembola > Entomobryomorpha > Entomobryidae > Sinella > Sinella curviseta. Next base: position 35,054,017 of record CM023201.3, read on the forward strand.
ATTTTTTACACAAATTGCAGGTCAAAATGGCAAGCTCCATTTTGATGATTGAAACAGCCTTATGCCTCTCAAGGGTAAACGTTAAGGAAAACGGATGAACAAAGGAAACGAAAAAGGAAAAACTGAACTTTGGGATGATACGAAAGAAAAAATAGTAAACAAGCTTTGTGGTTGCTGCTGCAGCTTCAGGCAGTTCTTTCCTTTCTCTTTCTTCGTTTTTGTCACTCAAGAAGTAGGAAAATGGAATAAATGGAAAAGGAAAAAAGAGTTACAAATGCACATACAAATCTGGGAATTCACTGGAAGGATGATGATTATCATGATGATGATGGAATGGAGATGGAGGAAAGAAGGTGGTAGTGTATTAGGTGTATGGCACCATTTCTTTTATGTATGATGCTGATCGAAAGATGATATGGTTGTATAATAAAGCATGTGTGGTGTTACATACGTAGTTCATATAGGTACAAACTTTTCTTTGTTAGTTAGTAGTACTATCAAGTATGTTCTTGTGCCGTGTTTTCCGTATCCATAATAAACAACAAACAAAAAAATTGTAAACGTTCACAAATCAAAAGAGAATCATAATAAAAAAGAAAGCAAAAGCGAGTGGAGAACAATCAGAAGTGGTAAAAGGAAAAGGAGGAAAACCGATATTTGTGCATACCTTCCTGCTCGGTACTGGCAAAAAAAATCTATCGACAGGAATGTTTCTTCCGTCCAGTGGACGAAACGGTTAAAGGCTCAATACGAAACGTCCAGCCATTAACTAAATAAAATATGCCAAACTTCATTTTAAACAATCTATGATCACTATCCAAGAGTGTCGCGTAGCCCCGTTCATAAATATTTCCATACAATTCTTCAAAAGAAAATTTTCACTTAAAAAATGGGTTAAATAGATTCTGGGCGGTGGTAGTTTTAGCCTTTGACCACCTCTGAATTGATAAGTTTGAAAGCAGTTTGTACATTTTTTTCATATTGACATCTCTCTTCGTAGTAGAATGTACTATAGTGTATATCACAAAAAATGGGTAACACGAGAGCAGTTGATTTTGATTGCATGTTAAGTCATTTCCTCCCATTACGGCTATGAAAAAAAGAAATATGTGAGAGAAGCTGATATTATAGGCACATGAGTTTTTCTCCGTTTCGGTTCTTGGTCAACTGCACACAAGAAAGAACAGGCGAACTGGAAAGAAAGAAGAGAAAGAAGCTGAAAATAAAAAAGAAAGGAAAAAAAGAGTCGGAGGAAATGGTTAAGTACTTTGGGTAAAAACGGATACTTCTCATACTAATGCTAATACATACGACATGTTTTCCTATATTGTTTGAGACAAGCTATGTGTGTGTGTGTATTTATTATATTATTATTATTAAGTGGTTTTATGCACTCTGCTTGTTTTACCAACAACAAAGCTGTGTGTGACGCTTCTGGTCTTCATTGCGAGAGGAAAACTACAACAAGAGAAAAATGTAGCCCAGGAAAAATGCTTTGGACGAGTTAAGTACAAAAAAGTATAATCAGAGACAGAGAAAAGAATTTTCCTCTCTTTCTTGCCATACATATACATTGCTTTATGACTACAACACTTTTAAGTGGAAAAATAGTGTGTGTGGTAAACTAAGGAAAACAAATAGATATTGCTGCTCCATATGAGTGAACAGCAGCAGCGGTGGTGGCGGCGGAGAAGTAGTAGGAAATTGTACAAGTAGGGGAAGGAACGAAACAGGTAAAAAAATCGGCGGAGGTGAGATAGGTGTTTTGCGTGTGAAAGAAGAAATAGAGAGCAATAAAAAGTCTGAAATGCGGGGAAAAGGGCGAGCTCTTCTGACCAATTTCTCTTTTTCTCTCTTTTCTTTCATGCTCGCACATTTGTAATAATTTTATTACAAAAAAGTATATCAAATATAATACGCAGCACAGCAGCGGCTCTCCAATGGTACTGTAAACCATATAAAGTGCTTTGTGCTGACCATTGGTTTTATTGCTTTTTTATATTTATCCGTTTATCCTTTTATTTTAGAAACTAAATTTTGGAAACCGAAGAAAGGAACAAATGATGTAAAAATAAGTATGTGGTTGTTTTTAGTTGGAATAGGAAAATAACAATGATATTTTTATAACAGTTAATTCCTATAATAAAAATATTACTTTAAAATGGCCAGGTTAAGTTTAGATTTGGCATTTGGTTATAAATAAAATGGTTTGGAAGCGTTTTGTTGTAATTTGGCTTGAGTTGATGTGAATAACCAGAAAGGAAAGATGGTCGACTTCCTGTAGTATTGATGATGGATTACGTTATTGATATTAAATATTGCGTACATGCCAATTGAGCCGAGTAGAGTAAATACCATACCTACATAAATATATCGTGACATCACATTTTAAAGCCTTGGGTCTTGAAAGCACCATTGGCCTAACCACGCTTTGAAATAATGGTACTATTTGTAATGAATTTACAATCTTGATTTTTAGTCTTTACTGATCTATCATAATTTCCGAATGTTTTAGATTTAAACGCATTTATACTTTTTCCGGCTTTATTACTTTTACCGCTACTTAAGGAATTTATAAGTTGGTTTGCTTTCCTAAGTGAAATTTAAGACATAGAGAATCTATATTGGCTTCATGATTATCTTAAAACGTTTTTGTGCGCACTAGAAGCGCATTTTTACATGAATACATTGAATATTCCGGGTTAATTTGTGGACTATTTGCGTAAAATCACCAGCCATTTAAAACCACATTGAAAATTGATAATGTCAAAGCATCTTTTCACAAACTGCCTTAATGTATAGCATATCAAATCGAGCAAAATCAGTAGAAATGCACCTCAAAGATATGCCTGTGAGAAATCCTCAGTTTATTTGCATCCATTGCTGATCTTTTATTTAAAGCATCCGAGTAAGGATCTAAATTTAGATGGGGTGTAGGTGTACATAGATTCAAAAGTAAGTAGTTGTTCGCAAGTTATATATGTTCACAAACCCGTGAACGAATGAAGTTATCTTCTTCTGTTCCACTAAATTCTTATACGAGCTCATCCATCCAACACAACTACAATAACGACATGCTCCTAATTCTCTCCTTTTGCTAAAACTTGTTATTTGTTTCTGTTCAAGTGACTGAGCCATCAAGCTGTTGTATACAGACTTATAGGATGAAGGAGCAGATCAAAAGCTGAAACTTTCTCTTTGCTCCATTACGACTGTACTTGTTTGTTCGGCATCAATCCTCACTCAGCAGCACATACAATTTCAGGACGAACTAACACTACAAAGACAACAATCCCTCGCTCCTCTTTTGTTGTATCATGCATCGCTTTCTTCTTCTGATCATCATCTTCCCCTTTCCTACTAGTTTAGTAAGTGAATTAGCTTTGTTGTTTTCCTCTCCCACCAAACCAAACCAACACCATAAAAAAGTAAACTTTTGTGAATTTCCTCTGCTGCTGGAGGAAAACAAAAGAAAACGCATCGATTCAACTATGTATGCAAAAAAATCAAAGTTGCGAAAAATTAAACTTTTTGTACTTTGCTGGAGAAGAACTCTGCTGCTATATTGTTGTTTGGTTTGGTCAATTTGTTTACCCAATCTTGAACCGTATTATAAAAGGAGGAAGAGAAGCAAAAAAAGAGTAGATTGTACGTGAAACAGTATTAAACCTAACAAGACCTCTTACGGCTACCTGCGGAAGGCATTTCATATCCTTTCAATTTCCCGAATTTCCCTATGCAACTTCAGTAAATTGATTACCATTTCCTTCGACAGGCTACACAACAAGCAGTGTCGCTCTGCCCATATACGTTCACATTCAGCTACCGTGGTGGTTTTCTACTAAATATTGGCTTTCTCTTTTATAGGAAATAGGAAGGCATGCGTTATGTAGTAGGAAGGAATTACTAATTTTGTGAAAACAAAAGTAATTTGAAATATGTATATTTTCCAATACCATTCCATGTCAGTAGAAAACCTCTTGAGAGTGATTGGAATCAAACAACAATTACTGGATTATGTTGATGGTGTTGACAAGGGAGAAAATAGTTATTTTGCTGCTGATCCCGTATAATCCCTGTACTCGAGAGACTACCAAAAAGCTTAATGTGTAAATGACGACAGCGCGGCGGATTGACTACGAAATGAAATCTCAGTGGCCTTTTCCTTCAATGTAAATAACGAATATCTCACTTCTCACCAGCTCTGATTATTAGACAACAACGATGAGTCCCCAAAGGGACATTTTAGTAAAGCAGTACATCAGAGTGGCGGTGGTAGTAGTAAGAGTTATTATTGCAGTAAATGAGCGATCAGCTCAATTAGCCGTCAATGAGGCGAGCCATATAATGTAATCTCAGAAGGGAAAATAAAGAAACCTTAGTTCAGTCAGTGGCATTAGTACATACTTAAAAACACCCTCAAAAGCCACCCATCATCATCGTTCTCTTCTTTCACTATTACTTACTTTCACGGTTCTTACTTCTACGACGAGCATGAACAAAAAAAAAGGTTCGCCAATCTAACAACATGGCATAATAGCATCGTGATCCAGCTCAAAAAACCAAAGCAGTCAGTCGGTGATTTAATTCCCATCAGTCTTCGTTTGTTTGTACTACTACACCGGGGGAAAATGCACACACACAAAACTCATAATTCATGATCATGAATGAATGACTGTTTATTATATTGCCTTTTGCCTACTCTCACATCACAACATTCGAGAAGCCATCGTCTAGTTGTATGAGGAGAGGCAGAGCAGAAGAAAAAAACTTGGAAGCTGAAAGTCAACCGTTTTACTGAAACCCATAATGCACCTATCTCACAAATGAATCTGAATCTCTTTGCTCAACTTCCCCCTACTTCTCTCTTTCGGTCTTTCTCCCTTTTCGGTTCTGTGGTGGATGCAAGAGAACCTTTTTTCTGTTCATCTACAACTACTGCATTAGCAATTGCCGCAAAAAGAGCTTTTTGTGTTGAGGGGACGATATATTGTTGGTTAGGGTTGTTGGTTGAAGTGATGATGATGATGATCGTTTGCTGCTTGGCTGTTGCTATGATTGCCTTTTTACCATGTCTTGTCCTCGGCTTTTAATTCTCTCTCCTTCTCTGTTTCGCCGTCTACACTACAACATTTTATTGAGATAAATATCTTTAATAGAAAATCCCTTGCTCAAGTGATCTCCTAACAACTTTTCTCTCTCGTCTACCCACTCACACAAGCCCATTGTATACACATTATCTCCTCTTCAACATATTTCATTATTATTAGCCGTGCCCAATGCTCACAGCATACTCTCACTCTGTCTGAAGAACTGCTTCTAGCATTGACTGACTACTGACTGAGAAAGGGAGAGAGAAAATAATCATCAAGTTTAATTTTTAGGGTTTGTGTTTTTATTTGCACATGGCTCACGAGAACGTGTATCTTGGGTGAATTTATTATTCTGGATGTAGAGGTGGAAAAAACGGTGAGATAAGTTGGAGATTATTTACACTACTACTGACCTTTCCTACTTATTCATTTCACTGTTACTACTACACTACTTTTATTCTCCGTCTTCATAATTTTCGTTTCTTTCCGATGAAACGCAACAATAAACCAGTAGCTTTAAAAGGGTAGCTAATATATAACAAATGGATGATTACTGTACAATTATTTAATTTAGCTTGATGATGTATTGAATAATAACCCAGGAGAACCACATGCATACACATATATTTTAAAAACTTTAAGCATGTGGTTCATGTTAAATATTGACATTGTGGTGGTGGGTTGTAACTTTTGTTGAATGTTTTAAAATGAAGCAAAGTATTTTCTATCTAATGCTCTTATGCAGTAGAATGCTTGGTTGTGGACATAACTTATGAGTTCCTTGTTCATTGGAGTAAATTTATTATCACCACAATTTCAGAGAAAATAGACATTTATCTTGAATCGCTGTTTTGAGAACTTATCTTGTGATGTATACCTTCTAAAAGCCATAAATACTACTGATACAACTACTATATTGCCATCGCCATTATAATATATTTCAATACGTTTATTCAAGAAATAAATTAGAATTACAAACTTGTTCTTTTTTGCCTTTTATCATCGTTCATTATTATGGTGGGTGTAGGTAATATAGCTTCATGTACAGGAAGAGACAGCACTGCGAAGACGAAGAAACATTGTTACTTATTTTCCACTTTCCACACAGTGTGCAATGCTATGCGGGTAAGGGAAAACCCATCTTTTTCATCTCTTTCTCTTTTTGGCAAGCCATAAAATTACAACAGGGGCCAAAAGCCCTTATCGCTGTTTCCTCGATGTACTCGCTTTCAGGAAAGAGAATTTCCGCCAAAAACGTCCACCGACATCCCTTTCTTGCCATCACGCTTAACCGCTTTTTCCGTACTTCTGTCCGTAGCATAAAAACTTCACCAGCTAAAAAATAAAGTGCTGTGTATTCGGGTGGGCGATGGGTGCTGTATTTATGCTTCCCACAAACTGTTACTGCACACACAGCTACAACTTCATTGGGAATTCTGAAGAAGAACCCTTTCCTCCCACGTCAAGTTGGCTTGAGCTGTTTCTGGAGCACACTATATATGTTGTCGTATGTATTTTGTTTCACAATATATTACTTTAAAATAGCTTGTGTGAAGTGAAAGATGAATCATATGTTCTACATTATAACAATGATGACTTGCTGCACACAAAACAACAATGAATTCTGGTGATGAAAACGCGAGAATTCGTGATAAACGGCAACCAACAAATTAACCTAATCCAAGAAAGTAAGAGAAAACCGTAATAATGGCAAACGAGGGTGTAATAATAAAGGACACATGGATGGCCCACAAATCTAAGTACCTAAATTCATCCTTGTAACGTAACCTTATGAAATGAACGTGTGATGATCTCATTTATTAACGTTATCTGCTGTGCACTCATTTTCTCATTGTATTGTGTTCATGTAGATTAAGTACATTACAAGAACACTTCATTAATAGCTGTGAAAAAATATCCCTAGTTATTTCTCACATAATAATCAGCACTAGGACATCCATTAGTAATACATATACAGCTTCTCGGATTAGCTAAGACTCCTACGCACACAAATGTATAAGAGGGAGTTTTTATACCGACATTAACTATTTCGCTTACGTAAGGTACCACATTGACAATATAATCTAGCATGCATGGCACACACGCTATACAAACACATAAAAATAGAGCATTCTATTGTAATTCAAAAGGGATAGCTTATTATTACTGTGTGTTATGGAATGTTGGAAGAAAAAGGGAACAAACGAGAGACGCTTTTACAGCGACAAAGGCTATTCCATACATAAGCACGAATATGTATGTACTTTATGTTTAAGGAGGTATAAATATATCTCCACTCATGAAAGCAAAAAGATTCTCTATTCACTGGAAAAAAAGTCAAGTCGACAGTGGCAGGCAGGCAGGCAGAGCAGTAAAAGAACATGATTCCATTAGGAACTGCTCGGTCTCCTCTCTCCCTCTAAGCAATATGCACTACTTCAGCATATAACTATACAGAAACATAAAAAACGAAAACTATAATAATATGTCGCTATTTCAGTGTAGTTTTGAGCTTTTTTCTTGCTGTCAGGCTTCTCGAATGACGATGCTGCTGCTCAAGCAAACGAGGAGTGTCCTAATTGCCTCATCTCTTTATTTTCACCATTTTCTTTATAATATTTTGATGCAATATCTACTTAAGGATATGAATATATGCGTATTACACATACATGCATTTTGTATCATATTGTTGAGAAAGGAATCAATATGCCTTAACTGAAAATAAACGGCTTTCCTTTCATGCTTTCTTTTCACCATCATTACACTCCATATTATATTGAAAGAAAGAAAGCGTGAGTGATAATACGTAGAAACTGTGATGTGCTTGACTTGCATGCTAAATTGTGAACATGATCACGAAAGTAGTTGGTAGTGGTAGAAAGAGAAAATCAGGTTTGATTGAACCACCACTCAATATTCTCATGATTTTTTTTACAGAGAAACGTGAAAGTTTATAAGAAAAAAATATTAAACGATCGTGTACAACAACGTTGCCTACAACAAAACTTTTTTTCAGTGAGGTTTCGGGGTAATGACAAGCCTGAAGGCACACTTGTTTGTCGAATGGAAAGTAATGCAGTTTTAATACAGAGCAACGGAATTATGATTATGTGGCCATGTCTTGTTATTAGTAAAAGGAACTGATAAAAATCTTAATCCTAAATTACTTATTGTTGTGGCAGATTTTTCCACTTGAATGTTCACCCATTTTTTCCTAGTTTCATTTTAGCTCTTCGTCCAAAGGTTTGTGTTAATGAAACGTTCGTTTTCTCTCCGGTACGTTTGCCTCAAAATAAGTATAATCGTACCATAACCCTCCGCGTCATATCTACGTCAAATGTTTTCGGCCCAAAAGCAAAAAAAAAGTTTATTATTAAATGCGTATTATCTCATCGTCCTGGCACACATCAGCATTTTTTCTCTTTTTTACAAACAACGTATATAGCAAGTAGTTACATCATCATGATCATCACGGCCACATTGAATGGAAACAAAATTGAAACCACCACCGTAAAAAATTTCCCTTTGTATCGCTCTTGATTCATTCACAGTATCTCCCTTCATATCACCCCGACGAAACTCATCTTTTTATCCTTCCTCTGCTTCATCACGGGCGGGTTGCTCTCTTTCCTTCATTTTTTCCTACGCTTTTTTTCTTCAGATACGTAAACCCGAACTTAAGATTTTATATTCTCTATATTAAGTTTCCAGAATAAACATCTCTCGATATGATATAGTTATCTATACTGGGTAAATGATTATAATAATCACTGTCATCGTATAAGATAATATTACATAATGCTTTTTATGTGTTTGTGTTGTTGCTCCTCGGCTGTTTCATTCATTCAATAGGGCAAATGATGTTGATGATCCAACGAATGAGGAGGGCATGGCAAGTTGGCAAGTAAGGCATGATGACATGAAGTCTGGATTATGGATATGGCATGGTTCGCTGACTTCATTTAAGTTGACTGTGTGTACGTACCACTCAATTTCTACTCGCTCAGTCAGTCACAATTACTATTACTTACATTTTTTCCTTTAGAGTTCTCCAATTCCTTGGTAGAAATATAAGTATAATATGACAAGGATTTTTATGTTTAACAAATCAACATGAAGATAACGATAAATGTGGTCTATACTTGCACGATGAAGTTATGATCATCGGTTAACATCAATGGAAACACGAAAAACGGTAAACATTCTGTCAAACCGATTGGGAAATAAGAAAGCACAATTCCATTACAAATGAGTTGCCTGAAAAATCGAGTAGCCGATCCTCGTTACACAAATGATTAATGTTTTTTTCTGGCCTTCTATGTTTTGACTAAAATACTATGTAGGGAAGAAGTGACAATCAAAAGGAACAACCCTCGTTGTATTTATCATTCTTACACGTTACACGTATGTATCGTATCAATATTTTATCAAGTCACAAGTCACCTTAAAAAGTGATGTGCTTCATATTGTACATTTTACATTTTTACAGAAAAAATATCCATTCATCTGTACAATGATATTGTTATGATTACTATTATTAGTTTTTTCCCACTTTGAACAATTTTCTTTACCTTCACGTCATGCATGCATCCATGCATGGAAAGTTTGTCAGCAGTGTGTTCTTATTTGCTCTTGTGTATATTTATTGAACAAGAATCATAACATTTTTGTGTAGAAAACGGTAATATTTTCACCCCTTTTTCTACGTCGTATTCATAATACTCTAGTACTATGATTTTATATGTATGTTGCTATTATAGGGAAAATTGAGGTTTTACATAATACACAGTACTATGAGCAAACACTTTTTTTGTGTCCTGAAGGAAAAGTGTAAATACTTTTTAAAAAGAGATGCGGTACGTGTGTGGTGTGATGTGAAAATGGTTTGTTGTTCTCTACTGTGTATATTGCATCACGTTTCTGCTGCATGTTACGTCGAAGCTCTTGAATTGAATGCTTTCTTTATGGATGGTTTGTTGAAAAGAAATGGGAGCGAAAGGGTTTTATAAAGTTAAAAAGTAGGTACACACAATAAACATTGTATGTACAAGTAACACTTTCCCTTTTTGACGTCTGGCATGTGCTTGAGTGACAGAAGCAGAAGCTGCGTCCATCCAACCAAATAAACCCAAAAGAAGTGTTGCTTTTTGTGTATTGAAAGTGAAAAGTGGCTGTATTTTTTATGAACAAGCTCATTTCTATGAATCATACGTAAGATCATTTCATGTCTAGAAACTACTTAAAAACTAGGGTTGTAACGCTATATTTTGTGGATTTCAATTGTAGTTAAAGTTTGGACAGCAAACTTTAAAGTTACATAACATTCAATACTATAGGCATCATAAGATCATCATCATAAGTCATCATAAGATTCTAAACATAAATTCTGAATGGTAAGTCTGTTTCTTCATCATTTGTCACGATCTTTTTCTCATTCAAAAATTAATGGACCTATGTGAGATATTTGTAGTTTTCTTAAATCTTGACAAAGCAATATAATAAAATTAATATACACTGCTAATTATCAAATACGACATTCTTAACAATAGTTTGTTATATCATTAAAATAAGTACTCGCATAGATCAAAAACTTTGTGAAGTTTTTATGGCTTAATTTATGAATCATCACATAATGAATAGAAAAGCCCATTCATTTCATTGACTCCACTCGGCTAATATTTTAATATGATTTCTCTTCCTCGCCCCATGGATTAAGAGGAAACTAAAAAATAACGCAAAAGCGATTAAATAGTCATCTACCCTCATATTAGTATTGTAGCCTGATTCCGCTTCACAGTAATACAAAAGCCGTCATAATTTTTCTCTTCTTCTGAGCAGCAGCGGTGGAAAAAAAGAAATGATTTGTTATTTCCACTAACTAAACACCAACTTCAGCAGTAGGGTAAAGTGGAAGGAGAGAAAGCAGCAGCACATAAACAATACGTTTACATATAAAGTAGTACTGCTCTCGTGATCAGAGAGGACAAACCAAGCGTGCCTGTAAACCTCTAACAATTAACACTATGTAATTATGACCTTTATAATAATTATTTCAAACGGCAGCAGAAAGAAAGGCCGGAGGAACTTAAAGTACAACCTTTTTTCTTCATTTCAAGACAGTTCAAAAAATTTGCTCTCATTATTAGTGGAATGTCCGGTTTCACTGTTTTGGCAAGCATTGTTACCGGAAACGTGAATCGGTCCCAGAGAGGAAGTCAGCCTCGCGTTCTCATGTCATTTATGTTTCCATTTTGGAAAATGAGCGTGCTGCTCTTGCCGCTGTGAACATTCTTCTGACTTAAGTACGAGCTCATGTTACACACAATAAATATTAAATATATAATATAAACACGCATGCATGCCTGCTGCCTGTTCAAAAAAGTGCGAACAAAAAATATTCCTTCTAAACAAATTTAAATGGCAAAAAATACAACACAATAATAATAATAAAGAACCCTCCAGCAATGCAAGGAAAAGTATGGAAATGAACATGTATAATAGGTATAATAATAAAAGAAGAAGGAAGAAATAGAGAGAGAGGAAATAATGAAATGGAACAAGAACATAGAGGAGAAAACAAGCCATTAAAAATCATGTTTGTACAGCAGATTTCATATTTCATTTTTCTTCTCTCTCTCTCTCTCCTCTGCTCTGCAGTCTCATTCATTTAAATAGTCTTATACAGTGCAGTAATGATTGTATATTTATGTACATATATATAACTTTTTTTGCATGGAACATGAAAACCAAATAAGTAACTTTTTTTCCTTTCTGATCGTGAGTTTCAGATTTAGAGATGTGATCAGCATACACACATGAATATTATGAATTTCTATGCATGTATATTCATGACAGAGTAATATTTTGCTTTTGTTCTCTTTTTTGATTGAGTCAACTCTCCCGTTTTGTTCTTGATGCCGTGATGATGGTGATGCAGGGCAAAGGCCATGTTATGTGTTATATAAAACGGGTTGGGCTGAGGAAGGAGCCCATAATTTGAATGTAAAAAAGGGGTTCGGTGTACCGTACCGCACCACACCACCACCGCCACCGCGCTGCTACTGTACTGTCATTAACGTATTATTATTACCATTTCCATCCAACTACCAACCTCACCACAATGTAGTTAGAGTAGAGCCAGTCAGGCAGTCTTCATCATGTTTTTTTTCTTGTTTTTATACGGAAAAGTAAAAGGAAAAAAGTTTCTTTTATAATTTTCGTATGAATGGGTTCACCGGTAGTCCGGCAGTAATGCACACACACTTCATGTATCATTTTATTTTTTATTTTTACGTGTGTATTTGATGGAGGTAGATATGTGGTGGATTATATTGAGGAGGGAGAACCTCTTTATTATTATAGGTAGGCACATATATGGTTTACTTGCGTAATCATGCAATCAACAACTTGAAAATAATGGCTGTGTTTTTTATCTCGCATGATGATCAACTTACTCAGGTCAACATTACGGAAATGTCCGCAGGAAAGGAACATTGATTAGTATGACAAAAGAGCTGTGCACCAAGTCGTAACTCACAGCTACTTCGTCTTTTTCTCCTGCCAACCTCAATAATAATATTTATATTGAGCTTAATACTGGACAGTTTGGAAAAAGGAAAATAGAAAGCGAACGTAAAGTGAATGGGCACATGGTATGCTACAACGGGGAAAAACTCACGCTGATTGCTAACTTTTGACTAATCTCCTTGTGTTATGTCCAGTACGTCCACCACCGAGGCAGCGAACCAACATTTTTACATTTACCACACTCTCCACATGCTTGTATTTAGAAAAAGTCATCGTCATAATCATCATCAACATGAGGAAATGATATAAATGCGGACAAACATGGCAATTAAATTAAAACAAAAAATGCTACCTAATATGCTCGTGTAAGAAATATGCTCACAATGAATTACAATGGTAGTGTGGAATATAGCATTCCGGAACATGAGAATTTGTCGCATGTGAAATTTCAGATGACTGATGATGTAGATTGTTTTAGGCTATAAAAAGAAGACTCTTGTGTTTTATTGCTTACCTGGCTGGCGAAGATGTGAATGCGAGTCCAGACTGGATTTGCCCATCACACTGAGAGTGTTGGTGGAGTAGCCTGTGAATAAAACATAAATGTCGTTTTTATAAACTTTCAAACCTTTATGATACGTATGGTATCGCACTTTAGAAAAGGCAAGCACATATCGACCAGAACATAAAAAGTTGCAGAAGCATTTTTCTAGTACAGTTACTATTGAATACAATGACAAGCTCAATGTTATCTCCGTTTCCGCTAAGAGTGCCCTTCAATGTTTTCTGTATTGTGGACAGGGCTTTATCTTTAAAATTATATGGAACAACAAAACGTTCAAAATCCAGTTTGCGTGTTTAAATGCTTAAAAATGTTACATAGATTTTCATGTTTTAAGGTTGATGCACTCGGCGACAATTGATTGACAATTCATCGCAAACACATGCTGAGCTGTTGCATACTGTATTCAAAGTATCCATCAAGTGTTAAATCTGTGCATGCTACAAACCCAGATATGAGCATTGAGAACAAAGTAATCTCTGCTGACATTTTAAAGATTTCAATGGAGTAAGTTGTGGATACTACGCATTCACGCTTTGCAATCATCATTATCCTCGCCATTTTCTCTCTAGATCATCTCAAAAGTTCAGCTAAACCGCTGAAATATTTTAATAGAAGTAGCATGACGTTGGCTGAATAAAAGGGTCTCCTTAAAGTACATAATTTATTGTTACCCCATTAAAACATTTTGTAACAAGCTCAATGTAGTAGTAACATTATTTTATATCTATTCGGCTTCTCGATTTCCAGATGCATCATCATTGAGGTTGCAATGATGCACTTCCATGCATTCATGATGGTAGTCTGACTGCTTGCTGTTACTGCTCTTATATAGGTACTTGCATTGCATTATTGCTGTGTATTTTATACAAGACAAGTGCACTTGTAGAAATAAGCTGACAATAGACGACAGGACGGGCGACGACGATACTATTTTCATTCCAGTCACTGATCCATTCCATCTCATCCAACAAGAGGAAGAAAAAAGTAGCTGTGAAGTGAATGAATGCTACTTGATGATGATGATGCATGCAACAGAAGCCAATCTCTACTTGTACAGAAAATACAAGTTTTTATTCTTTTTTCTCTTTCATTTGGAATTATTGAGTCAGTCAAACCATAACGAAACCAACAAGCGACAGAGGAGAGAGTGAGAGAGGAAGGGAGAAAATAAGAGGAGAACGACACAAGGACGACGAGAAAGAGGAAACAATGGGGCACTAGTGGGAAAAAGGAAAAAGAAGCCGAAAAGTTTTTGACGGAATAGAAACATTAATTGCAAACATAATGGGCTTAATGGTTATCTTTGACTGGGACTCGGATGCATTCATTCATTTGCTTTCCTCTCTTATTTCTCTCTTTCCTTTTCCTCTCTCTTATATACTCACTATACACTCTTTCTGATATTGACTCTATATTACTGACACTCAATTTTCCGTTCTAAAAAAAACTTTATACTCTTTTTTTCGTGTAGTATTCGGATTTCTCATCTTTGGGCTTCTGTACAATTTTTTCCTTTCGTTCTTTCACGCATTATTTCATTCTCCGCATTTAGAAACATGAAAATAAATCTGCAAAGAAATAATATGAATACCCTTGATTTGCTTTTACGTAACGCTAATCTAAATAGTTTAAGCATTGCTTTAGTATGCATTTTACAATTTTGAGAGAAAGTAAACATGCTGCGAAGTTATGTGACTTGCCGTATATAGTAGCTAATATCATTCATGAAATCCCAAACCTTCGCTGAGGCGAGATTTATGAATTTATGTTACTCGGATTCGGTAGTATTACTGTGTATTTCGTTGTGCGTGCAATATCAACGCATGATATTAATTACATATTTAACATTATGCAATGTGGGCAAGTTCGAGGTTCGGATAATTAAGGTATATTGTCATCAGCAGGTGATTAATTGCAAATAATGTCATTTCAAGGTTTGTTCATGGTACGATTTCATCCCTCTATCACAATCTTTTGTGTTAGCATCTTAAACTACTGATGACGCGTTGATGGGCGCGGTTGACAAAATAGATTTCTCATGAACCAAAAATGGCCGATGCTTGTGCCGAGAAATGGATAAAGAAGGTGTAATATAACAAGTAAAAATTTGTTTTTGTGAGCGAGTGAGTGTTGTGGTGTGTGTTTGCCTGTTCATTCACTCAGATCACGAATTGTGTTTTAACACCGGAGGCGGAGAGCCGCCTTTGATCACTGATGAAAATGTGCATTGAAGCGGTATCAAAACCATCATCATGATCGTGCACAAACGACATGATGATACCAGCAAATCTACTCACAAATGCTGTTTTAATACTTTTCACTTCTCCACCACTCCCGCAACCTTTTCTAGCCACTTTTCCAAATCAAATATTATTCCAAGAAGACAAAGATAAAAGGGAAAAGTGACTCTCTGCTCACTGCTCTGTGGCTGGCGGATCACACATAAAATTTCCAGACATTCCTCCAAGCGTCAATTTTGACAACTGCTGTGTGAAAATCTGCGTCTGTGAAACTGAGAGTTTAGAGAACTGTCGTAAATATGTATTTGGGGTGAACCTGATGAGCAGTTCATATATTATTCTCTAGTTTGACTGATGCTTGAGTCGCAAAAGTCTCTTCTCTTATTTTGCCTCAAGCCAAACTCCTTGAGTTTTTCTCATACTCATTTTACACAGTTGGTGAAAGCAAACACTAATATTATGATCCTCTCTCTCTGTCAATTTAAAAACTTTGCTGCTACGTTTTCTATCCAAACGAAACCCCAGATATTCTCATTCCCATTATCATAAAAAACTACTTTGCTGCTTTTGTGAAGCTCATTAAAACATGATTTGACATTTTGCCAGTGTAGCAGCAGCACCGGTGGTTATACATAGTTTGTAAGATGAAAATTTCATTTTAAATTTGTGGGTTTATCGGGGTTCACTTGTCAAAGCCAAGCTGAAGCTACGGGCTAAAGTAAAAACACACTAAAAGTGCTAACATGCACACCAACACACCTGGAAGGAATGCGAGATTGTTTTATGTTGCGATGCGTTGTTTCATAATGTTCATCTCTATCATGAATTCAGGAGGTCTACCACATTATGTGTACGTATGCCCATCTCTAAAATATATGTCGTATTTTCTTTTACTACATATTTCCATCGCGTAGAACATAAAAAATGTACACCTACCTAAAATTATATTAACTTTCATGTCGTGAGTTATTGCGAGTTCTATCCAAAATATTACCAACTTTCCATGTGGAATCCAAATGAATAAACTCAGATAATATGAGAAGAGAGAAAATAAATGAAAACCGAAAACGAGACGTAATTTGTCGCTTATGGTTTTATTCATCATGCATCATCGTCATCTTTTCTGTAGCTGTGATGTGATGCTACGCTTCATCATTGTATCATCATCATAGAAGCATTATAGCTACTACGCCTCGTACAAATCATAAGCAGCTCACTTTTTTGTTGAATGTTGGCTGACTCCATGATTCAGTTTAGGTTTGGCAGGGGCTTCCCTTCTATCATTCTATCAAGCCAGCATGCAATTCATGTCATGTCATAATATTACTCGCTGGTACGGCACACCAAAACCAAACCAGAAACCAGAGACAGACAAAATTTTCTCTCTCTCTCTCTCTCTCTATTTATTCATATGACTGACTGCAATGGGATCACAGAAGAAATGGCAGTGGAAGAGATTGTGGAAAAGCAGAAAAAAGTAATCATGAGGAAATAAATCAGTTTACCATTCCATTTCGTGTATACCCATTATTGCTCTTTCAATCTGAATCCAGCATAATATGTATAGCATGTACATAGTTATTTCTATTACGGTGCAATGCATTTCTGCTCCGTCAAATTTCTACACTTTCCTTCTTTTACTGCAAAAGCTTGTGAATCGTTTAGACAAACATTGAATGAGAGAGATAGTGAGAATGATGATTGGGATACGATATAATATGCAATGCTATGTATCTGTTCAATGATTGCGATGATGATGGGAAGAAGGGTAAGAAATTCATACATTGATTTCCTCTCTCTAAATTTGCTAACTTATTACATTAAGGCTATTTCAGAGGGATATACTACTACCTTTTGGTACCTTCTTCAAACTACGTGTCTCCTCTTTCGGAATGAAATCATTTATACATTATGCATCGAACCATCAATTAAATAACGCATTTGTTGTTGAAATGAAATGATGAAAAACAAGGGCTGGAGACAACAACTGTATGGTTTTTGGAGGAATGATTATGGTATAATATTAAATTATTAATATTAATAATAATTTTGATTGGAAAATTTGATGATGACCGAGTAGCAAAAACTACTACCAGAAACACACCCCGTTGCGTTGTTGTTTTGTCCCCTTTTCTCATCTTCAGTTTGAACTCTTTCATATGGCACATCATGTACCTATTACCATGTGTAAATGGAAGGAATGAGCAAAAATACTATTATCAATACGTATTGGACTGTTGAACTGAATGTTTTAATGCGACACAAATAAATTTACACTTAGGATGACGGAGAAAAATTTCCTGTGCCTTCCGTTCCATTTTCCATCTTTCGCAATAATAATGTTTATATGCTCTCCTCTGTAACAGTATAATATGTAGTTTATTTCCCGCAGTCAGCCAGTGCCTCTATACAACAATATGCACATGCTTTTTCTCCGTTTTCTTTGCGATTCAGAGGCCGGAAAGTGGTGTGTGACATGACAGGCAGTATAAGCAAATGACGGGAAGGAGAGAGGAAGGAGGACAGGAAAAAGGAAAAGTCACAAGTTTTCTTATTCTTCTGCTTCTTCGTCGGTGTCTCCTGCTTCTTTTTTGAAAGGAAAACGATTTCCACCCATAAAGCAAGTTTCTCCTTTTATCATTATGATTGTCCCTTAAATAGTTGATGGTGTATGAAAAGTTTCGCCGTTTTCATTCATCATTCATTTATCATCAGACAGTAGAGGAGAGGACCTTTCCATCATCACTTCCTTCCTTCCGTAATGGAATAATAATCATGTGTACGCCTACAATATGTATTGTGTTTGCAAGCCCAGCATTTTTCATAGGATGATTATGATTTGGACATTAAATGGAGTTACATGACAGCCAAGCTGGGAATATGATATTTCATGTAGTGATGAATAAATGAAATGCATGCAGGCTAAGCAGCGCTTAAAGCAAAAAAAAAGACCAACGAGTAATTAAAGTGCAATGCTAATGGTATTCATGAACATTTAAAATGGATAAGTCATATAACTGTTTGCATGGTTTGCCTTACTTTGTGCCTGGCTTGAGGGATGAGCAGCACCCCATGCGCTTTTGTACGACGAATCTGAAAAGTAAATTGATGACATTAAGGACTGTTTTGTATATAATCCGCCTCATTTAGTCTCTTGTATAATTATTAGAATTTTTGCTGTGATAATATGAAGGTGCAGTTTTTAAAAAAAATTATTGACGACGACATTATGACAGATTGCTTAATTACATGTTGTTAATGATTTTGTTTAGATAGTGGCTTTTACCTGCTAGCAGCATTGAAAAATTAGTCAAGGATCCAGTCCTTGAAAAATACTCTGCGGAAGTCTTGATATCTAGCATTTTTCAATGCAATGGAGGTATACGTTCAGAATACCACACACCTTATTCACCGTTACTTATCAAATAAGTGGGCTTTTCAATATACTCTAACGAAAAAATCACACAGTCGCCGTTGTTTCTGATATGGAAAAGAATTTATAGTAGAATATAAACATAAAATACACTTATTTTAGCCCATTTAGTCCCGTGTAATTGCAACTATAATTTAATCAGGTAACCGATTACGCGCACTTGTTCCAATACCTAATTCACTGGAGTGAGCAAATTCACTAGAAAAGTGATGGCGTAAAATGTTTCAGTTCTCATTATCTTATCAAAATTATTACAGATAGAGATAAACGCGTATACTACGTTCACACACCCACTTTCTTTTTCCCACGATAAGAGCCTTTTCGTATGACTCATTCAGTTTAAGTAAGCAACAAAATACACCACATTGTTGTTATTTTCTGCACTAAAAATTCCGATTCCAGTAAAAATATTCAAGGCTCACGAATTAATACTACCACCGAAAATGACGTTGAGTGAGGTGGTTACTTTGCATACATGCCAATGTAAACACGTGGAAACCTTTCACTCTGCCAAAAAGCTATTTTTTGTTGTAGTAAAACAACCTTTACGTACGACACACAAAGAATGCAAGGAACTTTGAATCCTTTTTTGCTCTGCAGCAATGTACCCTTGTATACGTACGTGCACGTTTCTATTCCCACCTGACAATACACACAAAGTCTGTGGCAAGATTCACAATAAAACAAAAGTCAAGTATTACTGCCATTTTTTCTTGGTAAAAATTATTTTATTTATTTTACTGGAATGCAATAAACTTAGCCACGCGAGTGTATTTTCTCTGGAAATCAGACTTGATTCGAAGAAAGTATTTCCATGCTATGACCCTTTAATGGACTAACCGCTTTGTTCGGATTGACTCTTGATGAAAAAGGTAACGTTTTGTGTACGTGCTGCTGCTGGTGCAACTACGAGCACGGCATGAAAACAACAACTTTTCCGAGTCGACAGGACAGGACATGAGAGAGCACGAGAGAATATGTGAGTGAGTGTATATGCATTTTTGACACTTGTTCTTTTTAAACAGGAGAATAAGGTTAACTTGCCGGGCCATGCGAGCGAGAAAAGAGGAGGAAAAAGTGTGAAATATTATGCATAACAGGCATGTATACTACGTGAAAGTAAAAAGGAACAGCGACAATAACACACGGGAACAGAAAGGGAACACACTCTCTCAGCAGCAGCAGAGCAGCAGGCCATTCATTCAGGGAAATAGGGAAAACGAAACCAAACCAAACCACATGCTATGCATGTGCTGCTCTGCTCGCTAGATTGAAGTGATATATTATAAAGTACATGTATGTATATTTCATAGATAAAGTCGGGATATAATGGGATATCGGGTATAATATGAAGTGAAGGGGATGGTGATGATGATGATGATGAATGGTGGTTGTTATTCTCTCCTCCGGTTACTTTCTATCCAGCAGCATATTTTTCCCGTAAAGAAAAATTGTATAATGCATAAGCTTTTGTACAAGAGCGCGCGGGGATATGTATGATGATAGGAAAAAGAAGTGACAAGATACATACGGATACGAGGAAAAAGGCTAACAACGCACACATGGAATGGAAAGAGAGAGAGAGAAGACAGGACGTAAAAGTGTAAGTAATGCATAATGTATGGCAGGGTCGGGCGAAAAAGAGAGGATTGTGAGCAGAGCAGAGCGAGTATTATTATTATTATGTATGTGATGGTTGGATCGTATGTAGAGTGAAGTGAGGAGGTAAGCCCCAGTGAAAGAAGAGGCTGGGAGTGTCAAGAGTACCGGAAAGACCAATGGAACCCGGGAAAGTGGCTTGCCAAACCCTCCATCCTTCTTTTGCCGAGAAAAAAAGAAAAAAAAAAGATTTTCTCTCTGCTGCTCCTGCTTCTCTCCTCACATAACACACACGGAGGAGAAAATATATAGCATGTTGTGAATGTCTGTCTCTGTGTGTGTCTTTCTATCAACGTTTCTTCCTTCTCTCTCTTTGTGTGTGGATGTGTGTGTGCTCCTTTCACTTCACCCGACCGACAAGCGAGGTATTAAGGAGAGCGGATGCAGCCCGGAACTGGATAACGGTGAGCCATATATCCGCTAAGGAAGGAAGCTCAAAAGGGAATCGGACGCCCGAGTTCTAGCCGAAACACGATAAGCAACACCAGCAGTGACCACACACTTGTTTCTTCAAGAATATATATTTTTAACCAGTGCCTACTAACTACACACTTGCTTACGATTACTTACGATTAGTGCTGATAATATACATAATTAGATGCTTCTGTTTTTAACGACGGTAAAAAATCTAAATCCATTAAGAGCTGTTTTAATAAGCTAAATAGTGTATGGATTTATACAAATGTATACAAAAAAAGTTTAATTGTTTTCGGTTTTCGGGTTTTCGATCAAAGGAGATTTTAAATTTTGTTATGCATAACGGATGATCAGCATCGCTGCTAATGTATTTGACGAAGGTGCTCGAAAGGCACTGTACTGACCATGTGTATGAATGCCTACTGTTGCCCCAAAACATATATTTATATTGTCAGCAAAATCCATACGAAAAAGGAAAAGTTCGTCCATCATCAATCTTTCAGTAGACTTCCGCAGCGTTTTCCTTTTATCTCACTTTTGCACAATGCCACTTGCCATCTGCTTTCCGCTCTTTGCAAATCAATAGTTCCTTGTCTGCTACTTTCCTTGTCTTCTTTTCTTCTATATACACTTCACAAAAGGAACAAGGGAACAACTAAGGACTGAGCTGACATAATCATCTTTGCTAAACGTGCCTGCAGAGCAAAACAGTTATGCAAGCGTAACATACATATAAATACGTTCATGCAAAAGTTGAGCTTGTTTTGTTGATGCTGGTTTTCCCATGATTTTGTTTTTGATTTACGATCACCCACCAACGATGCAGATAGAAAGCATAATATTTCCCACACGCATGCAACAACAGCGAGTCAGCCCGTAAAGGACACACACAAGGACATGGCTCATAAAAACGCTACACCATCATTATGCCCTATGGTTTGTGTCCTTGATGAAGCCAAAGTAAAAATCGTAATAAATCGCTATCAAATTATTAATGTTTTTCTAATGGCTGCTCCCAAAAGTCAAATTTTCACACGGTGGTCTCCAAAGGGAGAACCCTAAGGTCAGAGAGGGAGTAATATGATATGCTACGCGGAGCAGTCAAGTGAGACCGTGAAAAGGGACAGCCCCATCGATTCATATAAATTTAAGAGAAAGGGAATGTTTAGAGGAGCGGTAGTACCATAACCATGCACAAATTCACACTGAAGTTAGTAATAATGGTAGTAATATCAAATTATTATTTACAAAAAAAACAAGCCCGCTTTAACACTGAAAATAGCAAACAGAGTTGATTCAAGGTCTATACAAGAATGCTTGGCCCCTGCACCCTTTGATGTAAACTTGATTTTATTGAAATACCATAGATAAGTGATGTGTACTTACACTCTAGTATTCGAATAATTAGTGAAAGTCACCATTATGATAGAGAATCACATTTATTCCTTCAAGCATAATATCATTTCTGAATATAAAAGTTGTAGGTTAAATAACATTTCATAGGACTTTGCTATTTATTAGAAAGGAATTCTTCCTTTCCCTGGACGTTAGTATATACATATTTATATGGAACTCTTGGTTCTTATTTTATGATTTTATGGTCAGTACCATGTCCATATTGAAAGCAAATTTTCATTCAAACTGAAGCGATACCTTATAAAGCGTTTCCAAATAACAACATCCATTTCTCACTGATCATTATCATCATTGTTATCATTTTTATGAACGGAGAACTGGAAATCATAATGATCCTCAGGTCAATTTGTTACGGTACTACATGTACAGCCTTATTGCTTGCACTATAACAAACCTCCCACCACTGCAGTAAAATATATTAAAAGCTTTCTCTCTTACACACACGCTCAAAACAGAAGCTTCCTTGATTGCAATAACAATGTAACTTGTCATGCTTACTCCAGTAATGAATATGGTGTAAACTTGAAAGGGCAAAGCAATGAATAAGGTGTGCGTCTGCATGGAATTATCGACGAGGGGCAGTCCTATGCAGCATTAATCCAGTACGCAAAAAATATTTCACTCTACTATCACTGACAATGAATGAAAAAGGGTCGGGTGACTTGATATTCATGACACTGCAACCAGCGAACCCTTGCATGTTTACATTACTACCCATGTTCCCATGAACTGCAGGTTTCGACTACTTCATCATCATCATCATTGTATCAACATTGGTGAATTATTATTACTACTGCACCACTTTTTTCAAGTCAAATGATGGATGATCCGTTTCACTTTGTGTACCGCTCGTTGTATTTTTCATGCATACTCACCAAAATAAAAGCAGGTTAATGTAGACGATAATGTGCATCATCATCATGATCCACGAACGACACAAGTTAAATTGACTCATAGAATACGTTTGCCCATGAAGTCCTCATCATCATATATTGTTGGTATTAATGTGGATAATCCTGTATTTACACCAGCTTAGCTTATGCAGTGCTGCTGCTACCAGTACCGCTTTCTGTTAGATACGATGAATGGACGATAATCATAAAACGAAAAAAAGGTCAATGATATAAACGCCGGTCCCACCAGCAGGGTTTCTTTTTTAAACATTGTTTCTCTGCTCTGCTTGCTCATTTTCTCTTCACACGTGGGAGTCGCGTGCCGCACGGATTTCATTAGAGTGCCATTGTTCCTGCTTGCTCCCATCTAATAGTATGCATTGTGCCTGAATAATACACATAGATATGAATATACACACTGTTTCTACCACGTTAAAATACTGTGACTCAAGCATATATGTAGATGGCTAAATATATATATGGAGAAATAAATGGATGTAAAAAATTTACCAGCACTTTTCCAGGTTTATTTAAAAGTGCCCTTGTCTGTTCACCGTATTCAACGATTTAACATTTTACCATTATTTTTTGTATTATTATTGATCATCTTCATCATTACTGCCGACACCATCATCATTGGCACAAGCAACTCAAGTATTTTTTCACTTCATTTCATTCGATTAGTCATTTACACATTTTATTTGACGACGACGATGAATTGGAATGAATGGAAAAATTGTATACTTAAGTGGGAGAAATGCTCGAAAAGGAGAAAAGTAGCTGGCTTGGCTAACACTCTTTACAACAGGCATTGTGCTACAACGTTTTAAGTGTATTTCAGTGGAAAAGGGAAAAAGAAGAGAGGGAAATAGAGAGAAAGAGAGAGAGCTGCTAACTCCTTCAGCGGGTTTGGTAATAAAAGTGGAAAAGGCAAGCAAGCGGCAAGAGCAGCAGCAGCAGCAAGGAATGTTCTTGAAGGGACAACAAAATGTGTAAACAAGAGAGTCGGTTATGGCTTATTCGTTCAAGGAAAAAACGCTCGAGTTTACTTAACGCTTCCATTTTCTTCCACTTTTTCCTCTTTTCTTCTTGATTCTCCTCACACCAAATAAAAGTACTACGATGTATGCTGCTGCGGTGGTGGTGGGTGTGATGAGCGCCAGTGCAATAGTGAATAGTGCCACTGGCTCTGCTGGCACCAAAAACCAAGTAGTATTATAACAGCATGTATAACACCATCATCGGCATCAACAAAAAAGCCGTTGTAATATTTTATATCATCATCATCGCCTACTTCATCACCATCGTCGTCGTCGTCATCATCATCATCCTTTTTATATGAACTCTCAGTCAGCAGACATACAAGAGGAAGAAAAAGACGACAGGGAAAGACGAAGAAGAAAAGAAGGGGGATATAATCAGGAAAAACTAGTGAAGAGAGAAGCAGTGAGTGGAGAAATTGAACATATCAAGTGTGCCGTTGCCATTGCCACTATACTGCCTCCGCGGCTGCAGCTACCCTACTAGAGAGTCAAAACCGGAAGTGTCCCTATGGGAACCAACTGGATGGAAAGGGATCGATTTTTTCTCGCTGTATATACAGTGTATATGCTCTATAATATAAACCTTTTTGCCGCTGCATACTATTCACTATGTCAAGAATCACAGCAAAGAAGTATCATCATTTTATAGTATGAGAATATATGCACTTATGTCTCGCTTTTATAGAACACATTTTATATCACATCCAGCTAGCTTCTTCATGAAGCCGATGATGATGACAATGTTCATATTATAGAAATGTACACAGAAGAGAAGACGGCGGCAACGAAAGAATTTGCTTTCCACTTCAACTTTTCTTCCTTTTTTTGCTTTCCTCTCTCGACGACGACGGACTCAAGGAAAAAGGATCTAGCACACACAACGACACAACTCCATTATTACAGCCAGTCATCTTGAGAAAGAAGGAGAAGTAAGAAGAGCTCTTCGTCATCATCATAAATTCTTCAATGGCATGGCATGTGTATATCGGTTTATCAGCCATGTAACGTAATGCAATTTACGACTACGTACTTTGGTATATATGATATAGCCGTAGTAATGCTCATCCTCGCAGTTTGATAATATAAAGAGCAAACCAAACAACACAACCCGTAATAATGCAGAGCTACCAAAGGTTCCTTTTCTTTTGCTGTGCAATCCCACACTACTCACTCACTCCTAAACACCGACAGAGGTCTTTTAAAATTGCCCAAGGAGAAAAATATCATCACCATAAAACTTTCCTTTTTTGAAAGGCGATGATGGGAAAATCAAAATGTTTTTCAGTCAACCCCTCAAGTGGTTCATTTTAGTTGGTAACGTTCTGGCCGTAAACTGAGGTTTTCATAATAATGGCTTCATGCAAGTAAACGTAGAATGAAAAGTTTACCGCCTGAGGCAGGTGTCACATAAGGTGGTAGACATGAAGATCAAAAAGAGCGAGGAAAGCTTTTGGATTCAGTTCATCGTCATCCATCGCTCTTCTCCTTCGTGCCTCTGAAAATCGTTGGCAAAGTCATGTACCAGGAAAAATAAATACTGGTTAATAATAATATGTAATAATGATTTTATAAAAGGACAGTGGTTAATTACAGTCCACGCTTTCAAACTTCCCTTTCGTGTACTCTTCATTGTCGTCATCATCAGCTCATAAATATAATATTTGGATCACGCGAACCTTGGAAGCGATGAAAGTACGCGAATTGAGGAGGGTGCAAGAAATGCAAGCATAATATATGCAGCCAATAATATTGGCTCTCTCCCTCTTATGTATAATGTAAGCTCAAGTCATAAAAGTATATTATACATTTGTACAATTCTAAAATTAGCCATCTCATATTTCCCCTAATGTTATTTCCGTCAATCGTCATCATTATGAAATGAGTTGTGACAAGTTGAAGTGGAAAAGGAATTACAGCACGAGACTTACAGGTATGTACATTGTATCGCTTGCGGTCGGTCGGTGACCACCTCCACACGTCACCCTATTTTTTTGCAATTTTCAATGTCAAAATGTATATTAACCCACGTCGGTAAGCTGACCACGCACTACCGCCTGGGGATATGTGAATGAATGAAAATCTCACAAATGTTATAGTTTATGAATGCTTATGTTTAATATTATTACGTTATATACCTACATAAGTTCTACATACATAATGTATATGGCAGCATTAATTGCAGGAATGCATGCATACAGACATCTAAACAACTTGTGCATAACATATTGTAGCAAGCACTTTAATAATCTAAATGGATTAAGTAAAATGGAATAATAATAATAAAATCACAATTCATAATGGATACTATATCGCATATATACATATATAATTGCAGGGGAAAACGGCAGAACACTAATAGGAAGAAGTTGACATGAACCTGCTTGTAATATTCATCAGTTCGTGACACACGCGCGTCACGTATGTAATACATATTTTCCCGGAGTCTCAAATCAACTTTTCCGGAGCGACAACTTTCACTGTGAAAAGAAGAAAGATTATATAAACGTTTGAGGGATATAATTTGGGCTTTAAAATTACAAAAGGAAATTCAGGCCAGTGGACTGGCTATCAAAAACCTGACCTTTTAAAACATTCCAAATGCATAAATTAGATGATATATTGTGTGTTAACATATTTGTAGCTGGAGAATATCATGAGCATTATATGTTCGTAATATGTACATATAAAAGCAGAATCGTGTGTACTGTATGAAGGGAAGGAAAGGGCGGATATGCAAGTGCTGTGATCTCGGATGTTCTTTTGCCATTTGTATCATTTGCATTTCCTCTGATATAGGAAGAAATAATCATTACTGGAGATTTGTTGGCATGTCTTTTTCCATTCCTTTTCACAGCCAAATATACGTACATGCACTTATACATGCATATTTCTTAGTGCCATGTTCTGTTAGGATATTATGTAACGTGTGTACACTTAATGTAGCTTTTTATTGTTATCCTTCCTTACCAACTTTATACTACATATACTGAACTTTTCTGCTGCCTGTCCAAACCAAACTTCTCTGCTGCGGCAACGCAATAAATACCCAGATGCATACATGTTTTTTTTTCTAGTATTAATTCACAAAGGCATTTAGTTCTCCTTTCTCCACACATATTCTTCCTGTTCTCGTTGATATTATTATTCCTAGTGCTGCTCCTCCAGGCCCTTTTTCCATTTTCCAACTATTCACAATAATTCTTACTTTTCCTGACTTTCTTCCTCTATCACCACTTGCAACGGAAACAAGCAGCTCTGCCGTAACTGCATGCACAACCACAACTGTATACACACAGGCAAGTGATTTTCCGTTTTTTCCTCTTCCCTTTTAACTTTTTTTTGCTGTTACACACACATACAAGCAAGTCCGCCCTCCTTTTCCCCATTATCATTCATAATACATCATATTACATATTACACTCCCACACGTTTGCTCCTTCCAACAACTCACAATCGCAATCAGAAAACAACTGATACCGATGTTATATGCCTCCTATTAGGTATAGGTAGTAGGTATGCTCCTTGTGTGTTATCATCATTATTATTACGTAGGCACATTATAAGTGTAGCTTAACTACATGTTATAGTTCTCTGTGGTTGTTTCCTATAATAATATGTACTCCACAGCATAGAATGTAAAAAATGAGCGAGGAAAAGATAGAGAGATAGGTATATAAAACACCCAAGAACACAGCATTATCAGTAAAGCACACACACACACAATTGAACAGAGAACTTGAAGCAGACTACGTAGTATTTTACCGACCTAGGTGTTTTGGGTGGATGATAATATTCTGGTGTGCATGCATGGAAAACATTTTCCTTTTTGTAATCTACCGTAATGGACTGATTTACAGCGGAAAATGTTCATCCATTATCACTACTACTGCTACCACGGCTCCTATCCAGCTTTCTCCTGTGTTGTTTGTAACTGCATTTATTATCATTATTACACCATCATCCTCATTATCACCAACATGCCCAATGTATGTATGTAGGCATGTTCGGTAATATAACTGTTGTTTTATACTTTCTCGGGAGAAAAAAAGTGAGCAGATTGAGGCGATTTAATGTGATTTTTTCTCTTATTTTTTTTCGGCCGACTGGCTCTTTGTATTCGCTATATGCTCCCGTTTGGATTCAACTGATTCTACTTATATTTTTATGGCTTCATTTCCTTCCAGTCTCGCATCCTCATCAACATTGTATATCCTCATAAAAATAATTGTAATCATCCACAACTCCCTCTCTCAATCTCTCTTTCTGCAGTCTCGTCTATCACTTTGCTCAGTGTCGGAAAAAGTAAAAGAGAACTGAACAGGAAAAAAAGAAAATTGTAATGAGGAAGGACGGAATGAGGACTTTTTTGTGGAAAACGAGATTTTTTCCCGTTTTCCTTTTCTCCGTTTTTTTTCAATAATAGGCAGAATGAGACTTTGATGGTGGTGGTGTGTAGTATTCTAAAAATACATACATATAGGTATACCCGTACACTTGTGTGGTGGAGCAGTAAAAGAGAAGTTAGAAGGATGGTAAATGGAAAATGAGATTTTTTCCAGAGAATGAAAATAAGATTTTGACAGGAAAGTGTGTTGTTGGCATTACAAGGTTTTTTCCATCTCGATATATACATTAAAAGTACGAGTTGTAAGAGTGTAAGCGTATACCATGGTATAATATGTAAACTGGCTTTATATTGCGTGCCAGCCTAGGTATGTATGTATATATGTACAGATGTGAAGTTTACATATACAGGGGAAAAAAGTAAAAAAGAACGACGACAAGACGGAGCCTTTCCTCCATCGCGTCCGGCCGGGAAGAGAAAATTTCCTGAACTCCTTTCCTTTTCTACTTTTACTCATTATGTGTGAGTGAGAGAAGAAGAGTTGGACGAAAATTACGTCAATCAACCTTCTATTCACAAGCAACGCCAAAGAGCCAGCACACAAACGCATTGTAAACGGTACATAGTATATAGACGCATAATTCTATGTACTACTAAATATACGATATTATGTTGGAAAATGGTGTGAGCAAAACTGTGAACAAAATAAGACCTTGTGGAATGTACAGAATCGTTACGAATTTTTGTAGCAAAATGTTAGTTAAATTCTTAATACAGCTTTCTGTAAAGGAGGCATGTTTTGATATGAATGATATTGAAATGATCTGCCTGATTAAGATATAAATTAGAAGTACATACTGAAGAACCGAAAGATGTCTTTAATTAAGAGGCAATTTGCTAATTAGTATATTTCGTTGCGACTGGTAAATTTCATCTGTTGTTGATGCACCATATGTGCTGACAACACTGATCTCACATTCTTTTCTTCAGAAGTAATTATATTAAAACATGTACGACCTCCACTACCACCGTTCCAAAAGTTTCTAGCAGAAATCAAGACGCAGACGGACTCTGAAATTGAAGTTTCCATCCATATGAACGGCCCCCTTTTGTTGGCATAATGATTTGAATGGGGAAATAGTTTGTAAGAATTAAAGTGCGTGAGTAAAACATGTATTACTAAATTGCTCGAGATTTTCATTCCACTGTGATTTCAACTTTACATTGTCTGAGCTCATATATAAGCTTAAAATATGGCGTGTAGTGTAAGTATAGAGCAATGTGTCATCGTGTGTTGTTGTTGTCTCCATTCTTCTGTGTACGGCTTTTGATTTACGCTTGGCCAAGTGGAAAAGCTAATTTCACCACTGAAGCTGCATCAACAGCAGTAATCAAAGCAGAAAGAATGAAGGCCGAGGGAATGAGGGGATGACGAAAAAAGGACATAAGTGGAAAACGATGCTCTTCTCCGAACAATAATGATCGTATTCTGAGCTATGCATCAACGATGTAAAAATACGTGCACTGCTCATAATAAAAATATACCTCTGCTTATTCGACAGTTGTAAAACACGACGGGAAAAAGTATAGTAAGCGAATTTACAGGAAAGTAGATTGAAAGGAAAACGATCTCACAATACCCCGGGATTTGGAAGATTTTTATTGTGAAAGGAAATTACATTTACTTTCTATAAACTTTTATTTCACTTACAATTAGAAAATAAAATAGGATCTAGTTAGTTTTATTGTATAGCTCACAAACTAACTATCTATTTCGTTTTTTGCATTCTTAATTCGGCGAAAGAAACAACTTTCACAGTAGTTGCCACTAATTCTACAAAATACATAGTCTCGATGGGTCAGCACCGGCAGGGATGATCGTTATCGCTAGTCAATGGAAAAGTTAATTATCCAGAAAAATCCCGCATTACAAAGCTGATCCAGAAGGATTTTTATTATGTCACTTCTGCATACGGAGAATAATAGAAGAATTGCAGCAAACAAAAATAAGGATCAAAATGTCATCAAAAGTCAAGTGAGTTGGATTATCGTACTATTCACGACATACTGTGCTTAATGTATTCACTTGTAACACCACCACCCTATCAATGCAGGTCAGATTTCGTGGGGTCGATTATTCCCAGTACATTATTCATAAGAGGTAATATGTAAAGCATGACGTTTATTCACATACTACTAGAGTTACTTTTTACGTTTTTGTGCGTGTGATATATGACGACAATAATAAGCTACCTGACCGACCCTCCCTGTTTGTCTGATCGGCTGCTCGCTTTTTGCCTGTCTGCTGCTGTGTGCATGCCTGGGAGAGAGGTCATTATAGAAACCTCCGTCCCTCTCTATATCTGTTTTACTGCCATGTAAAAGACAGAATAATTGACTGGTGACAACAGGACCTTTCCCCTCACTCCAAAAACGCATAAGTTTTATGTCAGTCCTCTCGTGGGAATATTACTGGGAAAATATATTGAGTAATGCCACCTCTATTTATATAGCTCGTTGTTATTGTTGTTGTTATTGAAAGTTATGTGAATCCACTCATAATTATTACCATGTAATCTCTCAAGGGGCATGAGAAACTACGCGTGTATCCCACGCTTTTGACTTTTCGTATCGCTTTCCTTCCGACCATCGATGGACCTTTTAAATGATGATGAGAGCCATATGGTTCCCAATTGAACTAGTTTATTTTGGACTTGGAGTCAAATACACTAGTAATAATAACAATAATTTTATGATCAGCAAGTTTACTTTTATTCATGTTTTATAAAAAAATTGTCATTTCGAACAAAATTAAAATATATGACATTACTTTGTGCAGCGACTATGATGCAATCAAACCAGTTAAGTTGTGGATTGGAAATACAAAATCCCTTTCGCTTCAGAATAAGTAAATACATACCATACCAAAGCCAAAGCTAAAGCATTAATCGTATAATCAAGTAAGAACAGGAACGGGCGTTTCGCTCCCGTCACAAACCGACTGCAATCTACCGAAAACTCTTGAAACTTTCTAGCATGCTATCCTAGAAAGCAGTTTCCTTTTCTTCTTATTTCTCGGTCTACCAGGCTTGGTGGTGCTAGCTGTCAGGGGAAGAGTAAACCGACAAGCAAGCTAAGCTGCTCTTTCTCTAGCTGACTGGAACTTGCGTACCATCTCTACTAGAATTGTTCAAGTTCCCTATCGAGTAGAACCCTACGCACGCTTTCCACAGACTGTTTTGTACCTATGTAAAATGTTATGGTATGGCACATGGCATATATACATGTCTGTGTATTTTATATCATGTTTACTCCTTTCTTCCTTTATAAAAACATTTCTCCCTTTTTACTAACCGCTACAGCCACTTTCGTGCCTTCCTGCGAACAAATTCCCATTTCCCTTCAGTTGACACGTAAAAAAGCTTGATAGATTTCATTATCTCATTACAACATCTCTAGTAGCTTGCTCGACAGTGACTGACTCGGACAAAATGCTCATTTCTGATGGTGGTGGCAGTGGTGGTCTGGTCAACCAACCACATAGCATAAGCCCATTTATTCATTAAAAACTGCTCAGCAAATGAAACTATGAGATCACACGACATTTCGACATTTTTGCCATGCAAATGAATTTTCTTGTTTTGAGAAAACCCATTTTTATTCATGCCAACTGCCAACCACAGCTACCATTTCTACTCCAAGGAACAATGTCACAAAAAAATGTCATTTTTATTCACTCCAAAACTGAGCCTCTACTTTGTATACTCCAATGATGTAACATAAATATAACCAAACATTCATTCTCCATACATACATGTTGCCGCACAATCACACTTTTTTGTTGAAATCGGAGTAAAATGGTAGCATTTGGAAATGTGAATTTTATTTTTAACCATTGTTGTTTTACAAGCCATCATGAATAGAAATAGTAATCCATTAGCAGCGGTTTTTCTATGCATACTAATGCTCTCATAAAAAATCAAGTAAAGAAACAAAAAGGGCCTTTATCACCAGACGACGATAAGTTCACAAGCTGATTATCCATCTTACAAATCTGTTCTTGTTTTTGTTTTCTACTGTTCTTTCTGATTGTGAGTGACTGCCATAAAAAGAATCATACAGTTTGGGCGCAGTTTTTGTTCCTTTGTTTATAAAACCTTCCTCTCTGCCTACCTTTAACATGCAATCCACCAACACGTCATAAATCACGCTCGAAAGCAATTAGCAATTTCACTATTTCAGTTTGAAATTCCCTTTTTTACATGTAGTGTTTCTGCGCTGTGCCCGAATGAAAAATGTGTGAGTTCCTACCTGACATCTGACATGACATACACGGGTCACGTCCAGATATAAAACTGCATAAAATGGAGCTGCTGCTTTTATTTTAGTCCTGCTGACGTAATATATATTATTCTGGTGGGAGAAACTAAAATGTTCGCTCATTGTCAATTAATATTCTTAAAATGACTGCAAATGAGCTCACATTGGAATGTATTCGAATGACACATGGTGTATGTATGTAAAAGCTGAAAATTTATCGATTGCTTTCTAGAGAGGACAAAGTTAAATGTGAGCGTCAACTCAACAACGCTGTCAAAGGTAGAATTTATATGAGTTGGTAAGTGTGACTGTACGCAAACATGGCAATAATAATAATAATATGTCAAGCTAATTCATGTTATTTTATGTGCTTCTCATACGTCTTTCACCGAAGCAAAAAAGTACATTTATACGAGTTCATCATATTGCCCTAAGCTAAATAAATCACAGGAGCAAAAAAATAAGATTAGATGGGGAGTAAGATAATTTGCTGAAAAAGAAAGGAGAACAACTTAAGCAAGTGCTGCACGAACATAATACCAGCAATTGCCGATATTACCTTTGAGTGAGCACTGCTTGCTAGGGTGCATTTCAATTCACAGTGACAAGCAAACCTGGAGAAAAGTACAGTGACAACTTAATTTAATTCGTAGATTTGACTGATGAGTTCCTTGATTTTATTAGCGGGGAAATATAATAGGAAGCTATAAGCTTGAGAAATGGAACTGTAAAATTGCATAAAAGTCATTTCATTTACACTTGCTAAAATATATTATAATGTAATGCATGATGTCTACCAATTTATTAAGCCAGAAATAGCAAATAAATGAAAATGCCAGGATGCTTTGTTAAGATAAATTATGGCCTAGTTTTGAATATGCTGTGGCATTATGATTGTGCATTTTTTACGGAACCAAAATTCAAAGGTTCAAAAATTGGTCAATAAATGTTTAGTTTTTGCGTGGTTTAATTACAAGTTAGATATATATGTACATATTTTAGATTTTTTCGGAATAGTCAATTATGATGGCAGAATTCACGACGTATGATATGACATAGCCCTGTAGTTAAAGCCCTTAAGTCAATTTCTTCTACCACCAAGGTTGCAGTTGCAAGTTGTAAGGTTCCCCAGTAAAGTTTTGCCACAATATTTTCAAAATGTGTAAGTGCACCACACGCAGATACATTGATCATGATCATACGCAAACAACAACAATAAAAATAAAAACTGGTGCAACAATAACAAGTCAGCAAAATACAAACAATTTATTTATTCATATCTCATTCAACTCGTGTGCCCGTGCATCTTTTTCGATCAAGAGTACAAATTCTCATCTCATTCAAGCATTTAAAAAGTCAGACATGGAGGGAATGCGCACGATGTGTGTTCCCATGCACTGTTATGGAACGACCGTTCTACTCATCGTCGTCAACAATAACAACAGAATAATAATGTGATAGTCACACTGCCTATTTTGCTCGCTCCTCATCCCATTTCCCAACCCATATCATTCCCTATAAAAATGACTCGACTATTCAGCTCAAAACAGAAAATGAATTCACAATGAATCGAGAGTGCAATGCTCTGGAACAATTTAATAGCTTGGGAGGTCGGCATCTCTTGACAGGCCGCGTGCACCCGTAAGTTTTATTAGTTCTCATTGCAAATTCATTGTTGATTTTCATGATCATGTTATTGTTGTTGCCTCTGTAGTCAAAAAAGGATGAGAGGAGAAGGGGCGAGGATAATCGACTCAATTATTATTTTGTACTCCCGACATAAAAAATAAATTCTACTGAATATTCAAAAAATACAAGAAAAAACTTTGTATTTTACCAAATAAATACTCTCACCCTCTCAAGTGTACTCTCACTGTAGCTTTTTAGAGGTTCTAGGAATCGTGGGGTATGCTGAGACACCGCATATAATAAATATATCACATAAAAGTAAGAAAGATCCAAAGCGACTTAATTCCTGACAAAATCCTAAAAAATGTATACTGTGCACAAAGCATATATCTTAACTTTCTCCATATCCAGCAGAGACGATGAATCAATTTGTAGCAATAAGGTGGCTGGCACCCTGCTGCTTAAGTACATAGAGAAAAAAAGTTTAGTATGCATTTTGGTAATGTACTTTTAAAGTCGCAATGCAAATATATTATTACCGTGAACGAGCACGAGTGAATGACAATCTACATAAAAAAGTCGTCGTCGTCTGAAGATATTTATTTCTTTATTTGGTAATAATGCTTTCTTCAAACTTTTTATTCTCCATCCAAACTAGCTATTTTCCAAGAAAAATCTACACTACAATTTCAAATAATGATATTCAGCCATATAGTATGGCTTTAGTTTAAAAAATGTATACTTTAATTAAAAACAATTTACATCCTACTCTCGGATAAAAAGAGCGCAAGATATTAATCATAGGTTTTTATAAGGAATATTTAAAAACAGAAACTGTAACAAAAAAGTATAAAATTGTTAAAAGTTTCGGATTCCTTGCATTGTTGTGGGCATACTTCTTACACAAGTTGCATAGAACGAATAAATTGGCTGTTTCTCGTTTCTCTCCTTTTGCAATGCAATGTAAAATGGGCATGCACAGAATACGTACATCTTTTTCTGTTAAGGTGTATTATATACATAGATATTATTATGATTTTGCGTGAAAAGGGCATATTATGTATATAAATATATAATACCTACATAGAAGTAGGGTAACGTGAGTGTATGTGTGTAGCGTGAAGAATGGAATCAGAGAGCAAAAAGATGAAGAAGAATAGGGAAGATTTTCATTGAAAGAGAGAGTGATTGTGATTGTGTGTGCTGATAGGAGGATAGGCTTTAAAGGCGAGTCTTGAGGGCTGAGCGGAAGGGCTGACGTGGGCCCATTCATTCCCGTCCGGAAGCGAGCCATGCGATGTGATGCGCTCACCGACTATGTACTTTTCCTTTTCTACCAGCAGTAGTTCTTCAATGATATCCTTTTTATTATATTCTATCTTTTCTTACTCTACGACGACGATGACGGGTACTCCCCCATTGCCGTATCGTATAATATTACACTATATTTCAACACACACACATGCACATAACATAGCATACCCCTACTTATTCATATAATGATACTGTGACAAAAGCCAAACCTTCCCCTTCTTTCTGCCACCACCACCATACCACACTGACTGATATAATAATGTTAATATAATTCACACACACAGTGTTTCTGCCGCTATGTCGGTTCCATTCGGTTGGATCTTGGATCTGCGTAAGGAGCCGACTAAACCTCATGGCTTGTATATGGACGTGTCACAATTCATCTCATCCTTACTCATCCTTTCTTGAGAACGTACACAGTTTCAACATTTTGATCAAGCACATTCATCTATATACTCTGCTTGATCTTACTTAATTACTCAATTATTTAACACTCAAAGTGTTTGATTTTTATATATTCTACACATATTGGAAATCTCTAGCATTCCTCTCTATATTAGAAAAATATTTTGCGAGTTGTGAAAATATTCGTTGAATGAATTAGTCACAACTTTCCCCATAACTGTGTGTAGGTACTTCACCAAAAAAACAGGTACAAAAGACAAATGACTTTTTACATTTGTTGAAAACCCACTACAACCTCATAACCATAATGTGTAGACTTGTTTTGTGTGGTATTAGCTTATATCTCCAAAAATTATAGTGGCAATGTTGCTGATGATAATAACGATAATCGTTATCATGATGTAGGTTATTTGTAGATTCATGTCTAAGTGTTCAACTTTATTTTTCGTCAGTAAAAAAGATTGCTTATTATGTATTATAAATGTAATATATTATCATTACAAAACATAACTACTTTCTCTTCATCCATACCCCAGTTTCCCCAAAGTCAGTCATTGTCTCCCTATTCCTACATTGTAGATACTTAAACATACATAATAATCGCAATGTCAGATTGCCAAGTTGAAAGAAACCGAGATAATGTGCCACTCAACACACACACTCAACTTATACGTACCCTTTATGTTTAAGTAGGTAATTTTGAGAGTAATGAAGAGCGTATTATGATGATAAGATACTGATTGTGACTGAAAGGGTTGCTGTATACAGGTTGGTTATCATGAGTTATAATAGGTTTTATAACTTATAAATTATAAGTCATTATGCGTGATAGTAAATCATGGAGAAAATATGCTACTGTAACTAAAGTGCACTAAGCAAATGTTCTCCTTTGCTTCAATATGCACTTCACCATCGTCAACATCATTAATATTAGAACTGCTGTCTCGTTTTATATAAGAGATAATCATAAACGGTGTAATCCAAAATGCTCGTTTAATAGCCCATCATCCAATCTATGTAGCTGAAGATGTATTCTTTTGATAAAAACACTGTGCGTTGATGGAAATTTATCAATAGAAATTCCAGTAGCATGGCTTAATGCTTGCATCATGGTTCCCATTGCTCACCATGCTCAAGTTTCTATTATCATCATCGTAAGCTTTTTCATCATAACTGATTGACTGGAAGGACGAGAGGAGTAGATGAGGATGAGCTATAGGATAAGGCTGTTGTTGTTGTACGGATGAATGGATTTCTATTAATGCTTGACTTGAGAGGATTACTATACCACTTACTACTTACATTTGCAACACACAGAGGAAGATACAACGATTTTTTTTTGTAAAAGTTACCTCAATCTCCCACCAGAATAAATTTGTCGCTACACATGCATTGGTTTGTCAGAGACTTAAATAAGTTTTCAGGCCTTCCAGATTCAAATACGATATATGTAAGTTTAGGCCATGATTCTAGGCTAATAACTTTCCGATTAAATAAAAATGGGAAATCACGATCATGAATGTAACTACAGCTTAGCTTTTGCAAGTACTGCATTTTCTACAGTATCTATAATTTGATTAACGTCAGTAATTTCTAGTTTTTCCAAGAATTGAAATAAACCAGATCATAATTGATTATTGTTTCGGTATGTTGTTTTTGTTACCCAATCATAACAACAACTACACTCAAGTATAACGTGACTAATTCCAATAAAAAGCAAATAAGTTTTTAAGGCACGTATTCACAAACAACGACCCTTTCTATTTTGCAATGTAATTATTTTCCTTGAAAAAATATGTCGTTGTCGTTTGCTGTTTTTTTGTTACCCACATTACTTATTACTACAATAGGCGATATTATATCCACCCACTTCTTGTTGACTTTTTTCCGACGTAGCGTCCTTCCTTTTGTTGTTTTCACGAAGAATACAAAAAATATGTAACTACTACAATGTTCAGAAAGGCAAATCCCGTTAAATATAAGCATTCTGCAAATAAAAAGATTTTTATAACTTGTTTATCGATCAAGAAAAAAATGCAACGAAAACGAAGAGTGGAAGCGATATAAAGAATATAAACTATGAAATGCTGCGAGTGGCAGCGGGCGGACGGACGAGCATAAAAATAAGGTATGTCCAATAAACCGACCGACCTGCATCAAACATTTTTATGATTATGAGAAAAACAATCATAAAATTTTTCTCCTGTTGTGAGTGAGTGAGCAAGCGACAACACAACACTATATGCATGTTCTGTAGTAGTCAGTAAACGTGGTGGCAGCGGAGGTACGTCAATAATGAGTAAACAAGACTTTGCGAGTAAAAACTGCAAAAGTTGCAAAGTGCCATTTTGCATGCAAGCGAAAAAGTTTAGGGAGAATAATATAATGATCGTCTCTAACCTGACTTTGTTGAAGCATTCCGGTTAGCGGCTGCTGTGCCTATTGCACTACCGTTTCCTGTGGAAGAGTTGGTAGAGTTACTAGCGGCGTTTGATGCAGATGATCCTCCAGAGTCACCTGAACCAGCTGCTCCATTCGCCCCACCCTGCGTCGAGGAAGATGACGAAGCATTGACAAGGGATGAGGTATTGTTATACGAGCTGGCTTTTCCACCTGAAGGTGATGATGAGTCCACACCTGGTTCAATTAGCGTAAATATATTGTTTTCATTTTATCATTTTATTACGACTTTTAAAGATTTTATGACAAATGATGTGATTAATTTACAATATTGTCTGTAAAGGAACTACAGTTCACAATAATTGGTCATCTATAATGTCTGCAGTTAGTTTGCGTCCGGAGTAGACGCTTTGTACAATGAAAATAGGACAATTTTTATAATACATCTTTTTTGATTCCTCACTATTACATTATTGCAATTTGCCATAAGTGATCTAGATTATCCTATTATGTAGCAGTTCGAATAGCGTTTAGCTGTCACGATAGATCATAATAAACAGCAAAGGTAAGAATGTCTCGATGTGTTGGTGGAAGTAAATACCTACCTAATGACTGAAGACTTGAGGTTGACGATAGACTCGACTTTGAGGAGCGTATTCCACCCGCAAGCCCTGAAAATGATAAGATATGTGTATGCTGAAAAATAATCAGTTGAAAA
Source organism: Sinella curviseta (assembly GCA_004115045.4). Lineage (NCBI taxonomy): Eukaryota > Metazoa > Arthropoda > Collembola > Entomobryomorpha > Entomobryidae > Sinella > Sinella curviseta. The sequence goes on from CM023201.3 coordinate 35,093,434, forward strand.
AATGGAAAGTGTACTTTTGTGAGCTGCAAGAATTTTCACCCATCAATCCTGTAATATTGTATTGTAAAAAAGTGCACCAAGATATTAAACAGAATGATGACATCCGGATAAGCATTATGTATATAAAACCTCGATCACTCGATGATAAAGCTGCTGCAGGGGGAAACAAACCACAGTAGTAGATTTTAACGTAATAATAAGAACGGTACTTGCCGTACATACTCATTTTCCTATGTAATTTTGATCGCTCGGGTTAAATAGAAAGGTTTTCTGGTTGACTCATTTTATGAGTAACCTTTTGAAGGTGAATGTTACCAGACAATTAACATTTTATTTATTATTGTACAATGTTTGTCTGACCTTCCGTCCGGCCATCTAGAAGGTTTTCCATAAAATTTTGTTTTGAAATTTGTTGTACTTTGAAATTTTTTGTATGGAAATTACGTATGCATGAAATTGACTCGATTTTGAAGATGTAATCCTTACAGTGATATGCAACTTGTAAATGTTATTACAATTCCACAAGTTTTAAGTGTGATATCTACCTATTAACATTATTTGATTATCAAGCCCTTTTTTGAATACCGGGGTAAAAAGAGACCAAACGATAATTAATTTTACAACTACTCTTTTTAAGTGTTACTAGCTTTCAGAATTGAGTTTTTAAACGTATTTTGACCGTTCACCTTAATTACACCGTTACAACAGCATTTGCTTTTAAAGTGAATCGAATTGACTAATAGCTTCAATCTTGTGACGGCGGCCGTGATGTTGGTGCAGGGAGATTTCGAGCCAATTAGCCAACATTGAACAATACAATGTATCTGTAGAATGTACACCTCAATAAATATATAATGAACTTCGTTTCATCGTCAGTTTTATGACTTGACATGAGAGAGCGATGCGAATTGATTATCGTCATGTTATAAAAAATATACGGCATAAATGAGAGATGCAGAGATGTGATATGGGTTCAAAAAATAGATACACAATTTCCACCGCAGCAGCACAGCACTATGTTCCGTACTTCTAGAATGCAAGTGAGCAGCCTTTTGATGTAGCCATACACGTCACAAGAAGGGAAGGGTTGAACGAATTTTGGTTAACCAAACGAGTGAAAACAAGAAGCAATATGAAATTATCACCAGTAACACAAAAAGTACTGCAATGTGATACACGCTCGTGTGTCCATATACCACCGTCACTACCACACGGCACGGCAACATCAATCAAACAAGGGGAAAACACATATACTCATACATATTTATTTTCATTGAATAGGAAAGTGCATTTTGTACAATGGGTTTTACTTCAGCCTAAATACAGCTAATGATAGGTAGTATGAATGTATACGATCTCAATGCAGAAATACCAGTCAAAAATATGCTTCTCTTAAACTCAGCGTCATTGTTCACTTATTATTTCGCGTGATGAGCCACAATTATGTGATCTGATCATCATCAAAAGGATCAGTCGCAGATCAGTCAGTCAATCAAACGCTATCAGATCAAACACAAGATTATGCATTAAACTGGATAAGCTAAATAACATAATGTATATTCCAGAATTACAGTGATCTACTAATAATTTTATTACTTGCTGTGCTGATTAGGTAGATATGAGACAGTATTTTTTATGAACATATTCTTGGGAAAACTTTGATATCTGCGAACTGAGAAATAATCTTTTTGGTGTATTTTTTAACATGTTAGGTGAAGACTTGTGAAAAAGGCACTGAATTCCCAGTATGAAGGAATAGGTGATAGATGGATGAACACGAATGTTAAATTGCAGGCATTTATCACGTTGACTTTTTGTTAAAATTACGAACTAACAACTAACTGCAGAAAGTACCTGCGTTTGCCCCATTCTTATTCCCAGAGAGACCATCAACAATCATATATTATAATCATCCTCGTCGATATGATGACATCAAGCATATTTTACGAATCAAATGAATTTATTTCATTGCTTGACCCAAAGCAAGCATAACTTGGCGGGATTACCCACTCACACACATAACTCATCATGATCATGACTTCATAACTGCTTTGACTATTATACACAAAGCTCCATGGGGGCCGCTGCATATGGGGCATCATCCCTTTTATTTCCCTTTCCCACACACACAAGCACATATTGTCTCCTTTCAGGGCACACTCTCCTCCACAAACTCTGCCTTTAACTAAAAACCATATCTGTTTACTTTTGATAGGATTTGGTTGCTGGTATAGTGGTGGAGATATATGACGTTTCATATTATCTTTGTCATTATGATTCTCTTTCTCACTATCACCCTTACTCTCGTTCATTTCATACTGTATCCATTTATTCACTCAATACGGTTCATTTCATTTTAGGGTTACAGAACGCATTACTTACGGCGGCGGTGGTGGCATAACGCGTTCACTGAAGACATGGGAACGACGTGATAATGACTACTAGAACTACAACCATGATGATGATGATGAGATGAGCTTTTTCGTTTGACAAGTGCGTGGTGGTGGTGTGGTGAGGTTGTCGTTGTTGACTGAAGACGAACTCACACAAAGACAAACTCTATAAAACAGAGAGGTATTCCTAGAGCAAATATTTTCTGAAGAACAACCACATGCACTCTCTCATGTAACCATCATCAGCGTAGTAGTCCATTCAAGTAGTAGTTTACTTGCATCAGACAATAGGAGATAAAATGGATAAAGTGAAAATAAAGTAACAATAAGTCAACCCATAAACTTTCACGGAGAGTGGGCAAAGTTACAATCAAATGAACTGCCTACATTCTAACGAGCTTATCTGTATACTGAAATTGAAAGTTGCTTTGCCATGGGCTATTTATCATTATTATCGACATAGTGTATTGTGTAGGAGAGGTACTGTGTAGGTAGTCATGTTTAAATGTAATACAGTACAAATGCTATATACTTTCGAGATGCCAAGAATGACTTTTGCTTCATTATGAAATCTTTCGACGTATATCATTATGCCCGTTATGGAAATGACTTTACTGTTAACTGTTGTTAGGCATCATCATCACCACATCAGTCAGTCACCACTCACCACCACCACCACCCGCGCCGCCCAAAGGCATCGTCACATGAGAAAAGTTATTGCATGAGCAAAAGTAAAGATGATGATGACGATGGCGAGTGAATGGTGTGCACGAACAAGGACAAATACACTTATGAACATGCCAACCCATATCTCACTTTCTCTTTGATCTAGTGGCTCGCTTCTTTTCTCCTTGTAGCACTCCTCATAATATCTTCAACCATAATATTGGTAACTTTCTAACAATAACATTGATAATACAACAAAACAGCCTACCTACTTATAATTGCTTAGATAGCTAGATGCATATAACAAACTTAAATATTATGCAGTGCCGCTTTTCTCTTTTCTACAAATTTATTTATATCTGAGTCTCTACTACAACGGCCGCTATTATTATTATTCTGGATGCAAACATTAGCTCAAATTGAGATTCCCTGTGGAGATTCCGACCACCAGCTGCGAATATGGTGATATAACGCGTCAGAGCATATTATTACAGAAGCGAGCTAGAGAGCAGAAGAGAAAGATCATTTCAAAAGCATAAAAGGAGAGAGAAATAAAAAGGCGTTGGTGTATGAATGACTAAACTTTTCGCTCAATTCAAAAGCGAAAACATGTACGCTTTCTCATATGGAAGTGAAATAAATGCTAATAGCATTCTGACTATCCGTATACTGGCGTTGTGAATGTGAATTTTTAAAATTAGCTAAAGGAATGTCCTAATATTTATCCTGATAAAGTTGCCATTCACTTCATGAGAATGGTGGACAGAGAAAAAGAAGTGCATGAGCCATTTTCTTCCGGTTGTCCATCCCTCATCAAGTAAAGTATACAGTGATTAATAGCCTTTTCACTGAAAAATTAGCCAAGTCATTCCCCCAGAGCAGAAGAAGGAATATTTATATAGTCTTCATGATCATAAAAATGTGATTGAGCATTGTACGTTCTGGTGGGTGTCTGGAGAAAATTTTCTGCATGCTTTGAGATGGCCTCTTTCTTGACGATGAAGAATGGGATATTATTATCATGTCGCTTGCATTTTTCCACTTAAGTGAATGATAAATGATAGTAGAGTCACGTAGACATGGAAGAAAGCTGAAAAGGGATACGTAGTTTATCCTTACCCGAACTGCTATTGTTGTTGCTACTTGTACTCCGATGTTTAGAATGATGATGATGATGCTCGGATGATGACACAGGTGACGTGGAAGTATCTAAACTCCCTAACCGATCATCCGGCGACAAGGATAATGGATGTATGTGTGCCGCCTGGAGGAGTCCACCCCCACCGCCTCCTCCCCCATTAGTATTGTGACTCGGGTGTATCGACGAGTGAGTCTGATGATGATGGTGACTCCCGTGATGGCCATGGGGTGAATGTTGATGATGGGAATGATGATGGTGATGTGTCAAATGGTTTAAATCTACGAGAAGGGCATGCTCCACCACTCCACGCATTGCCGCCACGGAAGATGAGCCGTTATTAGTTGTACCGTTATTGTTACTATTGTTACTAGACTGGCCTGCCGAGGAGCCGCCACCACTACTGCTACCATTTGCACTGTTGCTACTACTGCTGCTATTATTTGCTGCGGTATTGGCATTTCCTGTATTGTTGCTGCTGTTAGTTAGAGGAGCACCGCCACCACCAGTACCAGTGAAATTGACACCCATTCCCATCCCAGCTACACCCATACCAGGTAATGCACTGAAACTCGCACTAAAATAATTTCGGCTTGTTTCTCTTGCCTCGGCATTCAACACCGCTTTCGCTTTTTCGACAGACTGCTTCAGCTGCTCGAATGTGGACATGCCGGTGCAACCGGAGAGTGTTGGGAGACGGTATGTGCAACCGGATGTCCAATCGTTACCGTTACACTCCTCCGTTTTGATTCCGAATGGATTCATTGCTGAAGAAGGAAGGAAAACAGAAAACAAGCAAATTAGTATGTGCTGACCCAAATATTACCACTTAATTTCTTAATTTTAAAATGAAATTCTTTCATTTTCAAAGTGGCAGATGTCAAGCAGCGAATGCTTTGAGATATTTCCCCAAGACGGGTGGGTGATTGCTGGAAAATGAGGTTAAAAGACCATTTCATTTCGCACAGTATAGTTTTCTGTTGACATACCAACACTTGAGGACATAGATCCGGTGACCCCTGTCATTCCACCTCCACTGGACATCCGCTTCAAGTCCAAAGCTGTCTGATAGGAGCACGATGTGTCATACATTTGAAGTGTGTTCCCTGTCGCAGCTACCATCGCACTGGCCGTCGACATCCCATCCGTCGTCGAACGTCCTGACGGTGGATCTAGTGAACTGGATAATATGTGCAAGTAGTAGTCGTTCGTCGTCGTGCTGTTGGTCGTCTTGAAAATTTTGATTCAAAATACACAGTCTTCTCCTGTCAATACAATCAAAAATATATTTTTAAGTTTAGAAGAAGAGCTCACCCTCATTGTAAGCTAAAATGCCGTTCAACATGCCGTTTCTCACATTGCCCCTTTACATGACCGGTTAGCCTTCCGCTGCTGAAGAAAAGCGAACAAAGCTTCATTTGAAACGCATAAATTCTCGTTTATTATTCCAAAGACATTTCACATTGCTTATTTTTTAATCAACTTCAATAAGATTTGTTGTACGACGACATGCATCCGTTGATGAAAATAATAATAATACTAAAAAGCATAGCATTGTTGATAAGTACGGATAATGTGTAACAACTCTTGTTTTTCTACTCATTTTCATCTAAAGTAGGCATGCTGGGTTGGGGGAATGGGGGATTATCATTAGTATGCATAATGTACGGCTCTTATCTGAAACAGAATCAGTTGGTTATTTTTGGTCTCAAATATGTAAGTGTACGTAAGCAATATAACCGTGATAATGCATGTATACTTGCCCTTGTTTCTTGTTGTAGGTCTGGCAGTAATGCGCTCATGTTAGAGTTATAATATGGGCTACCTACCTGCCATTTCGCCGGTGCAATTTGTCCCTATCATGAGTACAAGCCATAATATTCACTGAAAGTCGAATCAGCCAAAAAAAGAGCGTAATTCTTGCCTACCTACATGCATGTCCGTGCGTACCCCAGCACTAGTTAGTATAACACCCGCATAAAACAGAGCACCTCATTCTGATTCCATTAACGTTTTATGTTTGTTGTGCTTTCTAGTGCCCCCTTTTTTCCTCTTTTGGTTTATTTATACAAAAGGCTTATGCATTATTGTACGTTGTTTGTGCTCATAGTAAGTAGTAATAATGGCTTCGTGTTGAATTGACACGAAAAAGTGGCAACATGCGGGAATCTTTCCCTTTTTCTTCTTACACACACTTAACAGGATGATGATGATGATGATAATGATGTTGACGTGTACACAAGAAAATAAACTGATGATTTCTTGTTCTTTCCATTTTTGAAGCCGAATTCTTGTTTTCGACTGATGCTTAAAGCTGGCATTTAAATTCTGATTAAGTGTATGACGTATTTACTATTTACTAACGTGTACACTGATTTTGATTTTAGTAATAATTTGGTAATGCACACAATTGTGTAGCTCAGTCAAAATAATAATTGTCACTTTGACCTGAATTACCAGTTCATGAAAAATGCATTCTTGTAAAAATACTTATGACGAAAAACGTAAATTTTCCCTCGAAATATAATTCCACAGGGCCCAGCATTATAGCAGAGAGAAAACACAATCATGTGAAATTCGCAAATAACCCATAATTCATTATTATAGCAAAAGCCATTACGAATTTATCATTATAATTTTTCTCGTTTGTCAGGACCAGTAACAGCTACATACAATTCTTTGCTGGACATGTCCCTGACTTGAAAATAATCAAACGCAATTATTATTGTTATTGCGTATTTTCTTGTCGTAATATTTACTGCCAAACCTTATTTTATTTTACTACGTGCTCCTTGCTCTCTGTTCACTTTTTACCACTACCAGACTCCCACGAACGACACTCCACTCAACTCATTGTGTTGGTGGGTAGATGTAATTAGTGGGTAGGTATACGTACAGAAAGTATTCTTGTCTACTTTATCGCAATGAAACGGAGGGAAAGTGCAGGTTGCACAAACAACAGACCAAGTAGGTCGCATAGGTAGAAAATTACAAAGATTAGTGTAGAGTCAAACTGCCATTTTTAAAGGGTAAACACCAACTATCCCTCTGTTATTTGGTGCCATAAAAAGCCATAAAATTTCACTGCCACTTTTACATCAACTGGTCATTATTGTGTTCGAAAACAATCTCAACTCAACAAGCTTTGTGCTGTATATGCATACGCTAAGTCAGTTTCTTATATAATATCCAACTACCCACACGACACTCTTCAGCCATTCTCATTCATTAATGGAAGGGAGGTATTTCTGGAAATCAACATTCTTACTATCGCGTCATAAAAGACATTTTTCGGATTTCTTTTCTCTTTTAAAACGCATGCCTAGATATTATGTAAATGCTCAGTCTGTTATTTTTGTTTGCTCTTGTTCATTTTTTTTGGCTACTTGATGAATGTCACGAGAGAGATGCATAAAAAGTGGTGTAAGTGGGCTAACTGCATTTCAATAATAACAACATCTTCAGAAGAAATAACAAGACAGCTATATGGCGAGCAAGAGCGAGAAAAGAAAAAGGACGGTGTAGCCTTCCGAAAGGATTTCCTGCTCTCTTCCTGTCCCAATGTACCTACTAAAACATGTGCATGCATTTTCTATACAAGGTATTATACTGTGTGCTTTATGAAGGCAGTAATATACCTACCTACTTTACTTTATATATATATATCAACGTGTGTAATGTATGTACTATTCCACCACCGTTATTTTCATCATCATGAGATGCCGTGTAAACTAAAAATTAGGCCCATCTATACCCATATTATTGGCCAGTTGCCGCTTTCACCTTTCACCAATTTTTGATTCGTACATGAAGAGCGTGAAAGAAAGTTGTTGCTGCTTTTTTTACTTCTTTCTGAAAGTATAGAATCTCTTATAAACATGAATGCATAAGTAAACCAGTACTTGTAGAAAAATAATCAGATTTGAGCATTAAGTATATTTCCTATGTGGTAGGCAACACAATTATTTGTAGTTTATTGTAAATTATAGGGGAGATGTAAGAACATAAATATTTCAAGTCGGCTCTGCTGAGGTGTGTACTTTTGAAGTAAATGGTGGTGGTGGTAGCAAAAGAAATGTGAATGCATAAGTTATGATATTATGATTTTCAGGTTGCTTGTTGTTAGTCTGTTGAATGTGAAAGAAAAAAGAAAGAAAAAGCTGTTCAAATTATATCGTCATCATCGTGATGATGATGGCAATCATTGCTATTAGGCATCTAGCTTTCCTGTTCGGAAGGTTTGCGCTTCCGCTAACATGGGAATTTGGTGCGGCGTCCACGGAAATAGCCGTCGGGTTAAACAGCACGCACTCAAAGAGTTATTTTTTCTCTCGCTTTCTCCTTTTCTCTTCTCTCGTTTTGCTATTAAAGTGGTATTTTTAAATCCATTATTCTTACCTACTCACCCACATAATACCTATTTAATCAGGTTAAAAGTGGTTAAAACCATAAAAACATCTACCTAAATAACTGTTAAATGCAAATATAAAATCGTTCTGTCTTCTGAAAAAAAGTATTTGCTTTGCACGTACAAAGGTAAATTAGGTGCACAACTTAAATACAAAATGCAATTTGACATCAAGCAGAGCCATTCACAAGAAACAAGATTCTTCAATAAATACCGTATAGCGTTATCAGAAAGTCAAGTGGGAAATGGTATTAAATTTGTTTCTGAATCTTTGTACTCTTCGGT